>CM045728.1:24504849-24587349 GCA_024760905.1 Plotosus lineatus | reverse complement strand
TTCTTCTTAAACACAATCGTCTCTTACTACCTGCTCCCTTAGAAATCATATGTATTTACCAGAATACACATATTTGATTTTGAGAAGCAAAAATTATGTCAAAAAAAGAGAGAAACAGTCAAGAACGATAATTTATTTTTAAATTCGTTTTCCTGAGCCACCAGGCTGCTTGGCCCCAAAGCTCTTATGATCTTATGATCTACTGATTCCCCCCTTAAGCATTTATCTGAAGAAAAAGAGTCCGGACCAGAGTAAGCACAGAAGCGCTCCAACTAGTTACCCAATGAATACTGCATCTGGTCCCACTTCAAATGAACCTCATGTGCCCCTTCAGTTTAAAGGAAATGGACAGCAGCCCGAATGGAAATGAAACAATCCACTCAAGTGAAGGCTTGATCATGTCTTACTTCAATAGGAGGTAAAGGTTAGACACTTATAACAACAGGATCATTTGATCTTTAAACAAAAAAGAGTAATTTCTCTACTAGAGACCTCTCAGACTGAGCTTTATTTTTTTCTCTACAGCATGATGAAGATTGATTCAGTTAAATGAGAACTGTTAATCTTATCTTATAGGGTGGTGCACCCCAGTTAAACCAGTGAATGTTTGCATATTAGAGCAGTATTTATTTGGGACTGTCTCTGCAGCCACGTGTTATTCTGGAAGATTAGAAAGCTGAGCACAGGAAAAATCCAGCCTGTGGGTGTATTAACTCGCAGATTAAAAGGATTAACTAAGTGAATAGATTCTGATAGAAACTGAAAATAGAACAAAATAAATTGAAGTTTAATTAATGTTAAGCCTGCCTTAAAGTATGTTTTGCATTTCTAGCTATTAAAGGAAATCTCAGTGGAAGCATTCATAACATATTCTTGAAAGCATAAAGGTAAGAGGACAGTTTATAATAAGAGACCTGAATCAAAACATTCAGTTCAGTTCATTTTCTGTATCCGCTTAATCCTAATTCGGGTCACGGGGAGGCTGGTGCCCATCCTAGCCAACGCCGGGCGAGGGCAGAGTACACCGTGGACTGCTCGCCAGGCCGTCAGAGGGCGGAAACACGCTGACGGCTTTGCAGCTACTCTTGTCGAAAGTCAGCAATGTGAACCAAAACATGTTTAAAGTAAAAATACCCCAGATCATAACTAATTGTTCTGCTTCGTTCACATGAACATCAACAATACTGTTGACTTTAACAAAGAGCTGAACTGATCTGATTCATGATCTATACTGTTTATCCATCAGGGTCATGGGAGAAATAGAAATTGAGGCCAACTATCATTGGCTGAATCTCAAGGTACACCCTGAACCAATCTATTGCAGGGATAACACAGACAAAACAACTGTTCACGTTTACATTTACAACTGTCGGCAATTTAGAGTAGACAGTTATACATAATGTGCATGTCTTTGTACCGTGGGAGGAAACCAGCAATCCCTGACGAAAAGCAGGAAAGAGCACGCAAACTCCCCAGAGAAAGACCCCAAATTCAAACCCAGAACATATGGTGTGAGGAAACCACAGTACCACAGAGCCACTGCCACCCCTCCTGTGAAGTCCTGCAAGGAAAGGAGGGATACATATGTGATGCTGTTCAGGGTGATGATCTCAAGGCTATTCCCTCAGATCTCAAGGCTATACTCAGAGAATTCACCAGAGATGGGATGCGCAGTCCATCACGGGCCACAACATTTATGCATATGCCACAACACACACACACACACACACACACACACACACACACACACACACACACACACACACACACACACACACAGATATATCGTAGTAAACCATAACCTAAGTTCAGGATTCCAATCAGGAAACATTTGCTTTTACTAATTGTTTTAACTAAGCTGCCATACAAACCATAAACTGTAAATATACTAAAAGTGCATTGGTTTTGCTTAAAAGCACAGAGTGGAGTGTGTAGATTCATTCAGACTACTGACTTGCAAACATTCATTCATTCATTCATTTTCTGTAACCGCTTAATCCTAATTAGAGACGGGGCGATTCTGGAGCCCATCCAAGCCAAATCCAGGCGAGGGCAGAGTACACCCTGGACAGCTCGCAAGGCCATTGCAGGGCAGAAACACGCTGTCAGCTCTGCAGCCTACTCTTGTCGAAAGTCAGTTCTTTTACCTGTCTCACACCATAAACAGTGAGATACATGGCCAGCCTTTGATAACCCAGTTCGCCGCACTGGAGAGGACAGTGACAACCCGCTAAGAGTGGAGCTTGAACCCCCAACCTTAGGATCAGTGATCCAGCACCTTACCACCAGGCCGACCGTCAAACAATGTTAAATTTATTAATATATGAAATCTCATACATTTAATACATTATAAATAGGTTTAATGTTGTGGAACATCTTCGAGACAATTCAGTTTCTGCTCTTACTTATGATACAACTGTGATACACAGTCACTCTCTCTCTCTCTCTCGCTCCCTCTCTCTCTCTCTCTCTCTCTCTCTCTCTCTCTCTCTATTTCTGTCTCTTTCCCTCTCTCACTACCCCTGACAAACTGGAAAAACTGTAAACTCCTATGAGCTGATGAGCTTCGCAAAGCACCATGAATATTACAAAGTACTTACAGCCAGGACTTCCCTCATAAATGTTAAATAAATGTTTCCTAAAGATTTTGTCAACAAACTCATGAATAAATGAGCCCAAAAGAACCAGGATGGGACTTCCGTATTTTCTGATTTCGGGAAATTAATTTTTTTTACAGCTTCTATTTTCTATGTGAATTGGTTATGCGTGTACAAACATTAAGTATGTTATATACATAACAAACTTGCATAGAAAATGTTAGCTGTAAATAATTAAAATTTTCCTGATATAAAAAAAATTGTGGGATGGTCCACCTGGGTTCTTAGGGGCTCAAATTAGCTTTGCTGTACAATACATTTTAAACACTTGTTCTGTTAGTCTCCCTGTGGACTGTCAGACATATAATAAGGTTTATGCATTAAGCTACATTGGAGAGATTTATTAATACAATGAGTGCTAGATTATGCGTTTTTGTCTCAGCCACTGTGATGTCACATTGCCAACTTGGCTGCCATGACTTAAAGTGAAATACAAAAAATTATTTGTAAATTAAGATGAATTAGAAGAGAGAGAAAAAAGTAGTCTAAACCGGTAGCTCTCACTGACTCACTCATTTGCTAAACCATTTAATTCTACTCTAAGTGTCAGCGCCAAGGCTGACACTGGGCGAAGGCCTGAACAGCTCGCCAGACCACTGCAGGGCAACACACACTTAACCATTCACACTCACATCCACACTTATAGACAATTTGGAAAAGAAAATTAGCCTAACGAGGATGTTGTTAGATTGTAGGAGGAAACCAAAGTACCCTGGAGGAAACCTACACACGTATGAAACAGGACCTTTCCGGTGTGAGGCGGACAGGCTAACCATGTCGTACACATTTATTTATAATTGTTTTTAATTTTCAATTGGGGGCCACATGCTGGTGTAGTGCTTTGCACTTCTTCCTCTCAGCAAGAAGGTCCTGGTTTCGAGAGCTGTGCCCAGTGAGGCCATTTCTGTGTAGAGGTTGCGTGTTCTCCCTGGGGTCTGGTTTCCTCCCACAGTCCAAAGACATGCACATTAGTCTAAGTAGCTATTACAAATCACCTCTAGGTGTGAGTGTGAATGTTTGTGTGTCTATGTTGTCCCTGCAATGCACTGGTTAGTTGTTCAGACAACCACCACACCTTCGGCTGGACTCAGCTGGAACGATTCCAGTCTCCCCATGACCCTAATAAAGGACAAGGCAGTCTAGATGTATATTATGATATTTAAAAAAGTATGTGCTTTATATTCATAAATATTGATTTTAAAATGGAACCTAAAAGAAATTTTCTTTTAAGTGCCAGTTTAATCGCAACGCCAATGTAAATTACATTGATAGAAACTTCTTCTTCCAGCTTTCCCCCTTTTTCTCAGAGGTCAAATTATCTGATTCGCATGTTTGATTTGGTATAGATTTTTAAGTCGAATGCCTTCCTGACACAAATCTTTAGCAAGGGACAGATGATGGCTATGCAGCTATTCTTTACAAAAGTCAGCAATGGTTTGTTTACATGCCTCACACCATAGACAGTGAGAGACATTTTGCCCGCCTTTGATAGCCCACTTAGCTGCACTGGGGGGACAGTGACAACCTTGTGGAGAGTGGGACTCGAACCCCCAACCTTTGGATCAGCGATCCAGTACCCTTTACCACCAGGCTACCACTGCCAATACATTGATAGAAACAGCACTGTATAAACTATTTATGAGCATAATCATCTTTACTTCATGTTAATAACATTGTTCACGTTAATTATACATCGTGCCACTTTTATTAAATGGTTAAAAATAAACCACTCCTCTATTTGTTCTTATCAACAGCACACACTACACAATGACTTCAGAATTTAGTCCTCCTCATCATCTTCCTCTGCTTAATCCAGGGTCAGGCTGAGAAAGGCAGCAGCGTAAGCAGTGAGGTGCAGATATCCCTTTGTCCAGCCACTTCTTCCTGCTCTTCCAGGGGGGACACTGAGGCATTCACAGATCAGTCTAGAGACGCAGTTCCTCCAGCATGCTCTAAGATGACCCTGAGATCTCTTCCCAGTTGGACATGTCCGAAACACCACACCAGGGAGATATTTGGAAGGTATTTTAAGCAGATGCTCGAGCCACCTCAACTGACACTTCTCAATACAGAAGAGCAGCAGTTCTACGCTGAGCTCCTCCCGGATGGCTGAGCCTCTCACCCTATCTCTAAGGGAGAGCCCTGTCACGCTGCGAAGGAAGCTCATTTAGTTGCTTGTATCCACGATCTTGTTCATTCCAAAGCCTTTGTATCCATGATCCTTTCTTTCATTTTCACTATCAAAATCTTGTGACCATAAGTGAGGGATGGAACGTAGGTCGACTGGTAAATTGACAGCTTTGCATTGCGGCTCAGCTCCCTCTTCACCATGGCAGGCTTTATAGCTTATTTTTTATAGGTACAAGCTTTATAGCAGAGGCTGCAGCGATCTTCCTGTTTGATCTCCAGCTCCATCCCTCCCTCACTCGTGAACAAGACCCAGAGATACTTGAACTCCTCCACTTGGGGCATAACCTTATTCCAGAGCTGGTGGGTGCATTCCACCCTTTTTCGGTTGAGAACCATGGCCTTGGACTTGGGGGGTGCTGATTCTTATCCCGGCCACTTCGCACTCGGCTGCGAATTGCTCCAACAAGAGCTGTAGGTCCCAGATTTATGAAGCCAAATTTAATATTCAGAATTGAATATTAATAAAAAAATAAAAAATAAAAACACCCTGAATTTGTATTTTTGTCTCACTTCCTCATAGTCTGTAAACTGGGTTTATTTTACTTTTGGACTGATGCATTCATGTTTATTTCATGTGGATTTTTCATTTCTTGTGTCAGATTTAACATAACATGAGCACAAAATTGAGCTGTACAAAATATCAGCTCTGATTCATTCCAGGTATATGAAAGGTGTCCTTGAGTTTGTTTTATTCATGACCAGCATTAATAATACACGTGAACTGGTTGTTTAATATGCAGGAGAAAATTAAAAAACACTTCTGACTAGTAATTTTAATAACAACAACCCTCCTCTGGTATAAAAAAAGTGTAAGGCAAGCTGGTAAATATGTCGGATGTCAATGTTTCCGGTGAGAGTTGGAGTCTGCCAAGGCTGTCCTTTGTCACTGATTCTTTTCATAATTTTTATGTACAGAATTTCTAGTTGCAGGGTTCTGGTTTGGTGACCATAGGATCTCGCCTCTGCTTCTTGCGGATGATGCTGAGCTTTTGGCTTCTTCAATCCAGGACCTCCAGCCCTCATTGGGGTGATTTCCAGAAGCGTGTGAAGAATGGATGAGAATCAGCACCTCCAAGTCCGAGGTAATGGTTCTCTGCTGGAAAAGCGTGGAATGCACCCTTTGGGTCTGGAATGAGGAGGTCCTGCCACAAGTGGAGGAGTTCAAATATCTCAAGAAAGAGATCCCGGGTACAACCTAGAAAATACTGTAGAGTATTTATTTTACTGTAGAGTCTCTCAGCTGGTCTGGGAATACCTCGGTGTCCCACGGAAAAACTGGAGGAAGTGGTTGGTGATAGGGACATCTAGACCTCATTGCTTAGGCTGCTGCCCCTGCAACCCGACCCCAAATTAAGCGGAAGAACATGACGATGAGCCAAGTGTACTTGTCTTACATTATCGGATAGATACATGCTAAACCAAAATAAATCATAAGCCTAATCAATCTGTGTGTAATCACATACCAGCTGTCAAAATATCTGCAGTGCTTCTGCACTGTCACATCCCCAGAAAAACAGAGCCATGCACTTACAAGTTTAAATGAGCTATAAAAAAGACATTAATAACAACAACATTACTCAGCAGAGCAGAACTCACTGAATTATAAACAGCTACAGAAAAATTAAGAGATGCCTGTAAATTATTCCACATTTGTATATCCTGATCGGGACTAAGGAGGCATGGTGGCGTAGTGGACAGCATGCCCACCAATCAGCTCAAAGCAACAAGATCCTTGGTTCGAGTTCTGGTCTCTAGAATTGCTCCTAGGTGTGAGCATGAATAATGCCACAGCCATCCGAATGAATAAATTATCTTACGGGTTCACAATCTGGGGGGAAAATGACGTCGTCAAAGTATATAATACTTAAATATTATAAGAGAAAAGGCAGAAAACACTCACAATGTGCTATGGATTCAGAGATCCCAGAAATAAAAAAAAAAAACAAAAACGTTTCAAATAAGTGATGAAAGCTAAGCAATATGGCCCTCATGATTTCAAAGTTGACAAAGCACTTTATTTAATCTCTGAATTCATTTTGAAAATTCCATTACGAAGGAAATATGAGCATTACGGTGGCGCAGTCTCAGCACCATGTCAAAATGTAAAAAAAAAAAAAAAAACTTGATTACATTGGCTTTCCTTATGTTCCTCTGTAGTATACAGACGCTCCCCGACTTACGTTTTTAATTGGTTCCGGATGGTCGAACGTAAGTAGAAAGTGAACGTAAGTTGTTACAGTGACGTATGATGTGTGACGTATGTCTCTCATACTATACTATACATCCATAAATACCATTACTGTATCTCATAAAACAACTCTAAATCAATTATTATAAACATAACATTGTCAAGTAATATCAAATATATCAAATAATATCAACATTAATTTCAAATAAGTCACTTATTTATACCGAATCACTTTACATGAAGCTTAAAACAGCCAATCAAGCTTACAATATGTGAAGCACCCAATACTGAAAGTAGTGTACTTGTTGTGGGTTATACGGACTTCCGGTCTTTCAAGTGCACAAGGATGCTATTGAACTCGTTTAGAACACAGCCTGCACTGATGTGGAGTCAGCAGAGTGGAGAGCTCTTTCCTGAATTTGGATTTTCATTCATTTTACAACTCTCTTCGCTTAAACTGAGTATGCATGGTAGATCGCACCAATCCGAGCAGATAGTTAATTCATCTCTGTGTATGAGACTTGTACCCATGCTAGTAGGCTTATGCTTAGGGTTACAAAAGTCCACAAAACAGTGTAAACACAGATCATAGAGACGACGTCGTAACACAAGAGTAACACGCTATATAACTGAGATATATATGTGTATATATAAGTTAAAATAAAAGGACAGAACAAAGACTTTCTATTGACTTTCTTTTTATTGACTTTCTATCTGTCCTTTTATTTTTACTTATATTTGCACTACGAAAAAGTATTGAGCACTCTCTTACGAAAGGATCTACTCAGAAAATTCTCCATGTGTACGTATATATATATATATATATATATATATATATATATATATATATATATATATATATATATAAAACTGAACTGGGAAGGTGGGGCACTCAGTCTGTCTTTTGTAAACAATGCAGCGTAATTGCGTCATTACTCAAAATTTGACTATTTTTTTTGGGACAAAACGTAAAATCGAAAAAACGTAAAACGAAGAAACATAAGTCGAGCAGCATCTGTATATGTAAACAAGTATTTGCTGCCATCTCTGTGAATTATTTGACCAAACCTGAGGCAAACAGTTGTTTTTACCTGATCAGTCAAATTAAGTGAAATAAATGTGGTTTTTTTTTTTTTTTTTGCAATTTTTTAAATTTGGCAATAATGTCCTCATTCATTCATTTATTCATTTTCTGAAGCGTTTAATTCTAATTAGGGACACAGCGAGGCTGGTGCTCATCTCAGCTGACTCTGGGAAGAGTGAACCCTGAACAGCTCAACAGGACATCGCAGGGCAGAAACACGATGGTAAAGTGCTGGATTACCGACCCCAAGGTTGGGGGTTCAAGCCCCACTATCTATGGTTGCTGCCCCCAGTACGGCTGACTGAGTTATCAAATGCCGGCCATATCGCTCACTGTCTATGGTGAGAGGCCTGTAAAAGAACCATTGCTGACTTTCGTCAGGCATAGGCTGGATAGCTGTTGGCGTGTTTCTGCGCTGTAATGACCTGGTGAGCTGTCCAGGGTGTACTATGCCCTCGCCCAGATTCAACTGAGATGGGCACAGGCCTCCCTGTGACACTAATTAGGATTAAGCGGTGCAGAAAATTAATGAATGTAATTAACGAAAGTTGTCATCTCCCATTGCTTTTACAATCCAGGTGCACTTGTACATTGATGGATTGATGTCATAACCATGGCATTATCTGGTAGCATAAAAGCACACTTCTCTGTAGAGGATCATGAGCAGACCATCGAACTATAGCATTACCATAACCAAATACATATGTTTTAAAATGTTGTGATGTACAGAACAATAATCTCCTTTCTTTCATTGGCTGAACTGTTTAATCCTATTAGGTCATATAGGTTGAAGACTATCTCAGCCACCTCTTGACAAAGGCAGGGGTACACCCTGAACAGCTACATGGACAACTGTAGAATTTTTTAGATTATGACTCGTACTTCGGTGCTCTACTGGTGACAGAAATGAAAAAATAAAGGAATGCACATTGGTAAAATACATTTTAACCTCATTTTCTTGACTCGTTCCAATTATCCAGCATATGATACATCAGAAGGCCTTCTTTAACGACACTTTTAAAATGCCGAACAATCAGGACCCTACTTGGTATAACGGCACGTTTTGTCCGGAAAAAGTGCGTGGTTGCGCTCTAGAAGCAGCCAGCCAAAACAAAACAAGACTGGCGTTTGTTTACGTTTGTATGACTGATGGTTGCACTCTAGCGGCAGCCAGTCGAAACAAAACAACAACACCGAAAGAGGAAGTCGCTGAAAGGGGAAAAGTTTGAAGAGTTAAATAATGCTTTGTACATTTGTTTCAGTAGCTGGCGTGCTAAAGGAAGGCCTTAGTGGGCCTCTGATTATAGAGAAGGCAGCCAAGTTGCGTAACAATCCTATGGAGGAAGAGTATAATTTCTCTATTGGGTTGCTGCGTAATTTTAAGGCTAGGTATAGGGACAGCTAACATAGTCTTGGTTTTCTGGTCTTCTGCTATTTTGGTGAATATTATTGTACACCATTTCTTTATTCTTTTACTCTAGATTTAATTTTAATATAATTTACATGTATTTGTGGGAAAGTCCTGATACATTGGCAAAACTGATTTTCCGGCACGGCTTGTCCCAAAGTTGTCAGATAATTGGAACCAGTCTGTAAGTCATGTACACTTTTCACCAATGAGCTGAATTTATCTGCCAGTGACATCTTCAAGTGAAAACAGCAGTCTGCTTATCCTGGGGTTAGTTGAATACTTGTCTGTCTTCCTTTCGGCCTTTTCCCTTTTACTCGGGAGTCGCAACAGCGAATCATCTGATTCGCACGTTTGATTTGGCAGAGGTTTTTACGTCGGATGCCCTTCCTGTCACATCCCTTTTTAGCAAGGGACAGAAACACGCTGACGACTTTGCAGCTACTCTTTACGAAAGTCAGCAATGGTTCTTTTACATGAACCTCTCACCATAGACAGTGAGATACATGGCCTGCCTTTGATAACCCAGTTAGCTGCACTGGGGGGGACAGTGACAACCTTGTGGAGAGTGGGACTCGAACCCCCAACCTTTGGATCAGCGATCCAGCGCCCTGTTCCACTAGACCACCACTGCCCCATGAATACTATACAGCACAAAAATACCCAGCCCAAACACTTGCGTACAGCACATAGTGCACAGATTTATCATCTTATTTATGCACAGCCTTAATCTATTGATTACAGAAGAGATTCGATGGAGACAAAACACTGACTTCATACTTCAGACTATTTGCTTATACCTTTATGATCTAAATAAGTAATCAGTAATTGCAAAGTAAGAAACACTATCTCCTCTGTATGTATCTGAGTAAATGAGTCTTCACTACAGTTAGGCTAATGCTAATGCCAGTGATTCCTCTGAGTCATGCAGTAGGGCGTGTCTTTATTCATAACACAATGTTCAAGGTAATAAATAAATAAATAAATAAACAAGCAGATTGTTCCTTAAAAAATGCAGAGAATCCGAATGAGCCTTTTGAAGGTGGATAAATAAATATAGCCCATGAAGGCATTTAAATACAGTAAAAGCACTTAGCCTATTCTGTGCTCAGTTTGAACAAGTGTCCCATGTGACCATTTCTAGAAAAAATAAAAAACAAAACGATCATTTAATTCTTCTTCAGTGCAATGATGACAGCCTACAAGAAACAAAATCTTCTTACAAATAGGCGCGATCTGCTTAAAAGTATGGAGATAACAATAGAGATGGAATGGAGTGGAGTATGGACATGAAGGTGGAGAAGCTGCTGAATGATCAGTGTGCTCCTAGCTCCAGCTGTAACACAGCAGCATAGAGCGAAGAAGCCCAAGGCCTTTCTAATACTGTCCTGTTAAATCCACACCTGGCTCTGCTCAGTGTCACTGTAGATCTCCAGAGTGTCATTAGAGCATCTTAAGCACTTACAGTCAGTGATATGGAGAAGCACAGGCGGCTCTGAGGTTAGCATCAGCCGGGGTAACTGAGGGCAAGCACGGTGCTGTAAAACTAAACCACACCCGCCGCATTGCAGAAGCAAAGGGGGAGAAGGCCGGCAAACTTAACGCACACCATCAGCTGTCCCAGGATCAACCGTCACAGCACACGAGAAGAAGCCTCGCCGGTGTAAACTCCCCTTAATACACAGCATCGCCAGCCTACATCCTGCTACAACCGCGCATCCCGTCGGCTAACATTAAAACACCACCTGAAATCTCCATCACAGTGCTGCTAAAAATAAACAGACCTAATTTTAACCTTCCCGGCTCGTGTGCGTCGCCCCTGCCGTCAGATCGCGCCGATGGAAATGTAAACGCTGTATGTTACGCGCACTGATGCTGTTGTCATGGCTACTGTAACACAATAACCTGCCTTATTGTAGTTTTTGCGGTTGTTTTTGTTTTCAGAAGGTTACACTGTCTACTGTAGGCGCCGGGGATGCTAAAGATCTCACTCTGCGCTGGGTGCGCGTTTGATTTTTTTTTTTTTTATCTTCCTGCATTTACACACACAGCCGATTGAATAAAGCAGAGGAACAAGGCGACTCATATTTACCGGTTATTCACTAAACGGCGGGATGTGATGCGGGTTCCCGGTGCTCAGACTTCGCGTGATCTCCCTGCTCACAGCAGCAGCAACCCAACTCACTGGCCAGCCACACACACACACACACACACACACACACAGAGCGCAGCATGCTGGGAGAGGAGAGCCTTTACAAATCCTTTGACACCCCCCCTCCCCCCAAAAATAAATAAATACGTAAATAAAAAATAACAAATCCTATCTCAAACCTCTATTTTCTTTCTTTCTCCTTGAACTTTTATTTTTAGTTAACAGTGCTGTTTGTTCATCCCTGGATTGAATCAATCAGCTGAGTCACCCTAATGTAAGCCTAGCACACCAGTGAACAGTCCCAAATCCTATTATAATCACATCACTGAATTTTTTTTTTTTTTTTTTTTTTTTTGAAATACCCATTAATCCCAAGGGAAATTATTGCCTTTGCAGTGAACCCACCCAAAGTGAGCACACATTTGGAGCACTGGGCTGCTAAACATTGGGGCACCCTTTGGGGCCCTTGAAGTGCCATTGCGCAAGGGCACTTCAAATGTCAAATGAAGGTGGAGGAAGGAAAGGTGCTGACCTCCCCCTCCCCCACCCACATTTTTCAGTGTTCAATGTAATAACACCTAATGGACAGTGCACAGTGAATTTTGTTCACTATGAGTTTCTACTACCAGTACAGGTATAAGGCAGGGCAACTACCTGTATTGGTTTAGTATTTTAAACATTCATATCTGTATCTATATTTACATCAAAAAGTATTATATACTAGTATACGTATATATTATATAGGCCGGCCTTTGATAACCCAGTTATCTGCATAGGGGACACTAACAACCTTATGGAGGAGGGGCACTCAAACCTCCAACCCTGGGATTAGCGATCCAGCACCTTTTACCACCAGGCCACCACAGCCCCATATATATATATATATATATATATATATATATAGTGTGCGTGTGTGTAAACACACACACACACACACACACACACACACACACACACACACACATATATATATATATATATATATAATTTTTTTTTTTTCAAAGGCAGGTCATGTCTCTCACTTTCTATGGTGAGAGGCATGTAAAAGAACCATTGCTGACTTTTGACAAGAGCAACAGCAAAGCTGTCAGCGTGTTTCTGTGTCTTGCTAAGGGTTGTGTCAGGAAGGGCATCCGACGTAAAAAACCCTAGATTGACTGTGGCAACCCCTGAAAAAAAGGGAATAGCCGAAAGGAAAAGAATATTTATACAGCACATACAGTATATACTGAATGTATAACATTTACATGTGACTTATACTATATATAAATCTTACATTTCTTTCATTTGCCAAACCACTTTATCCAACTAGATTCATAGGGAGACTGGAGGCGAAGGAGCGGTGCACCCTGGACATGTTGCCAGACCATCACAGAGCAAACACACACACACACACACACACACACACACACACACACACACAAAGATTCATACTCACACATGGGTCCATTTGGAGCTGCCAATAAACCTAAAGTGTATGTCTTTGGAATGTAGGAGGAAATCAGAGTACGTACCCAGAGGTAACCCATGCAAGCATGGAAACACCCTTGCTGAGCCTCAAACCCAAGATCTTCTTGCTGTGAGGTGGACATGCTAACCACTAGACCAACGTGCTGTCCAAGTATATTTAATAAACCATACAAAATAAACTATTAATTAAATTATGTATACAGTATATTACACAGGAATAGCTTTATCCAACAGACTGTCCAATGTCTATCATCATGTCTAGTTTAGCAGAAGAGCTACTGAGCAAAAGTCATAGGCATGGTGTATGAATTTTGTGGCTGTCTCATGTCTATCCAATCACATAAACTGGTTCAGAAGCAGGCAATCTGAGCCTAGGGTGCTCATTGTTTACCTGAATACTGGAGTTTCTTAGCAACAGACCACAGAACGTCAAGATAGAAGTCCACATCTCCTTCACTCTAATCCTGAATACCAGAACACCACAGATGTGTGTTCTAAGCCCCCTCCTCTTTTCCCTTTTCATGCACGATGTTCCCTGATTCACACCAGCAACACCAATGTAAGATACACATACAACACCATCGTCATAGGTCTGATAACAGATAACGACAAGTCATCCTAGAGGATGCCAGTAATGGAGCCTGTGGCTTAAGTTGACTCAAGACAGGAAACCTCACCCGGCCCAGACACATAAAGGAAAGTGACGGATCCCTGTATCAGGGACCCAAAACACCATGGGCACTCTCTTTTGTCCCCTCTGGAAAAAAGTACAGAACAGTAAAAACAAAAAGTAAGACATTCAAGAACAGATTTTACCCAGAAGCTGTTAACTGTGTAACCCCACCTCCACATACACTGACTGAAGCAGCATAATTTCTGGACAGTGCAATATTACTCCTCTAAGTGCAATACTTGTACTTAGAGCAGGTCTCAAGCATCATAACATTATAGTACCAAACACCTTATAATTAAAAGCTCTACCTCTTACCCAGTGTATACCATTCACCCTTCTGTGTACGTGTGTATATTTGTGAATGCGTTAACAGGTGTATATAAGATACATGCATGTCAACAGCCTCTGCTATTAAATGGAGCCTGTACTAGTCCATCGTAGTGAAGAAGGAGCTGAGCCGCAAGGCAAAGTTCTCAATTTACCAGTCAATCAACGTTCCAACCCTCACCTATGGTCACGAGCTTTAGGTAGTGACTGAAAGAACAAGGTCGCGGATACAATGAGCTTTCTTTGCCAAGTGGCGGGGCTCTCCCTTAGAGATAAAGTGAGAGGCTCCACCATCCGGGGAGAGCTCGGAGTAGATCTGCTGCTCCTCCACATTGAGAGGGGCCAGTTGAGGTGGCTCGGGCATCTGGTTAGAATGCATCCCGAACGCCTCCCTGGTGTGGTGTCCTGGTGTGGTGTTTCAGGCATGTCCAGCCGGGAAGAGACCCTGGAGTTGATCTAGAACACGCTGAAGGGACTATGTCGCTTGGCTTGTCTGGGAACGCCTCGGTTTCCCCTCAGAAGAGCTGGAGGAAGTGGCTGGGGAGAGGTATGTCTGGGCCTCTTTGCTTAGGTTGCTGCCCCCGCAACCCTGGAACAAGTGGAAGACGATGAATGAATGAATGAATGAATGTATATATATATATATCCCCAGTGCAGCTAACTGGGTTATCAAAGGCGGGCCATGTCTCTCACTGTCTATGGTGTGAGGCATGTAAAAGAACCATTGCTGACTTTCGTAAAGAGTAGGCTGCAAAGTCGTCAGCGTGTTTCTGTCCCTTGCTAAAAGGGTTGTGACAGGAAGGGCATCCGACGTAAAATTCTCTGCCAAATCAAACGTGCGAATTAAATGATTCGCTGTGGCGACTCCCGAGTAAAAAAAAAAAAAAAAAAAAAGGGAAAAAAGCCGAAAGGAAGACAGACAGAATATATATATGTATGTATGTATGTATACAGTGTGCCCTCTACTGAAGAAAACAAACTCTTTTTACGAAGAGCGTCAAAAGTGTCATTCAAAAAATTCAAACACGCCATTCACAAATTCAAACAATGTGCAAATTGCTCTCTCATTGGCTGTCTCCCAAGATCCCGCCCCACTGGCCTCCCATTGGCCAGGAGGCAGCTAAACTGTACCCATACTTCCTGTTTGTCACACATGTGAGAGAGGAGAGTTGAACAGGAATGTTGGCTCGAGAGTTTATTTTGAGATTGATCACTGCAATGTCACATGTCGTTATCCATCATGGACCCGGAAAATACAGAAAAGCGGAAATACAGTTATGGAGACGATTATTTTGGAACGATATTGAAGCAGAAGCAGCATGAAAACAGTGCTCCATGGGACAAGACCTCCGATCCCGCAAGGAAGGAAGTTAATATTGAATCAGGACCTCTCAGTTTTCAAACAGGTACTGTAATTCCGCTTTAAATAAAACATCCCGTCCATTTAAACATTTAAATACAATTTCTCCGTCTGCTCCGCACTGCGTGTGGGCGAAGCCCGCATTCGGCAAAACACGACAGAGAGAGAGTTTTGTGTGTGTGTGTGTGTGTGTGTGTGTGTGTGTGTGAGAGAGAGAGAGAGAGAGAGAGAGAGAGAGAGAGAGAGAGAGAGAGAGAGAGAGAGAGAGACAGTGTTTTGTGCGTGTGTATGTGTTTTTATAAAGACCTCCGATCTCGCAAGGAAGCAAGTTAATATTGAAACAGGACCTCTGATCTTTCAAACAGGTACTGTAATTCCACTTTAAATGCAATATCCCGTCCATTTAAACATTTAAATACAAACTCTCCGTCAGCGCCGTGCTGCGTGTGGGCGGAGCCCGCATTCGGCAAAACACGACAAAGAGAGAGAGAGTTCTGTGTGTGTGTGTGTGAGAGAGAGAGAGAGACAGAGAGAGAGCGATAGAGAGAGACGGCGTTATGTGTGTGTGCGTTAATAAAAATGTTTAATAATGGTTTAATTAATAAATATGTTAATAAAATGTTTAAATGGTTTAATAAATAATTTTCTTTTACTTTTATCACATTTTTCATACATATTTCATGCAAAATTGGTGTACTTTTATCATTTTTAAAGGGTTTATGGGGTAATCTTGGGAGGCTTGGAACGAATCACGCGTTTTACATGTAAAATGCGCCTCTACTTACGAAAAATCCAGTTTACGAAAAAGGCTCTGGAACGGATTAATTTCGTAAGTAGAGGGCAGACTGTATATATACCATTATGAGCGTGCACGTACGCAGATGCCCGTGCACACACTCATATGCAACAATGTAAGTAGTTTTGATGGAGGTTTTGGGTTTTTTGTTTCAGGGTTTTTTTTTTTGCATAATTGGTCTTGTTTTTGTGGCATTTTCCTTAACTTTTTCCCCTATTCTTCCTTAATTTCCTTATATTTTAATTTGATTATTTATTTTTTAAAAACCGCAATGCACGGAAGCCGCATGAATTGTAGCACGAAGTAGCGAGGAATCACACTATGTATATATATATATATATATATATATATATATATATATATATATATATATATATATATATATATATATATATATATATATATATATATAATAACAATTAAACATATTATTATCATGTATACAGACGCTCCCCGACTTACATTTTTAATTGGTTCCGGACGGCCGAACGTAAGTTGAAATTGAACGTAAATTGTTACAGTGACGTATGATGAATGATCTGTGATGTATGACGCTCCGACTGTACTATACATCCATAAATACAATTACCGTATCTCATAAAACACCCCTAAATCAATTATTATAAACATAACATTGTAAAATAATATCAAATGCAGTCGGCTCCCAACTTACGAAGACCCCTGTGTACGAAATCCCCGGGTTACGAAAAACATTTTCCTGAGTTTCCATCCCCGAGATATGAGACAACCCCCTCTTAAAAAAGAAATTAAAAATTCAAACGTGCCAATCAAAATTTCACATGACACGCGAGTTGCTCTCTCATTGGCTGTCTCTCAACATCCTGCCCCGCTGGCCTCCCAGATAGAGACAGAAGGAAGCTTCACTCTTTAGTTTTTAGTTTAGTTTTTTAAGTTGTTTTAGTTCAGTAAATGTTTAATAAATGTGGATGCATTTGAGCTCATCTGGACTTCCGATCCCTCAAGAAATCAAATGAAAATTGAGTTTGTCAAGCAGGGAACGCGCTTTGGATTCACGTCTTGTGGGCATGGCCCGCAGCATGCGTGCGTGAGAGAGAGAGAGAGATAGATAGAGAGAGGGAGAGAGAGAGAGAGAGAAAAAGAGAGAGAGGGACATAGAGAGAGAGAGAGAGAGAGAGAGAGAGAGAGAGACAGGTGTGTGTGTGTGTGTGTGTGTGTGTGTGTGTGTGTGTGTGTGTGTGTGTGTTAATAAAAATGTTTAATAATGGTTTAATTAATAAATATGTTCATAAAATGTTTTAATCTGTTAATAAAACGTTTAAATGGTTTAATGAATAATTTTCTTTGACTTTTAACACATATTTCATACAAAATTGGTGTACTTTTATCATTTTTAAAGGGTTTATGGGGTTTATCCAGTCCAAAGACTGGAGCCTTGGAACGAATTAGGCGTTTAACATGTAAGATGCGACCTCTACTTACAAAATCCCTGCTATACGAAAATGGCTCTGGAACGAATTAATTTCGTAAGTTGGGGGCCGACTGTAGATCAAATAATATCACCATTAATTTCAAAGTCACTTATTTATACCGAGTCACTTCACGTGAAGCTTAAGACAGCCAATCAATGCTTACAACATGTGAGGCGCTCAAAACTGAAAGTAGTGTACTTGCTGTGGGCTATACGGACTTCCGGTCTTTCAAGTGAGCAAGGGCGGTGCTGAACTCGTTTAGAACTCAGCCTGCACTGATGCACTGACTGCACTGAATTACCAGCAGAGCGGAGGGTTCTTTCTTTTCTGGATTCGGGTTTTCATTCATTTTACAACTCTCTTTGTATGAGTCTCATACTGTGAATGAGACTTGCACCCATGCTAGTAGGCTTACGCTTCTGACCAACCATATTTGCTTAGGGTTACAAAAGTCCGCAAAACAGTGTAAACACAAAGATCACAGAGACGACATCTTAGCACAAGGGTAACACGCTATATAACTGAGATATATATATATATATATATATATATATATATATATATATATATATATATATATATATATAAAAACGATATATATATAACTGAACTGGGAAGAAGGCGGGGCATGTTCAGTCTGTCGTTTGTAAACAATGGACACAGCGTCATTACGTCATTGCGTCATTACATCAGCGTACTACGTTGGTACGTCTGAACTCAAAATTTGGCTTTTTTTTTTGGAAAAAAAAACAAACGTAAAATCGAAAAAAACACAAAACGGATGAACTCAGTCAGGGAGTGTCTGTGTATATATATATATATATATATATATATATATATATATATATATATATATATATATATATATATACATACACTCTGTCGTTTTTATACGACACAAACCTACGCGTGTGCATGCGAGCACAGATGCAACAATGTAACTAGTTTTGATGGGCGATTTTGGGTTGTTTTTTTTGGGTTGTTTTAGGGGTTTTCTGCATAATTGGCCTTGTTTTTATGGCATTTTCCTGAACTTTTTCCTCTATTCTTCCTTAATTTTCTTATTTTTTAATATGCTGAATAGTTATTTATTTATTGTATTAAAAAAACGCAATGCACTGAAGCCGCATGAATTGAAGCGCGAAGTAACGAGGGCTCCCTGTTTATATATATATATATATATATATATATATATATATATATATATATACAGTAAAACCTCCGCTGACGAACGCTTAAGCTCACGAACTTTTCGCCTCAAGAACATTACATTTGCGAGCATATAGTCTCTGCTGACGAACTAGTTTTCGGCGGACGAATCAAACCACGCGGTCGAACAGCTCATGGCGTCACAGTTCATCACCCCTTTCTTTGAATGCGGAAGTGGTTTGTGTTTGCTCGACATTTTGGACCATATTGAGTGTACTTTTGCTATTATGGGACCGAAAAAGACCCCACCACAGGCGGAGATCATTGAAAAACACGAACGAGGCGTGCGTTTGTGTGACTTAGCGTCCCAGTACCAGTACGCTAAGTCTACCATTGCTCCCATCCTTAAGAACAAGGAAGCTATTAAGGGTGCGTGTGTGGCTAAGGGTGTTTCCAAACAGTAGGCGTTTCCAAACTCTCCTTCCAAACAGTAAGTCCCTCCCCCTCCCTCCTCCTCCCACTCCATTCCATCAAGCCATCAACTACCATCACAAAGGTAAATAAAACCACTTTATTATACAGTACAGTTTATTTCTTTAATTACAATACAATAGCACATTTATTATACATAAAATAAGGTATATTTTTGTGTAGTTTTAAGGCTTATTTAGTAGAAAATTATGTTTTATGGGGACCTGGGAACGGATTATTCCCATTTTAATGGTTTCTTATGGGAAATAAATGTTCGGAAGACGAACTTTTCGCCTTACACACACTTTCTGGGAACCAATTATGTTCGTGAGCAGAGGTATCACTGTATATATATATATGTACACATACACTAAAACCCTTGAATATTCGTGGTTTTGCAATCACGGTTTGCATATTTGCAGACTGCGGCGCAACTGTCACGTCATTTAAATTCAGCCAATGGCTGTACTCCTTCCTGCTGATTGGTTGAGATCATGTAACGCCCCTTTTTCCTCCTTCGTGCACAAGTTGTCAATGAGTCTTTTTTTAAGTTTGTTTTAATTACCAGTTAATCACTATGATGCCACTCAAACGCTGTGCGTCTTCTCTGGCTAAGCGATAGAAAAGTTAATGACGTTGAATGTCTCTTCTGAAGAAATAAGACTTTCTCTTGAAGAACCGACAGTTTTCTCTGAAGTGTCTGAAGAGGAATAATCACCTGAAAGCACTCTAGTATTAATGTCTTTTTCAATCATTATTCCAGTACAGTACCTAAGTTAATGTTTAGAATGTTTGTGTGTGTGTTTTATGTACTGTGGTGTAGCATGTTTATAGTTTTGTTTTGTTTATTCAATTTATTACATTTCATGTTCTTTTATGTTCTTTTTGTTATGGTCTGTGTTTTGGGGGAACTTTGATTTTGATGGCGGTGTTCTCTAACTGTAACTGTCTGCTCTGGCCTAGGGGTCTGGCTGAGCTGCTCTGTGGCTCACACCTGAATTTCACTCTTCTCATCTAATCTCAATAAACACAAGTCCACTCACCTCTGCTGCGCCAGAGGATTAACTCACATCACGTCCCTGCTTGTTTATACTGTAACGCTCTCTAACTCTCTAACTCTAAAACTTTGTTTTCTCCCCGCTCCGTTCGAGGGGCATAGCTGAGCTTCTCAGGCTGAATGCAGTTCATACCCGAATTCAGTCCTACTCCCTATGAACACAAACCGCATGCTTACCTCAGTTGAAGCGCGCTGCTTGAGTGTTTGAATAAAAAATCCACTCTGCCATCTCACACTGCCTCACAAATAATGCAATATATCCCTCGAGTGTGCATTTTTGAAAACTACAGTGCTGTATATTTTAAGGAAAATGGTTCTTTTATTGATACTATATGCACGTCCGCCTCACAGCAAGAAGGCCTGGGTTCAATTCCCGGCCTGGGGGTTTCTGTGTGGAGTTTGCATGTTCTCCACGTGCTTGTGTGGGTTTCCTCCGGGTGCTCCGGTTTCCTCCCAAAATCAAAAGACATGCACAGTAGGTTAATTGGCCGTTCTAAATTGCCCATAGGTTCGCATCGTGCAGAAGGCGATGGCAAACCACTGCACTAATCCTGCTAAGAAAACCTCCATGAAGATGATAACCAGGGCCTTGTCCTTCATGGCGGGTCACCAATGGTTGTCCTACAACTCAGGCACTAGATAGATAGATATATACACATACACAAATATGCTGTATAATGCTGTAAAAAAATGCAGCCATGAGGCGGGGGGGGGGGGGGGGGGGGGGACTAACCAGTGTCTCTCCCCCTTATGCCGGTCCCAAGCCCGGATAAATGTAGAGGGTTGCGACAGGAAGGGCATCCGGCGTAAAACTTCTTCCACATTTAAAAATGCAAATGATCAGTACAGAATTCATACCGGATCGGTCGAGGCCCGGGTTAACAACGACCGCCATCAGTGCTGTCAACCAACAGGGTGCTGATGGAAATTGGACTACTGTTGGTCGAAGACATCGAAGAAGGAGAGGCGGGAGGCGTGTCCGTAGGCAGAGAGAGAAGAGGAAATGCATGAGCCTAGGACTGAGAGTAGGGACTTTGAATGTTGGAACTATGCAAGGAAAAGATAGGGAGCTGGCTGACATGATGCAGAGGAGGAAGGTGGACATACTGTGTGTTCAGGAGACAAGGTGGAAAGGTAGCAAGGCTAGAAGCTTAGGAGCAGGGTTTAAATTGTTTTATAATGGTGTGGATGGGAAGAGAAATGGAGTAGGAGTCATCTTGAAGGAGGTGTTTGTCAGGAATGTTCTAGACGTGAAAAGAGTGTCAGACAGAGTGATGAGTCTCAAGTTAGAAATTGAAGGCGTGATGGTCAATGTTGTTAGTGCTTACTTTCTAAGATGGCGCCGGGTGACCTGCAGCCAGTTACAGGAGCTCTTCAGTTTATTTTCCTTTTTTTTCTTTTTTCTATTGTTATATAGGCGTGTTTCTTTATCTATTTTCAAATTTTCTTTTTCTTTCTTCAATACTGCATCTGGGAAACCCACTTTTATGATGCTTTTGTTTTTCTGTGCACTTTTACTCTCACTTTTTGCATCGGTGTCAGGAAACTCATTCACCGACGGCTTTGAGCAACGCAGGTCTTACACACGTGAGACCCTCCTCGGCCTGCGCGCCCCCGCCCTCATTCATGCGGCAAAGCCTGTTGTTCCTGTGGAAATACGGAGGAAAAGGAGCGGCTGCAGAGGGGGACGATAGACACGGAGGACATGTGTTCCCTCTGTCATCATGGGAAATGTCCGCGCGATCGCCAACAAGACGGAGGAGCTGGCGGCGCTGACCCGGCAGCAGAGGTAGTACCGGGACTGCAGCCTCATGTGTCTCTCAGAGACGTGGCTGAATGAACTCACACCAGACTCTGTGGTTTCTCTTAACGGATTTACACTCGCGCGTGCAGATCGGAGTGCAACGGAGAGCGGTAAGAAGAAAGGAGGGGGCGTGGCGGTCTATGTGAATGAACGATGGTGCCACCCAGCCAACATGCACGTGAAGGAGCAGCTATGCACGCGGGACCTGGAACTGCTCGCGGTGAGCGCGCGGCCATATTATCTACCGAGGGAGTTTTCACACGTGATTGTGTTTTGCGTGTACATTCCGCCCTCGGCTGATGCGGTGGCCGCGTGTGAGCGTCTCCACAGCGCCGTTAATCAGACACAGACTCGTCACCCCCGCGCCATGATTCTGATCAGCGGGGACTTTAACCACGCCCCTCTCTCCGCCTCTCTTCCGACGTTCACGCAATACGTGAAGTTCGCCACAAGAGACAATAAAACACTGGACTTGCTGTATGCAAATGTGAAGGACGCTTACAGCTCCTCCCCCCTCCCCCCACTGGGACGATCAGACCACAACCTGGTCTATCTGCTCCCCCAATACACACCCAGGGTGCGAAAGGAACCTGTGCAGAAGAGGTCTGTGAAAGTGTGGACCGAGGAGACCAATGAGAGGCTTAGGGACTGTTTCCAGACCACAGACTGGAGCATGCTCTGTCACTCCTTTGGTGATGACATCGACGGCCTCACACACTGTATCACTGATTACATGAACTTCTGCGTGGACAGCACCGTGCCAACACGGAGAGTACGGTGCTTCTCCAACAATCACCCGTGGGTCACCCCTGAACTTAAATTCCTCCTGAACCAGAAAAAGAGGGCTTTCATCTCAGGGGATAGAGAGGAGCAGAAGAAGGTCCAGCGTGAGCTCCAGTGGAGGATCAGGAGGGCAAAGAAGGACTATGGGAAGAAGCTGGAGGAGAAGCTGGCTCAGAACAACGTGCGGGACGTCTGGAGAGGACTAAAAACCATGTCTGGATTTGGGCAGGGTGTCAGAGGGACAGCTGATGGTGACCAGCGCTGGGCAGATGAACTAAACTGTTACTTCAACAGGTTTGATTCTCTCCCCTCCCCCTCTGCCCCCCTCCCCGTTCCCCCCCTCTCTTCACACGTCTCTAGACCAGCAGACACCTCCCCCCTCCCCAGGCCAACTTCACTTGACTGCTACAGCCCGACAGACACATCCCCTCCCTCTGCAGCCCACCCCAGCTCCCCCTCTCCCTCACATCAGACCAGGTGAGGAGACAGCTGAGGCGACTAAATCAGAGGAAATCTGAAGGACCAGATGGCATCAGCCCCAGGCTGCTGAGGACCTGCGCAGACCAGCTCTGTGAGGTACTATGCTACCTGTACAACCTGAGCCTCAGCCTGGAGAAGGTTCCCGTCCTGTGGAAGACCTCCTGTGTGGTTCCGGTTCCCAAAACAGCACAAGCGAAGGAACCGGCCCACTACAGACCTGTTGCCCTGACCTCCCACCTTATGAAGACCATGGAAAGGCTCCTCCTCATACACATCCGCTCTATGGTGAGCCCCACCCTAGATCTGCTGCAGTTTGCCTACAGGCCCAACATCGGAGTAGAAGACGCCGTCAACTACCTTATGCAGCGGGCACTCACCCACCTGGAGATCGCTGGCAGCGCTGTGAGGGTCATGTTCTTTGACTTCTCGAGCGCCTTCAACACCATCAGGCCAGCGCTTCTGCGGGGAAAGCTGGAGGACGTGGGAATGGACGGGCATCTTGCTGCCTGGATCACTGACTACCTTACTAACCGTCCACAGTACGTGCGGCTACGCGGCTGTAAGTCAAAGGTGGCAGTCTGCAGCACGGGGGCACCGCAGGGCACTGTCCTCTCACCCTTCCTTTTCGGCATTTATACCTCGGACTTTAGCTATAGCACAGACAGCTGCCACCTACAGAAGTTTTCGGACGACTCCGCCATCGTGGGCCGTGTGTCAGAGGGGAACGAGCTGGAGTACCGGTCGGTCATCGTTGACTTCGTGGACTGGTGTGAGCGCAACCACTTGTGCTTGAACACCAGGAAGACGAAGGAGATGGTGGTCGACTTCAGAAGAGGCACACTAACACACACACACACACACACACACACACACACACACACACACACACACACACACACACACACACACACACACACACAATCACTAGTGAACGTCCAGGGACAGGACATTGAGATAGTGAACAGTTTCAAATACCTGGGCGTTCACCTTAACAATAAACTGGACTGGTCCCACAACACCAACGCCCTGTACAAGAAGGGCCAGAGTCGCGTCCACCTTCTGAGGAGACTCAGATCCTTCGGAGTATGCAGACCTCTGCTCAGGACATTTTATGACTCTGTGGTAGCCTCTGCAATCCTCTACGCTGCCATCTGCTGGGCCCTGGGCAGCACAGAGCGGGACAGAAAAAGACTGAACAAGCTGATCAGGAGGGCCAGCTCTGTCCTCGGCTGCCCACTGGACTCTGTGGAGGAGGTGAGTGAGAGGAGGATGGTAGCAAAGCTCACATCCATCATGAACAACAGCTCTCACCCACTTCACCAGACTGTAGAGAAGCTGAGTAGCTCCTTCAGTGGACGACTGAGACATCCTCAGTGCAGGAAGGAGTGCTACCGCAGGTCGTTCATTCCCACCGCTGTCAGACTGTACAACGCCACTTTGTAACTGTCTGTGAAAATACCGGTTATGTGCAATAAAAACCCCACGCACTTTAATCAACCACATCTACCCCACTGACTGTGAACATCAACCCATCTACTCTGCACTCAGATACATTACACTTTAATATAGGCCAGTCTATAAAGTCGTTCCCTTCTTTTCTTTTATTGTTTATTAATTTATACTATTTATGTATCTATTTATTTATTTACTTATATAATATATATGTATGTGTGTATGTTTGTATATGTATCTATTTTTGCACCCCCTACTGATGGTACCTCAAGAGCCTGGAACAGTGAATTTCTCCATTGTGAGATTAATAAAGCTGTATCTTATCTTATCTTATGCCCCACAGGCAGGATGTAAGCTAGAAGAGAAGGAGAGATTCTGGAGTGAGTTAGATGAAGTGATGCAGAGTACCCCCAGAGGTGAAAGAGTGGTCATTGGAGCAGACTTCAATGGACATGTTGGTGCAGGCAACAGAGGGGACGAGGAAGTGATGGGCAGGTTTGGTATCCAGGAACACAGAAGAACAGATGTTGATAGATTTTGCAAAAAGGATGGAAATGGCTGTGGGGAATACTTTCTTCCAGAAGAGACAGGAGCATAGGGTGACATAAAAGTGCTGGTAGGAGCACACAGGTAGACTACATCTTGTTCAGACGATGTAATTTGAAGGGAGTCAGATACTGCAAAGTCATAGTAGGTGAGAGTGTTGCCAGACAGCATAGGATGGTAGTGTGCAAGATGACGCTGATGGTGAGGAAGGTGAAGAAGGGAAGCAGAGCAGAAGACAAAGTGGTGGAAGCTGAAAAAGGAAGACTGTCATGTTTTCTTCAAGGAGGAGTTGAAACAGGCCTTGAGTGGTCAGGAAGTGCTTCCAAATGACTGGACAACTACAGCTAATGTGATCAGGGACACAGGTAGGAGAGTACTTGGTGTGTCCTCTGGAAGGAAAGTAGATAAGAAGACTTGATGGTGGAATGAGGAAGTGCAGGAGGGTGTACAAATGAAGAGGTTAGCTAAGAAGAAGTGGGACATTGAGAGGACCGAAGAGAGTAAACAGGAGTTCAGGGAGACACAGGTTAAGGCGAAAGTAGTGGTGTCAAAGGCCAAACAGTGGGCGTATGAGGTCTTGTATGATAGGTTGGCAAAGCAGAGAAACAGAAATGGGAAGGACGTGCAGCAAGTTAAGATGATTAAGGACAGAGAAGGAAATGTATTGACTGATGACAGAAGTGTGCTGGGAACATGGAAAAAGTACTTTGAAGAGCTGATCAATGAGGAAAATGAGAGAGAACAAAAAGTAGAAGAGGTGACTGTTGAGGATCAGGAAGTAGCAAAGATTAGTAAGAGTGAAGTCAGGAGGGCATTGAAGAGGATGAAGAGTGGAAAGGAACTTGGTCCTGATGACATACCTGTGGAGGTATAGAAGAGGTAGTAGTAGATTTTCTGACAAGAACATTCAACAAGGTCTTAGAGAGTGAGAGGGTGCCGGAGAAATGGAGGAGAAATGTGGTGGTGCCCATTTTTAAGAACAAGGGAGATGTGCAGAGTTGTGGGAACTATAGAGGGATAAAGTTGATGAGCCATACGATGAAGTTATGGGAAAGAATAGTGGAAGTGAGACTAAGGGCAGAGGTTTCCATTTGTGAACAATTGTTTGCTTTGAGGATGTTAATAGAGAACTACAGAGAAGGTCAGAGGGAGCTGCATTGTGCCTTTGTGGATCTGGAGAAAGCATATGATTGGGTGCCGGGAGAGGAACTGTGGTATTGCATGAGGAAGTCTGGAGTGGCAGAGAAGTATGTTAGAGTGGTGCAGGACATGTCCGAGAGATGTAAGACAGTGGTGAGTCATGCTGTCGGCGTGACAGAAGAGTTCAAGGTGGAGGTGGGACTGCATCAAGGGTCAGCTCTAAGCCCTTCTTGTTTGCTATGGTAATGGATAGGCTGACAGACCAGGTTAGACAAGAATCCCCATGGACTATGATATTTGCAGATGACATTGTGATATGTCGTGAAAGTAGAGAACAAGTGGAGTAAAATCTAGAGAAGTGGAGGTATGCCCTGGAAAGGAGGGGAATGAAGACGAGCCTCAGTAAGACAGAATACATGTGTGTTAATGACAAGGACCCAGCAGGAACGGTGAGGTTACAGGGAGCAGAGATAAGGAAGGTGGATGATTTTAAGTACTTAGGCTCAACAATCCAGAGCAATGGTGAGTGTGGAAAAGAAGTAAAGAAGCGTGTGTAGGCAGGTTGGAATGTTTGGAGAAAAGTGTCTGGTGTAATGTGTGCTAGGAAGGTATCAGCCACAATGAAAGTAAAAGTGTACAAGACGATGATGAGGCCAGCGATGTTGTATGGTTTAGAAACAGTGGTGCTGAGGAAAAGACAGGAAGCAGTGCTGGAGGTAGCAGAGATGAACATGTTGAGGTCCTCTTTGGGAGTAACGAGAATGGATAGGATCAGGAAGGAGTACATCAGAAGGACAGCCCATGTAAGAGGTTTTGGAGACAAAGTCAGAGATTGAGTTGGTTTGGACATGTACAGAGGAGGGATAGTGAACATATTGGTAGTAGGATGCTGAGGTTGGACCTGCCAGGCGGAAGGCCTAGAGGAAGACCAAAGAGAAGATTTATGGATGTAGTGAAGGAAGACATGAAGGTAGTTGGTGTAAGAGAAAAAGATGCAGAGGACAGGGTGAGATGGCGACAGATGATTTGCTGTGGCGACCCCTGAAGGGAGCAGCCGAAAGGAAAAGAAGAAGATGCACACATATAGCTTAGCTTAGTGTTCCCATTGTCTTTTGTTCACTTTTTAATATAAATTGCTGCTAAACAAAGAGCTGTTAAACTGATTTTCATTGTTCATGCAACAGTTGACAATAAAGATTTCTTCATCTCACCCTGATGTAAAACTGATTCACACCATAATATACTAGTATATGGAGGAACATCAAAGTGTCCTCTCCATTGTTAGTGCAAAAGACCACATTGAGGTAAAGTAGATGACACAACTGACTGAGCTAAATGCACACATTCACACTTTATGTAGTGTTGAGAATATTTATACATAAACCATTAAACACTTTTCAGGGTTTTTATTTTTTCATGTCTCAAACTAAAGAGGTGCTTGCTGGGAGTGCAAACATTTGAGAACTTTTGTAACTTTCTGGGCCACCATTTTGTTCAATTTCCAGGATTTTATCCCTGGTAATCGTAAACCTCTGAATAATGATTTTGATTTACGAGAGAGGGGAGCAAACAGATTGTGCTGTTCCCATTAGTATGTACTAATAGACATTATTTACTACTCAAACATGGAATAATGGTTGAATAAAAGTGCTTGGACAAAACCTCACTGATTCTGGTAAACTGTGATGTTGGGATGCTGTTGCTCCCTCACGCTATATGCTCAGTCAGGTAAATTGACAGTGGGGTGGTCGATTGCCCAATATCACGCTGTGCCCTCATGTCTGCCTTCCTTCTGGTTCTCTCTTTTAGTTATGCTGTCATAGCCAGTTAAGCCGAAATTTTGATTAAAGACCCTGAGATACCTGCTGATGATGCAGACTAGGCACGAAGAAACAACAACCACAAGCTGCTGATTATAAAGACGCTAATCAAGCTTTGCGTAGCGTAGCATCATGGATCGATGTTTAAAAACCTATGTTTATGACTGTGGGGAGAGTCCCATTGACCTTCGAGAAAGTTCGGATGACAGCTCGGAAAGACGGCATGCTATAGTGCTAGGGCCAGCAACCCGAAGCACTGCACATAATCGCTACAAGTTCCACTACAAGAGAATACCCCCTTGCAGGCTGAGAGGCAGGGGAGGATGAACTGCAAACTCGGACGGATTCAAAGGATCACGAACCTGGCAATGAACCAAGGACTAGAAGTTTGATGCAAGCCCTCAAGCAAGCAGCACCAGAATCTAGACGGCGGTGTGGCAGCTGTGGAAGACTCTTTAAGAACGAAAAAGGTGTGAAAATACACCAAGGCAAAACCAAGTGCAAGGAGCAGTTAAGACAGTGCAAAGCTACTGAAACATCAGCAGCTAATAAGACACAGGAGGACCTGAACCCGGAAGCTCACCACAGTGCTCAGAACCCCTACGTCGAGACCAATCCTGGCACGGCGGCTCAGGAAACAAGAGGTGTAGCAAGTGACGTGGCCCAGGAGAAGAAAGCTAGATTAAGCTAGATTACAACTTCAACCATCAACAGACAAGAGGTGGCAAGTTCTGGACAACAACCTGGACAGCATTCTTGAAAACTGCCTGAAAGGAGAAGCTTGTAAAAAGATCCAGCTCTTGAGCAAAATCGTTTCTGATGAATGCAAGAGTTTGTTTGGAGCTCAAACTGTGAAGTCAAGACCAACCCGAGGAGGAGCAAGTAGAAGACAAAAACAGATAGCTAAGCTGCGTCAAAACCTCCGCAGTGTCAAGAAATCATGGAAGAAAGCTCCAGAGTCCGAGAAGGAAGGTCTGCAAGAGCTGCACCACACTCTGCATAAGAGGCTGCTTCAATTCCAGTCAGCTGAGAGACTCCGCAAGAAGCAAAATGAGAAGAAGAAACAAAGAAAGGCGTTCTTCAGCAACCCTTTCCAGTTTACCTCAGACCTACTGGGAAAACCCAAGAGTGGCAGACTCCAATGGTCTCAAGTAGAGGTTGAAAAGAGTGTAAAACAAGCACATAGCGACCCTGAGAGAACTACACCATTAGCAGAACCCCCGTATCCAAACAAGGAGCCAAATCCTGAAACCCCCTTTGATCTCTCAGACCTGCGCTTCAAAGAAATCAAAAAGGTTGTCAATGCTGCAAGATCAAGCTCTGCTCCAGGTCCCTCCAGAATTACATACAAAATTTACAAGAATTGCCCAAAGCTTCTCAATCGTCTCTACAAGCTGCTTCGTACAATCTGGAAAAAGAAACAGCTACCATCAGCATGGACCCTGCAGGAGGTTGTTTTGTACCAAAGGAGCTAGATTCAAGACCATACAACATCGTGTAACATACATCAAGAAAACCATACAACATCGCTGGCCTCATCACCATTTTGTACACTTTTCCTTTCATTCTTGCCGATACCCTCCTATCATACATCACACCAGACACTTTTCTCCAACCATTCCAACCTGCCTTCACACGCTTCTTCACCTCTTTTCCACACTCTCCATTGCTCTGGATTGTTGAGCCTAGGTACTTAAAATCCTCTACCTTCCTTATCTCTGCTCCCTGTAACCTCACCGTTCCTCTTGGGTCCTTGTTGTTCACACACATGTATTCTGTCTTACTGAGGCTGACCTTCATTCCTCTCCTTTCCAGGGCATACCTCCACCTCTCTAGATTTTCCTCCACTTGTTCTCTGCTCTCACTACAGATCACAATGTCATCTGCAAATACCATAGTCCATGTGGATTCTTGTCTAACCTCGTACGTCAGCCTGTCCATTGCTTGTGCCCCCCTTCACGGCTGCATTACGATCACTATTTAAACAAGTATAAAAAAAAAAAGAAAAGAAAAAGTTTTGTACGAGCCATAAAAGGACAAGGACATTCGGGACAATTTAAAAGCAGACTCATTTTTATAATTGACACCAGTCACTTGGCAACAAGCAAAAAGGGTCATGAACAGTGCAAAATTAAACTGATAACAAATAAAAGTCAACAGATATATTCAAGATTTAAAATTATTCAGTTATTAAGAAATACAACTGAACTGTGGACTTTTAAAAAATAACTGAAAATTATATTTGCTGCCTGAACAGAGGCTGTCATTCCACAGCCTTGCAAACTATGGTTCAGGCTCAGCTGCAGTAATAAACTTGTATTGCTTAGGAATTACAAGTGTTGCAGTATTGAGCTGTTCACTGCATGTAGACATCACTCTGATCCAATGACATTCTTAATCCTGCAATATATTACATGCCCTCTTATTGTCCCAAAGTCTCTTACCATGTCTAGCTTTCCAATCTTTCTTCTCTGCTCTGTTGCTTTCAGAATGTCACATTTTCTTCTCGGATTCACTTTCAATAGCCTGCAATTTCAATCCACAATCTTTTTTTGTCTCCTTTGTGCACAGTCTCTCACATAATTTCTCCAATTCTCCTAAACCTAAGTTCTCTGTCATCATGCCATATTTATTGTTATGCATGCTAATGAGTCTGTATCTCTTAAATATTGTTTTAGCTTAGTAATTTCTGAAGACACTACTGAAGCACACTAAATTTACTTCTGCCTTACTGTTCGCAGACCACGAAATGATCGCAGAATCATAAAAACCCCCTATTCTTAATGTGCTTGACATATTTAATGACATTAAATTTTAAGTCGTGTAAATTCTGCTATATAATGACTATGTAAATCAATATTCAAATTAAACTACATTAAGAATCATAGTGGTGGTTAGCATGTTTGCCTCAGAGTAAGAGGTTCCCGGGTTTGATTTCCGAGCTAAACGAGGGTGTTTTCCATTGGGCGCTTGCATGTTCTCCTTACGTTTGTGTAGATTTCTTCTGGGTACTCTTGGTTTCTCCCACAGTCCAGAGACATAGACATTAGGCAGTTCCAGATTGTGCATATGTGTGTGTTTGTGAGTGTGAATCGTTTGTGTGTGTGTCTTGGCCCCATGACCCTTACAGGATTATGTGGTTTAGCAAATGAATAAAATGAATGAATGCATATTATTCATTTGCCAAACCACTTAATCCTGTTAGGGTCTTGAGGAGGCACGAGCCTATCTAAGATGACTCCATACATACACTATATGGACACAACTTTATGGACACATGACCATAACATTCATGTGTTTCTTGATGGTTGGACACCAGATACAATTCGTCTTTGCTGTTATAATAAATTTCTCTCTTTTGGGAAGGTTGATCACTTGATTTGGGACTGTGGTCATGAGGATTTGTGATCATTCCTCCACAAGAGCATTATTAAGGTCAGGCACTGATGTCAGACGAGGAAATCTGGGGTAGCTGGCATTCATAGTTCATCCCAAACATGTTCAGTAGGTTTAAGGTCAGTGCTCTGTGCAAGCAACTCACGTTCTCCCACTCCAACCTTAGAGGCATGCCTTCATGGAGTTCACTGTGTGTGCAAGGGAGTTAGAGTGCTAGACCAGGTTTGCGCCTATGTGTATAATTGATGTGTCTCCATGCAGCCTTTCAGTCTACACAATTCCTACTATAAAAATAGTGTCTGGATTTTTTAGATGCCTCAAACCATTTTCTGTTCTATTCCCTTCTACTAACAGCTAGTGGCCAGTGGCATGTGTTGTGTATTTGCAATAAATGTTTCACATTTCATCTTAGGTGTATACCTGCCTTGAACCTGCTGTTCCTGGAGTAAATTACAGATAAGATTTAAGAAAAAGCTTGCTTTTATAGTCACTGGCTGTACGTGGTACCAACTCAACGTTGGATAAGATTACCAATGAATACAGACTTAGACCTCTATCAATTACTCAAGCTTCAGTCTGTCATGCTTTTATTGTTTGCTTTACGCTTGTTAGCACAGGCAGCAAAATTATCGATTTGAATCAAAACAGACTGGTATGACTAAATTAATTTGCTGCTTGGCTGAGTCTGACATGCCAGGTAGATCAAACAGGTCATTAAGCCAATACATAGTTCTGAGTGCTCCTCAGTAAACTGAAAACAAAGCAGACTGCAGCACATGAAGAACATGAAGAATACACACTGCAAGTGTGTGAAATGACTGTACTAGTATATATAAATGGTTTAAGAACTTGTTGATAACAGTTATTTCACAATAATACATAGTCACAAGTCTAAAAAAAAAGATTCCTTTTTACATGCAAAAACATTTTTGCTGATATGTTCTGACCTTACCGATATTTGTTACCTACCAATGGTCAGGTCATTTATCATTTGCACTATATTTACTCTATATGGCTAAAATGTATGCAGACATTTAATCTTCTCACCCATATTCTTGTTGTACCTCTCTTCCAGTTCCATTCCACATCTATTGTTATAATAACCTCCGCTCCTCTGTGAAACTGTTCCCCTAGATTTTAGAATTTGGCCATGGGAATTTTGCTCATTCCATCAGAAGGACATTAGTGAGGTCGGACACTGACATCATATGAGGAGACCTAGAAAGCAGTACACATTCCACTTCATCTCAAAGTTGTTAGTGGGGTTGAGATCAAGGCTCAGTGAAGGCTATCTGAGTTCATCCAGGTCAACTTCAACTAGCTTCAATTTGTGTACCGGTTCAGTACCTATATAGCTGTGATTCTCAAGTGTCTACAGACTTTTTCCCATATAACATATATTCATAAAAAGAAAAAAAAATTGAGTTAAGATAGCACTAGCATTTATGCCATTAAAGAAAAGATGTCTGCATATAATCAATGGTATAAAAATCTTTGTGATGATTTAATGGTTTCTGTTCTGTTTTGTTCCTCATAACTGCTGGTTATGTATTGATATATGGTGTTCAGTCATTCATTCATTTTCTGAACCGCTTAATCCTAACTAGGGTCACGGGGAGGCTGTTGGCCATCTCAGCCGACTCTGGGCGGAGGCAGAGTACATGCTGGACAGCTCGAAAGGCCATCACAGGCAGAAACATGCTGATGGCTTTGCAGCCTACTCTTGGCGAAAGTCAGCAATGGTTCTTTACATGCCTCACACCATAGACAGTGACAGACATGGCCGGCCTTTGATAACCCAGTTAGCTGCACTGGGGGGACAGTGACAACCTATTGAGAGTGGGGCATGAACCCCCAACCTTGGGATCATTGATCCAGCACCTTACGACCACTGCCCATAAAGGTGTTGTATTTGCAATACATACCACAATAGAAGCCATTACATGGCATGTACTGTACACATCAAACCACAAACAACAAATGTGGATATCCAACGTATTTTGTGGATTTAATCTGAACAGCTACCAACAACTCATGATCAACAAGGTCCCAGTGTAAAGAGTGAATCTTGGTGCCTTGGGGTTCAGATCACACTGTCATGGTCCTGTCACATTAAGACCTTGGTGAAGGAGGCCTATCAGTACTTTTACCACCTTTAGACACCCTGTGAACTAAAAAAAACCTTGACGTTGGCCGCACTAAAAACATCATGGAGTTCCACAGATTCATTTGGCAACAAGACCAAGCAGGACAGCCTCAGCTGAACATACTGTCCGTGACATGTCCTGTCATGGTTAAAATATAAAATACAGTCAGCCCTCTACTTACAAAATGAATCCATGCCAGAGCCTTTTCCGGAACCTGGAGTTTTCGTAAGTAGAGGCGCATTTTACATGTAAAACGCGTGATTCATTCTAAGGCTCCCAAGACTACCCCATAAACCATTTATATGATAAAAGTACACCAATTTTGTATGAAATATGTATGAAATATGTGTTAAAAGTAAAAGAAAATTATTTATTAAACCATTTAAACATTTTATTAACATATTTATTAATTAAACCATTATTAAACATTTTTTATGAACCAATTTTTTTATTAACCAAACCAAACAATTTTAAGCATTATTAAACATTTGTGACGTGCTCCGCCAAGTACTGGAAGTGTCGCGGCCAACACCGAAGCTTTTGGAGCAGAACGCGGCTTGTCCGGACTTCCAATCTGTCAAGCAGGCAAGGCTTTGAACACTTGTTTAGTACTCAACATTCACCTATTTGCTTGAGGGATCGGAGGTCTGGATGAGCCGCGTTTTGCCCACACAGAGCGCGCCACATTTATTAAACATTTACTGAATTAAACAACTTAAAAAACGAAAAATAAGCTTCAATGAGCACTCTCGAAACTCACGAGCCAACAGTACAGCTCTCTTTTACACGTGCGACAAACACGCTTTATGGGTGCAGTACTATGGCGATTCAGCTCCCTCCTGGCCAATGGGAGGCTAATGGGAGGCCAGGGGGGCGGAATGTTGGGAGACAGCTAATGAGCAACTCGCGCATTGTTTTAATGTTTGAATGGCACGTTTGAATTTTTGAATGGCGCGTTTGGCACTTTTCGTAAGAAGAGGTTGTTTCGTATACAGAGGGCGAAAATTTAGGAAAATGTTTTTCGTAACCTGGATTTTTCGTATTCAGAGATTTTGGTAAGTAGAGGGACAACTGTATATATATATATATATATATATATATATATATATATATATATACACACACACACACACACACATATACACACACAGATGCTCTGCTCCCCTACTTATGTTCATCCGTTTTACATTTTTTTCGATTTTACATTTTTTTTTTCAAAAAAAAAAGTAAAATTTTGAGTTTAGACATACCTAAATAGTACGCTGACGTACTGACACAATGACGTAATGATGCTGTGTCCATTATTTACAAACGACAGACTGAATGTGCCCCTCCTTCTTCCCAGTTCAGTTATATATATATATATATATATATATATATATATATATATATATATATATATATATATATATATATATATCTCAGTGATAGCGCGTGTTACCCTTGTGTTAAGACATCGTCTGTGTGATCTGTTTACACTGTTTTGCGGACTTTTGTAACCCTAAGCAAATATGGTTGGTCAAAAGCGTACGCCTACTAGCATGGGTGCAAGTCTCATACACAGAGATGAATTAACTATCTGTTCGGATCGGCGCAATCTACCATGTTAGCCATTGTACACATACCTTGTACTCAGTTAAGCAAATAGAGTTGTAAAATGAATGAAAACCCGAATCCAGAAAAGAAAGAGAACTCTGCTCTGCTGGTCATCCACATCAGTGCAGGCTGAGTACTAAACGAGTTCAAAGGTTAGATTTGATACTGTATTTGATAGTTGATGAGTGAATTTGATTAAAATTAAATTCAATTTATTTGAAATTCATGTTGATATTATTTAATATATTTGATATTATTTTACAATGTTATGTTTATAATAATTGATTGAGGGGTGTTTTATGAGATACAATAATGGTATTTATGGATGTATAGTACAGTATGAGCGTGATACGTCACACGTCATACGTCATACGTCACTGTAACAACTTACGTTCACTTTCAACTTACGTTCAGCCGTCCGGAACCAATTAAAAACGTAAAGTCGGGGAGCGTCTGTATATATACTAGTCCTTCTCAAAAAATTCGCACATTGTGATAAAGTTCCTTATTTTCTGTAATCTACTGATAAAAATTAAACTTTCATATATTTTAGAATTATTGCACCCCAACAGAAATATTTCAGGTGTTTTATTGTTTTAATACTGATGATTTTGGCATACAGCTCATGAAAACCAAAAATCCCTCTCTCAAAAATTAGCATATTTCATCCGACCAATAAAAAAAGTGTTTTTAATACAAAAAAAGTCAACCTGCAAATAATTATGTTCAGTTTTGCACTCAATATTTGGTCGGGAATACTTTCAATGCGGCGTGGCATGGAGGCAATCAGCCTGTGGCACTGCTGAGGTGTTATGGAGGCCCAGGATGCTTCGATAGCGGCCTTAAGCTCATCCACAGTGTTGGGTCTGGTGTCTCTCAACTTTCTCTTCACAATATCCCACAGATTCTCTATGGGGTTCAGGTCAGGAGAGTTGGCAGGCCACTTGAACACAGTAATACCATGGGCAGTAAACCATTTACCAGTGTTTTTGGCGCTGTGAGCAGGTGCCAGGTCGTGCTGAAAAATGAAAATCTTCATCTCCATAAAGCTTTTCAGCGGATGGAAGCATGAAGTGCTCCAAAATCTCCTGATAGCTAGCTGCATTGACCCTGCCCTTCATAAAACACAGTGGACCAACACCAGCAGCTGACATGGCACCCTAGAGAATCATTGACTGTGGGTACTTGAGACTGGACTTCAGGCATTTTGGCATTTCCTTCTCCCCAGTCTTCCTCCAGACTCTGGCACCTTGATTTCCGAATGACATGCAAAATTTGCTTTCATCCGAAAAAAGTACTTTGGACCACTGAGCAACAGTCCAGTGCTGCTTCTCTGTAGCCCAGGTCAGGCGCTTCTGCCGCTGTTTCTGGTTCAAAAGTGGCTTGACCTGGGGAATGTGGCAGCTGTAGCCCAGTCCACTGCTTCCACAGGTCCCCCAAGGTCTGGATTCGGCCCTTCTCCACAATCTTCCTCAGGGTCCGGTCACCTCTTCTGGTTGTGCAGTGTTTTCTGCCACACTTTTTCCTTCCCATAGACGTCCCACTGAGGTGCCTTGATACAGCACTCTGGGAACAGACTATTCGCTCAGAGATTTCTTTCTGTGTCTTACCCTCTTGCTTGAGGGTGTCAATAATGGCCTTCTGGACAGCAGTCAGGTCGGCAGTCTTACCCATGATTGCGGTTTTGAGTAATGAACCAGGCTGGGAGTTTTTAAAAGCCTCAGGATTCTTTTGCAGGAGTTTAGAGTTAATTGGTTGATTCAGATGATTAGGTTAATAGCTCGTTTAGAGTACCTTTTCATGATATGCTAATTTTTTGATATACGAATTTTCGGTTTTCATGAGCTGTATGCCAAAATCATCAGTATTAAAACAATAAAAGACCTGAAATATTTCAGTTGGGGTGCAATGAATCTAAAATATATGAAAGTTTAATTTTTATCAGTACATTACAGAAAATAATGAACTTTATCACAATATGCTAATTTTTTGAGAAGGGCTAGTATATATGTGTATATATATATATATATATATATATATATATATATATATATATATATATGTATATTTATATGCAGTAGGCCCTTGACTATTCGCGGTTACACAATTTGAATATTTGCGGACTACCGAGCAGCTGACACGTCACTAAAATTCAGCCAATGGCTGTCCTCCTTCCTGCTGATCGGTTGAGATGATGTAATGCCCCTTTTTACTCATTCGCGCACATGTTGTCAATGAGCCTCTTTTTTGTGTGTTTTAATTACCAGTTAAGCTCTATGATACCACTCAAACGCTGTGCGTCTTCTCTGGCTAAGTGATAGAAAACGCTGGATGTCTCTTCTGAAGAAATAAGACTTTCTCCTGAGAAACGGAGGTTTCCTCTGAACTTTTGTATTAAAGTTTCTTCAATTATTATTCCAGTACAGTATCTAAGTTAATGTTTGTGCATGAGATTTTATGTTCTGTAGCATATTGAACAAACGATACCAAAAGGATAAACTTTATTGCGTTTAATGTCCTTTTACATTGAACTTGGAGTGACATCTTGGAGTGACGGCTCCAAGATGGCGCTGCTTAGAGGGCGACGTCGCGGAGTTCTCAGAGTGAAATTGTTTCTTTGTTCCTTTTAATTTATTTTACAGTCGGCCCCCAATTTACGAAATTAATCCATTCCAGAGCCCGTTTCGTATTGCGGGGATTTCGTAAGTCGGGGTCGCATCTTACACGTTAAACGCCTAATTCGTTCCAAGTCTCCAGTTCTTGGACTGGATAAACCCCATAAACCCTTTAAAATGATAAAAGTACACCAATTTTGTATGAAATATGTGTTAAAAAATAAAAGAAAATTATTTATTAAACCATTAAACTATTTTATTAAAATATTTATTAATTAAACCATTATGAAACATTTTTATTAATGCATATATACACACAAACACACACACACACACACACACACACACACACACACACACACACACACCTCTCTCTCGCTCTCTCTCTCTCTCTCTTTCTCTCTCTCTCTCTGTCTCTCTCTCGTGTGAGCACTGTGGGCCACGCCCACAAGACGTGAATACAAAGCGCATTCCCTGCTTGACAAACTCAACTTTAATTTGATTTCTTGAGGGATCGGGATGCCTGATAAGCTCAAATACACCCACATTTATTAAACATTTGCTGAATTAAAACAAGTTAAAAACTAAACCAAAAACTAAAGCGTTATTCCTTCTCTCTCTCTCTCTCTCTCTCTCTCTCTCTCTCTCTTTCTGTCTCTCTTGTGCGCGCGCTGCGGGTCACGCCCACAAGACGTGAATTCAAAGTGCATTCCCTGCTTGACCATTTACTGAATTAAAACAACTTTAAAAAAATAAACTAAAAACTAAAGCGTGGAGCTTCCTTCTTTCTCTATCTGGGAGGCCAGCGGGCGGGATGTTGAGACAGCCAATGAGAGAGCAACTCGCGCGTCGTGTGAAATTTTGACTGGTGCGTTTGAATTTCTTTTCGTAAGAGGGGGTTGTTTCGTATTTCGGGGACGGAAACTCAGGGAAATGTTTTTCGTAACCCGGGATTTCGTACAAAGGGGTCTTTGTAAATTGGGGGCCGACTGTATTTGTTGTTTTGTTTGTTCATGTTTTGCACTATGCTCGTCTATGACCGGTCGATCGCTATGAGATCAGAGTGTCTTCGAGCGTGTATAACTAAGCATGCTCAACTCCTGAGCTAATATGCTATGGTTGCTCAATGCTAGTTGCCCGAAGCTGAAGCTGCTCATAGCTGTAGTAGGGTCGACCGGTCATAGACAAGCATAGTACAAAACCTGAACAAACAAAACAACAAATAAAACAAATTAAAAGGAACAAAGAAACAATTTGGCTCTGAGAACTCTGCGACGTCGCCCTCTAGGCAGCGCCATCTTGGAGACGTCACTCCAAGACGTCACTCCAAGTTCACTGTAAAAGGACATGAAGCATAATAAACTTTATCCTTTTGGTATCGTTTGTTAAACATGCTACAGAACATAAAATCTCACGCACAATCATTCTAAAGATTAACTTAGGTACTGTACTGGAATAATAACTGAAAAAGGCTTTACAACACTATATGCTGAATAATGTATATATTTTTTCATCAATAAAAATAGGAGTCTTCTTCTTTCTTCTTCTTTTCCTTTCGGCTGTTCCCTTCAGGGGTCGCCACAGCAAATGATCTGCCTCCATCTCTCCCTATCCTCTGCATCTTCTACTCTTACTCCAACGACCTTCATGTCCGCCTTCACCGCATCCATAAAAATAGGAGTAAAAATGTAAAAGTTTTTCTTAACCATTACTACATTTTACTATATTAATACTGTATTAATGAGTAAGCCTGTCTATAGAATGTGTTTAAGAAGCATATTTTAGCGTATGTAATAGATACATAGTATTTTACTTCCGGCTGCTCATTCGCGCATGCGACGTGATACTTGGGGTTTTACTTCAGGGTACAGAACTCGCGGATTATCTCGATTCGCGGGAGGGCCCGAAACAGAACCCCCACGAATGTCGAGGGTCTACTGTATATATATATATATATATACTGTGTGTGTGTGTGTGTGTGTGTGTGTGTGTATATATATATATATATATATATATATATATATACAGTCATACCTCAGCTCACGAACATAATTGGTTCCCAGAAAGTGTGTGTGAGGCGAAAAGTTCATCTTCCGAACATTTATTTCCCATAAGAAACCATTAAAATGAGAATAATCCGTTCCCAGGTCCCCACAAAACATAATTTTCTACTAAATAAGCCTTAAAACTACACAAAAATATACCTTATTTTATGTATAATAAATGTGCTATTGTATTGTAATTAAAGAAATAAACTGTACTGTATAATAAAGTCGTTTTATTTACCTTTGTGATGGTAGTTGATGGCTTGATGGAATGGAGTGGGAGGAGGAGGGAGGGAGGGACTTACTGTTTGGAAGGAGTGTTTGGAAACGCCTACTGTTTGGAAACACCCTTAGCCACACACGCACCCTTAATAGCTTCCTTGTTCTTAAGGATGGGAGCAATGGTAGACTTAGTGTACTGGTACTGGGACGCTAAGTCACACAAACGCACACCTCGTTCGTGTTTTTCAATGATCTCCGCCTGTGGTGGGGTCTTTTTCGGTCCCATAATAGCAAAAGTACACTCAATATGGTCCAAAATGTCTAGCAAACACAAACCACTTCCGCACTCAAAGAAAGGGGGTGACGAACTGTGACGCCGTGAGCGTGCGTCAGCTTCTTGTGGCCGCCACCGTGGTGCTGTTCGACCGCGTGGTTTGATTCGTCCGCCGAAAACTAGTTTGACAGCAGAGACTATATGCTCGCAAATTTAATGTTCTTGAGGCGAAAAGTTCATGAGCTTAAGCGTTGGTCAGCGGAGGTTTTACTGTATATATATTAAAAAATAAAAGGACAGGACAAAGACTTTCTATTGAAACTCCATTTATCACTACAGATCTGTTTCGAGGGGTGGTGAAACCATCCTCTCTCTTCAGGTGATTATAGTTATAGATTATAGTTCTTCTATAATCACCTGAAGAGAGAGGATGGTTTCACCACCCCTCGAAACAGATCTGTAGTGATAAATGGAGTTTCAATAGAAAGTCTTTGTCCTGTCCTTTTATTTTTGTTATTTGCTCTACCAAAAAGTATTGACCACTCTCCTACGGAAGGATCTACTCAGAAAATCCTCTCTCTCTCTCTCTCTCTCTCTCTCTATATATATATATATATATATATATATATATATATATATATATATATATATATATGTGCAGTGGGCCCTTGACTATTCGTGGTTTTGCACTTGCGGCTTTGCATATTCACGGTTGCCGAGCAACTGTCACGTGATTCAAATTCAGCCAATGGCTGATCTCCTTCCTGCTGATTGGTTGAGATGATGTATATGCCCCTTTTTCCTTATTCGCACACAAGTTGTCACTGAGCCCTTTTTTAGTGTGTTTTAATTACCAGTTAAGCTCTATGATGCCACTTAAACACCAGCTCGGCGCCAGAAAAAGGTTATGACTTTGGATGTCTCTGCTGAAGAAATAAGACTTTCTCCTGAAGAAACGACAGTTTCCTCTGAAGTGCCTGAAGTGGAATAATCATCGGAACTGTCGTAAAGCACTTTAGCATTAAAGTCTTTTTCAATTATTATTCAGTACTGTACCTAAGTTAATATTTAGAATGTTTGAGTGTGTGATTTTATGTACTGCGGTATAGCATGTTTATCTTTTTGTTTTGTTTATCCAATTCACTACACTTCATGTTGTTTTATGTTCTTTTTGTTATGGTCTGTGTTTTTGGGGGACTTTGATTTTGACGGCTGTGCTCATCTGTTTTCTTTCTGCTCCGGCTGAGGGGTGTGGCTGAGCTGCTCTTGGCTCACACCTGAATTCACTCTTCTAATCTGATTTCATCTACTCCCAATAAACACAAGCACGCTCACCTCTGTGCCAGAAGATTAACTCAGATCAGTCGTACTGTTTTCTCTTACTCTGTTCTCTGCCCGCTCTGGCTGAGGGGCGTGGCTGAGCTGCTCGGGCTGAATGCAGTTCACCTCAGTGAAAGCGTGCTGCTTAAGTGCTTCCCCTTCGAATAATAAATCCACTTTACCATGTCACGCTGCATTCTGGGTAAGACTGAAAGCTCACATTTATATTCTTTATGTACTTGTTTAGTACTCAACCTTCACTTGCACACTTGAAAGATCAGAAGTCCTGGTAAGTCGCACTTTGTCCACAAGCACCATACATCACTTGAGTCAAGTGCCTATATTGATGGAGCGCCTCACAAATAATGCAATGCCGCCCTCAATTGGGCATCTGAGAAGCATTTTTAACCAATGTGTTTTTGTTGATTTGAGCCTTCCTTTCCATTCCTATGTGTGTAAAAGCACAAATGGCAATTAAATTAATGTGTTTTTATATATATATATATATATATATATATATATATATATATATATATATATATATATATATATATATATATATAGTGTAATGTTTAAATATTTTATTAAAAATATCACAGTACAAAATTAAAAAGTTTTTCTGAATTAGTACTACATTTTACTACATTAATACTGTATTAATGAGTAAGACTGTCTATAGAATGTGTTTAAGAAGCATATTTTAGCACATGCAATAGATACATAGTATTTTACTTCTGATTGATCATCCGCGCATGTAATATGATACATGGGGTTTTACTTCTGGGTACAGAACTCGCGGATTAACTTCATTCACAGGAGGGGCCGGAACCAAACCCCATCAAATAACGAGGGCCTACTGTATACCGTATTTGACGTGATAAGTACCCAGGGTGCTTCAAAAATTGGAGTGGATGGGTGCTAATTCAAATGATTACTAGCGGAGTGGAAGGGTAAGTGCTTATTACCATCGAGGTGGAAAACATGAATAATAACAGAAGAATAAAAGAGTTTTACTGGTATTTGTGTTATTCATTTTGTGGTATTAACCAAACTACTTTATACCTGAAAGCTGAAAATAAACAGAAAACAGCGTCTTTTTTTTTTTAAAGACCCCTTACTTTTTCCTCTCGGTCTTCTTCTTTTCCTTTCGGCTGTTTCCTGAATCAAGCTAATCAACACAAATGTCAACTTTAGCACATGTCATAGTGAGCCAATTAACACGAACATAAACAAAAGCACATGTCCATGAACATGCTTATATTTATGAAGTTAGTGAGCAGGAGAATCGGGTCAAAAATCCTCGTCATCACTTTCTGATAGGTCCATATATTAATTTAGAGCATCCCATAGTTTTGCTGTAGCAGTTTCTAATGGTACATCGGTTGTTGGACATTTACCAAGAGAACACTGCAAAATATTTTCCTGCTTTTTTAAAGCATGGCGGAACAATCAAATGTGTTGTTACTGATGAACATTATACACATTCCCCAGTGGCAGGGTGTCTTGAAATACCGTGCACACTCAATTTTACAGCCAGTGAATACCTCATTTTACAGTTACAGAGACTTATCGAATAAAATAGGTCGATAAAAAGTTTGATCTTGATTTTGTGCCCAATACATATGGGCGGTTATTAGACGTAAGATCAAAACCGGGGGGGGGGGGGGGGGGGGCTCTTATTACATTGAATACGGTATATATAATATAATATAATATAAGGGTGAATGGTTGTGTGTGTCATCCCTATCATGGACTAGCACATGTTTCAGTGTGTATACCTCATTTGTGTAGTGTTATCTGATATAGGCTCGAGCCTTCCTGCAACCCGATTAAGCTTTTGGTAAACAAATGACTTCATTAATGCTTGGCTCGACTCAAACTGCAGAGCTCACTTAGCCTTCTTCTGTCATGGTTAAATATGTAATTATGTAAATCTCCTTTTTATTTTCTTTCCTTAATATTTCCGCTTAATATATACATGAAGTCTCAATGGGGTTAAAAGAGACACTCTTTCACAGCTGCTAGCTTGTGCACCTGCCCACACATAGTTGGAGCTCGGCTATTAGACATAATGTTAAAAAACTGTAAAATAAACCATTGAAATCTAATTTTTCTGAGCTCCGTTTGCTTAGTTACCCCATGTAGTATATAGAAAACAATTAGTCATGATCACTGGATGTGCCTGAATGGAATTGTCCTGAAATAAATAATCTATTCAACGGCATTTACCTCTCCTTCAGTGGGTAGTTGTTAATTATTCACTTCACCCGTCAAAGTTCATAATGTTAAGTCCAGTTGTTGCACATACGTACTGTAGATATTCATTCATTCATTCATTCATTCATTCTCAAAGCCACATAATCCTAATTAGGGTTGCGGGGAGCCTGGCACCCATCTCAGCCGACTCGAGGAGAAAGCAAGATACTCCCCGGGCAGCTCGCCAAGTCAATTGCCTACTGTGCATGTTTTTAGACTGTGGGAGGAAGCCAGAGTACCTGGAGGAAATTCGCACGAGCACAGGGAGAAAATGCAAACTCCACACAGAGACGGGAAAGCTGGTAATTGAACCCAGGCATTTTTTCTGTGAGGCGGACATGCTAACCACTGACCCATAGTACCACCCTAGTGTGGATATCTATCTATCTATCTAGTGCCTGAGTCGTAGGAGGACCATTGGCAACCAACCATGAAGGATAACGCTCTGGTTATCATCTTCACGGAGGTTTTCTTGGCAGGATTACTGCAGTGGTTTGCCATTGCCTTCCGCACGATGCGAACCTACGGGCAATTTAGAATGGCCAATTAACCTACTGTGTATGTCATTGGATTGTGGGAGGAAACCGGAGCTCCCGGAGGAAACCCACGCAAGCACGGGGAGAACATGCAAACTCCTCACAGAAATGCCCAGGCCGGGAATCGACCCAGGCCTTTTTACTATGAGGCGGTTGTGCTAACCACTACTCCACCGTGCCGCCAGTGTGGATATACTCACCCCTATTTATGATGCAAATACTGTATACACCCTCAGCACAGTGTTTGCACTAATCAATTTTTCTACTGCACAGACCTGCACTTACACCCACACTCCACATACATAATTCTCAATCTTTATTGTATCCTTTTTTCATTTCCTAATAATATTTTGTTTTTTATTCTTAGTGTTAGACTCTCATACTTATTTTATTCCAAATTCACTGGTAGAAAAGCATTTCACTCCATGTCATACTGTGTATGGTTATGTGTGTGCCTAATAAATTTGAATTTGAAAGCTACAGATTTCCTGTCCTGTAGTGCGTTAAGATATGTGCGACTTTCAAAGGTTTTCTGGCAAAGTGTAAGGGCCAGATTATTTAAGGTTTGTATTTTTTTTAATTGTATACAAGCCAAAATGAACATTAGTAAATGGAAAAATGTTCTTTAACACTAAAAAGTTCACAGACCTCTGATAAAATTGTTAAATAATGACTTATGAGAAATATTATAATTATACATAAATATAGTACAGTGCAACGGAACGCAGTCTGTCAGAAAATCTGAGAAATTCTGGGATATTCTTCATAAGTAAAAAACTCTTCAGTAAGGCACAACATTCAAGTTAAACTTAGAAATTGACAAGCAAATGTGTGGGAAAAAAATCAAGAGCAAACTCTCATTCATTAAAGTTACAGTACTATTACCCATTTAGATAGCCAAGTTTTTAAACATATTATGATAGCTATCAATTCGGATCCTTATACACACATAATACATACGAGTATATTTGTAACGTTCATATTCAGTTCAGTTCATTTTCTGTAACCGCTTCATCCTAATTAGGGTCACGGGGAGGCTGGTGCCCATCCCAGCCAACTCAGGGCGAGGGCAGAGTACACCCTGGACAGCTCGCCAGGCCATCGCAGGGCGGAAACACGCCGACGGCTTTGCAGCCTACTCTTGTCGAAAGTCAGCAATGGTTCTTTTACATGCCTCACACCATAGACAGTGAGAGACATGGCTGGCCTTTGATAACCCAGTTAGCTGCACTGGGGGGGACAGTGACAACCTTGTGGAGAGTGGGACTCGAACCCCCAACCTTTGGATCAGCAAGCCGGCGCCTTATACCACTAGACCACCACTGTCCATGTTCATATTATATAGTTAAAAGCTTTATACACAAAGAAAAATCTCACATTCAAAGGGAAAAAATTAATGAACTTAGTTATTGTCATCTTACTCTGCATAATTTGGGTCAGGTCACGGCGGCAGCAGCCGAAGTAATGAGGTCCAGACTTCCCTCTTCCAGCTCTTCCGGGTGGACACTAAGCCGTTCCCAGAGAAGCGAAGAGACATAATCCCTCCAGCGTGTTGTTGTTCAACCCTGGGGCCTCATACCAGTTATACATGCCCAGAACACCACACTAGCAAGGTGTTTGTCAGGCATTCTATCGAGATGCCAGTCACCTCAACCATCTCCTGTCAAAGCAGGGGAGCAGTGGTTCTACTCTGAACTCCTCCCGAATAGCTGAGCTTCTCACCCTATGTCTAAGGAAGAGTCCCACCACCCTGCAAAAGAAGCTCAATTCTGCTGCTTATATGCGCGGTCTTGTTCTTTCGGTCACTGTCCAAAGCACGTGACCATAGATGTGGGTTGGAACGTATATTGACCGGTAAATTGAGAGCTTCATCCTGCGGCTCAGTGCTCACTTCACCACGATGAGAACTGGAGGTCCTGGATTGATAAAACTAAAAGGACAACATCATCCGCAAAAAGCACATACAAGATCCTATCGCCACCAAATGCCGCGACTGCGTCTAAAAATTCTGTCCTTAAAAATTATGAACAGAATTGATAACAAAGCACAGCCTTGGCGGACTCCAACCCTCACGGGAAATGAATTCGACTTGTTGTTACCAATGCAGACCAAACTCTGTCTCCAGTGATGCAGAGACCGAATGGCCCGTAGCAATGGGTCAAGTACACCGTACTCCCTGAGCACACCCCACAAAATAGCTCGAGGAACATGGTGTAAACCCTTCTCTAAATCCACAAAACACACATGGACAGATTGGGCAAAGTCCCATGCCCCTTCAGGATCTGATAGAGTGGATCAAACTGGTTGAGAGTGCCACGTCCATGGCCAAAACTACATTGTTCCTCCTGAATCCGAGGTTCAACCATTAGTTGGATCCTAGTCTCCAGTACCCCTGCATAGACATTCCCAGGTAGGTTGAGGAGTGTGATTCCACGATAATTGGAACACACCCTTCAGTCCCCCTTTTTAAAAAGAGGGACTACTACCCCAGTTTGTCAATCCAGAGGTACAGCCCCCGATGACCACATGATGTTGCAGAGACGTGTCAGCCAAGACAGTCCTACAACATCCCCTAAGATATTCAGAGCACATCTCATCCACCTCCAGAGCCCAACGATCGAGGAGCTTTTTGACTACCTCAATGACCTCAACCCCAGTAATGGAAAGACTCCCACCCAAAACCCGTTTCTTCCTCCTCCATGGAGGCCATGTTGGTGGGATTGAGGAGGTCCTCGAAATATTCCTTTCACCTCCTGACAACATCCCAAGTCCCAGTAAAGCAGCTCCCCGATTCCACTGTAAACATTATTTGTGGAGAGCTGCTTTCTGCTTCTGAGGCATCGGATGGTGGTTCAGAACACTTTCTAGGTCAACTGTTAGTCGCTTTTCAGGCCTTCATTGAACTCCCCCCACACCCAAGATTTTATATCAGTGACAGCTCAGAATGCAGCAAGTTTGGCCTACTGGTACCTGTATGCAGCCTCGGGAGTCCCACAGACCAAGAAGACCCGATAGGCCTATTTTTTCAGCTGGAGGACCCCTTCACCTCAGGTGTCAACCAGTGGGTTTGGGGTTACTGCAATGACAGGCACTGATGACCTGATGATACAGTAATGGAAGCTACTCTTTCGTCAACTGGGGAGAATGCCAATGTGTGGGCACTGAGACGGGGGGCAACAAGGATGCCGACACCAGCTCACCGCCTCTCCACATTTGCAACTCCAGAATGCAATAAGGTACAGCCCCTCTTGAAATGGGTGGTTCCAGAGCATATGTGTTGAGGTGAGTTCGACTATATCTAGTCGGTATCTCTCCATCTCACGCACCAGCTCAGGCTTCTTCCGCCAGAGAGGTGACATTCCATGTCCCAAGAGTCTCAGTCAGTAGCTAAGGATCGGTCCGACAGAACCCATATCTTCTGCTGCCACTCAATTCCCAATGCGCCAAACCGATATAGCCCCTCCCACAGGTGGTGGGTCCATGGAAGAGCGGACTCATGTTTCTTTTTCGGAATGGGTCCACTTGAGGGGAGGTGCTCGCCTTCAAGCCCCTATCTCTATGCCTGGCTCCAGGGGGGAACCCCGGCGAGCTGTATCTGGGAAAGGGAAACCATGTCCTTTTATGTTTCTGCGTAGGGGTCTATGACCTTAGTTTCATCTGTTTTAGATTATGAACAACTGTAATTTTAAAAAAGCAGCATGTAGACTTCACAGTCTTAAAAATCAAAACAGTGATTAAGCTAATCTTTTTTTTCTTTTGTTGAAAAGCAGTCTATGTCTAAGCATAAATAAAATGTATTATCCTATTCATACTCAGTGGATATGAGAAATCACACGTTCTGGTTGGCTAATTTACTACTTGGATATCAGTTTATATATCATTCATATCTAAATACCCCACAGAAATGGTAGAGACTTACACTTATTTCTTACAGTCCAATGAGTCTGGATAGAATAAAACATACTGAGTTTTTTTTATATCAATCTCATCAGACATGCCTGACATCTGGTTATCAGCACATATCCTAATTGATCTTTTGGAATAACTGTTAAACATACAAGGGGGGGTCAAAAAGAAATACTTTTTTTGTATTATATAAGAAATAAGGAACAATATCAATCATGTACATTCAGATATAGCTATACATCACAGGTTCACATTCCTACTATTCAACATAATTATCAACTCTTTTGATGGCAGTGTTCCTCCTAGGAATGAGGGCATGTAGCCATCCCAGCTTTGTAAAACTTAGAAAGCTGCTGATGCAGCCTATTCCTTACAGCAGTTCTCACTCCTTCATTACCACCATAACCTTTGACCCTCAGTGCCCATTTTATTGGACAAAAGAGATGGAAATCTGAGGGTGTTAAATCAGGTGAGCAAATGGAATATGTCAGTGTTTCCCACCCAAAAGAGATTGTCTCCTTTGTTCTGATGCACAAATGAGACCTGGCACTGTGGGGTTGAAGAATTTAACTAATTTCCACATTTTGTCTTACACGGTGGATTATTGCTTTAAGTCTTTTTCGGGCCTCAGTGTACGCTTCAGAGATAACTGGTACTCCTCTTGGTAACAAATCGACAAGCATTACACTTTGAGCACCCCAAACTACAATTGCCATGATTTTCCCATCTGACTTTTCTGCCATTAGCTTTTTTGTCTTTGAAGATGTTATATGATGACATTCTATGGATTCCAGTTCATAATGATGAATCCATGTTTCTTTGCCAGTTCTGAGCCTTTTAAAGAAACTTTAAACTCTTTCACTGACTACAAGGAGTTCAGTTCAACATTTATCCCTTTCAGTCCTAAGCTCAGGAAGTCAATTGCTGTACTTTTCTGCTGATGGACTATCAGCAGGGAAATCATTTTCCTATCAGCTCATTTACTCGTATATCTGAGATTTAAAAAAAGATATGTAAAGATCATTGGTATATATGCCCTTACATATACATGAAAGTTCACATAATTCAAGGGGTAATGGTGGCTTAGTGGTTAACCTGATGGGTTACTAATCTGAAAGTCAGCAGTTCAATCCCCACTGTTACCACTGTTAGACCCTTGAGCAAGGCCCGCATCTACCAATAAGCAGATACATTTTTGGAAATACATAATGTTTGTTAACAGGGTCTGTAAGGCAGTGATATAAGTATTCACTGGGTGGACGTAAACAGGGATCATATGACATGTTACTCCAAAATTCTAGCTGGCAACTACACATTTAGGGTGTATGCCTTTTTGCAGCCCACACACCCAAGCAGTGTGTGATAAGATATAAACTGGCAAAAACTTTACAACAGAAAACAAACTCCAGTTCTAATTCTTGTCTCAATTCATTTATTTGTGCGTCCTGGTAAATACACAGACATTAAAATGTTTTAATACCTTGTGAAATATCCTCGCATAAAATGTTACTATAAGGTAGCTGCAGAGACATCATGCCGATTCTTAGGCAGAAGTTTCTTTTAAGGGTTATAGAGCTTTCAGTAGTTACACTTGATAGATGCCCTTATCCAGAACCGCTTACATTTAGAGAGTTGGTGAGGCCTTGCTCAAGGGCCCAACAGGGGCAGCTTGGTGGCATTAGGGCTTGAACCCTAACCTTCGTATCACTAATTAAGAGCCTTAACCACTGAGCCACTGCCTTGTATCTATTAATTTGCTTAAAGTACACTTTGAAATTGTGAATTAAGAAATAAGGGAAACAAGGAAATGGAAATACTACTTCTCTGAAAAAAAAGGAGTGGTTTGTAAGAGCAAAAGCAATAGAGAGCTGAGAAGCCCAGCTTCCATCATTTAAAATCACTTTGTGAAAGCACAGACCATTCACAATTATGTTGTCAATTTATTTTTTCGAAGCTGAAACTAAAACCAAAATTATGTAACTTGCTTCAAACTTCAGGGAAATTCCTTCCATAATTAAGACTCACCCCTTTTACTTTTATGATATCACTCTGTGTAGTTCTCTTTTCGTGTATTTTACTATTCTGTAAAGAGTTAATTTATTATTATTATTATTATTATTATTATTATTATTATTATTAATCATAATAATACTAATACTACTACTACTACTAATAATAATAATTATTATTATAAAGAAGTATGCTACCATCAGGCAAATCATTCCTACATTCGCTCTGAAGGTAGCAGGTTCACACAATGAAGGAAGCAGGTTGTCCAAAGGCAGAAGAACGACCAATATCCAAACCAATTAAAAGCACATACATATAATTAATGGAATGAACGAAGAATGTAGAGAAAAAAACATTGAGCATGGCAGCCACAGCTGACTCTGGGATCTGTCATGTTTTATTCATACTACTATAAATGTTCCATTAACTTTCATGAATGCTAAATTACCTCAGAGGCTCTTTACTGGAATGCATACAAAGCAGAGGGAGGGAGACCATCAATATTCTGGTTCTTTCAAGGTTCCCAAAACATTATTCTGTACATAACCCTGTCAGGTGATTTCCCCAGAGAACACTGGACCAAGATGCTCTGGAAAGGTTATGTGAGCGCGATACTGTTTTGTGATAAAAAAAAAAAAAAATCACTCGTCACTCTTTCTAGTCTGTTGGGAACTAAAGTTCACTATGTCTGTATTCACAGAAAGATTGGATAAAATTGAATTTCAATTCTTTTCTTTTTTTTTTTTTTTTTACAATCAGTGGTTATAGCAATGCCTATGCTAATTGGTTTTTCCAGAAGAGTGTCAATTTGCAGGCCCGGGAGCTGCTCTAGTTTAAGCAGTTCTAGTTTCCTGAGAAATGCAGCTCTAAGTGCAAACCTCAGTCTTGTAGCCTGTGTAATCATAAGCTCAAGGGAAAAACAATCTATAGACCTTGGGTTGCCAAATTGTCCATAAAGCTTTGCAACCAATTTCAAGAAATTTTGAGTTCAGCAGTTAGGCCTGGTTAATGGAAATTTTTACAGCAGAAGTCAATATAGTGCTGTGGGTTGCCTGTGTATCAGCAGAAAGCACCATTCATGTTCTACTATAATTTACTATCATCCTTAGCTAGCGTTTTCCCAGACAAGACCGGAAAGCAAATGACCTTTAGAGGTGTGATATAACAATTATGTAATATTACGAATAAATATTGTGAACTATTTACAGCATTAATCTGGCACTTTTAATAGAGCCAAGAGAATGGTTCTTAGAGCACAAGAGTTAGACGGGTGATACAAAATGCTGAAAATAATCAGTGTAGATGAATACACTGAATAAATCCCTGCTATAAGTAGATCTTAGACCATTATTCCATTGCCTTTTATTTATTACGTTCCTATTTACTTTCTTTTTACCAGGCCCCTAATAAATCAATTAATCCAGGTCAGTATTAGTCTGTAGTTTATAAGCTGTTTATGTTGTTTTGCTGCTGTTGATTTTTTACCAAATATCATTCATTTATTTTCAAAAACATTTAGACATGGTATTTCCCAAACCTATCCCAGAGAGACTGGTCCTGAGGCATCAAAACTGCTGTATTTTATTGTCATTTTTGCTTTTCATGTCAATTCAAATATGTTGTGATAAAAATTCAATATAACAGTGAAGCACAACACAACAAGTACTAAAAATAATATTTAAAAGAATTTCAAACATTTAAAAAAGGTTTCACAGTTGTGGTGGCGTGAATGCATGCCATCTGAGTTATAAAGTATGGAATTTCAGGTAGGGGTTTGAAAATGAGTGCAGGTGGTATGCTAAGATAACAAACAGGGGACATTTCATATGTGCTCATGATATACTTGTATTACTCTTACAGTAACAGCATAAATCACCAATGAAAAAAAATGCATTATGAAAAAAACCCTTATTTTATATTTTCAACAGGACTGCTTAAAAAAACAAAGCTGCTGATAGACGTTTATTGATAGGTGTCCAAGCCTTGGATTGCTTTTCAGTACATTTGCTTTCACTACCTGATTCCATTTTTCATTTGTATCACCTGTCTTTTTAGTTTAAGTATCCATTTATGGTGTTCATGCTCCATCAAGCTTCTGATTTTAGTGTTTTCTCTCCAAACATGTATCTACCTGCAAGATTGTCTGCCTACCTAAGTTGGATTGTACGCTTGTTGTTCCACTCGGATCAGATCAGTGGTGTATGAAGCTCTTCTTGGGTCTCAGTTTTGTTATTAATAATAAATCTATTTTATTTATTTATTTTTACGGCTGCTTATCATGATGCATAACATATACACGTAACAGCCAAACAGCATCAGCTCAATGACATGGCAGCAGTATTGTGAGCACACATGCACACCAGACGAGCACAGGACAACCATAAATATTTACTATGATATAATACAGGGATCCCTCGCTACTTCAATTTATGCAACTTCAGTGCACCACGTTTTTTTTTTATTATTATTATTTTTTTTAATATTCATCGAATTAAAAAAAAAAGGAAATTAAGGAAGAATAGGGGGAAAAGTTAAGGGAAAATGCCACAAAAACAAGGCCAATTATGTAAACCCAAAACCTCCCATCAAAACTACTTACATTTTTGTGAGGTGCGCATCTGAGTGCGTGCACATCTGTATGTGATGTATTTATATTTTATTTATAACTTGTGCATTATTTTTTATGTTTAATTGTTGTTATAAGCATTTATAGAATTGACTATGCATTTATTGATATTATATACACATATACATGTACGTATACGTCCGTCAGGGAGGTTGGGGGGGGGGTTGATCCTACTTCGCGGAATTTGGTAGCCGCGGGGGGAGGGGGGGGGGATATCAGTCCCAATTAACCGCAGAAAGTGAGGGATCCCTGTATTTACAGAGATTTTTGCGTTTTCACTGGAGCAAAGGCCTAATATTAAAGTGTAGGGGATTTGTTTTTTTGCACTCTGACCAAAAGCCCATGTGGGCAGCACACAAACTCGGATGCATTCCTTAACAGACAATTATCAAATACACATGCAATGTACTTCAGACCATAAATGAATGCAGAATAACAAAGAGAGGAATGACTGAGTGATGTGTCTCTGGTTGAGTGAGTAAATTAGAGTGTGCAAAGAGAGAGAGAGAGAGAGAGAGAGAGAGAGAGAGAGAGAGAGAGAGAGAGAGAGTGGGTGTGTGTGTGTGTGTGTGTGTGTGTGTGTGTGTGTGTGTGTGTGTGAGAGGGAGAGAGAGAGAGATAGAGAGAGAGAGAGAGATTATATATAGAGAGTATATTATATATAGAGTGTATATATTGATGATAAGACCCCAAGCATTTTCCCACTGGGATCACTGACTGTCGACAGATCCATGTGTCTTGGTAGGAAACCAAGCCATGAGTAAAAGACAGGAAGACAGATGTATATTTCTATATTCACTGGGCTGGAAGTGACAGATGCATAAGCACAAAGTCATTTCTTTTCAACAGTCGAAATCAAGCTATAAATGCACCATGTAATTTCTAAACACCAGCCTGCCCTCTATTCACTCAAACAATTAGCTTCTAATTACACAGTAGGAAAAGTATTAGAAAAGAATAATTAATCTTCTGCAAAATGCAAAATCTGATATCAAATTCATCATCAGTCTCCACCCACACTCATTGGAATACAGTATCTGATTTAGTTTTATTGTTATTATAGTTTAATACTAAGTTCAAATAGTTATTGTTCTTAAAACCAGCTTCTTGAAGTATCTCAATGGAAACCCTTCTGATACAGAAAACCGATAAATGAGGCATCATACAATTTCTGAATAAAATAACAATGATCGAAGAAAAACAACTTATTTGCCTTATATTTTTCTTTTATAATCATGGCATTTGAAAGATATATTTAGAGTGACTCACTTTGTTTATCTAATTGATTCAACTAAGCAGTGGCCTTGCTCAAGGGCCCAGCAGTGGGTGACTGGTGGTACTGGGATTTGAATCCCCAACTTTCTAGCACAAGGGTTCAATCCTATTCACAAAGGACCAGTGTTGGTGTGGGTTTTTTCCACCCAAGTACAAGATGGACACGCCCAAAACACCACACGAGGCAGGCATTTGGGAGGCATTCTAATCAGTGCCCGCCACCTCAACTGGCTCCTCTCAAATCAGAAGAGCGGTGGTTCAGTGATGAACTGGGAAGAGACCCTGGGGTCAACCCAGAATACACTGGAGGGACTATGTCTCTCAGTTACTCTGAGAATGCCTCAATGCCCCCTGTAAGAGCCGGAAGAAGAAGTGGCTGTGGAGAGGGACATCTGGACCTCACTGCTTAGGGTGCTGCACCTGTGACCCAACCCTGGATCAAGTGAAAGAAGCTGATGATGGTCAGGTCAGGTCAGGTATGAGGGCATGCGCCGGAACGGCACTTCGCTGCGTCCACCAGCTGCCTCCACTCATCCGGCCGTTGCCTGGCGATCGACCAGGCCTGCGCAGGGCCCATAACCCCCGGCAGGGCAGCCCTCAGCTGCGACAACCACGTCGCACGCGGTCGTCCCCGCGATCGGCTCCAGCCCCTAGGATCCCGAACGGACAGGATCCGGTGTGCTGGGTCCGAAGGTGGTAAACGCGGCAAGTGCCCATAGTAGTGCAGCTGACGGTCACGGATCAAGCAGGTTACTCTTACCATCCCCACATCCCCAAGCACCTTCTGGTTGGTAACAAAGTCCCACCAGCGGTATCCGAAGATGTGGCGAAGGGAAGTCGTAACAAAGGAGTCCAGTCGTCGTCCAAGCTCAACCGTGAGCGTCCATGTCTCACTTGAGTAGAGCAAGACAGGGAGCACAAGGGAGTGAAAGACTCGGCCTTTCGTTCGCCTGATCAGATACCTTGACCGCCACACGGTCCTGTCCAGCGAGTCCATAGGCTGTTGACAGTGTATTTTTTTACAAAAAATTTCTTGCTCCAACAAGGAGTTTTTGTTAAAAAAGAAAGATCAGTAGTTTCTCCTATTGTTTGATGGGATCTGTGATTTATTCAGTGAAACATTTATGTGTAATTATTTAAGCTAAGATCTCTCTGAGAGCATTAAATACTGACTAGCGGCATGACATTTTGAGTTCGTCAAAGGTGGCAAAACAGTTCACGAACAGTTTACCTTGTTTATTTTATTATTCTGTAAACATCTGTCAATAAATTGTTTCTGAAGTTCTTTTTAGTGCCAAGTGGTAAACACAATGCTGGGGATAAGAAAAATACACAAGCAATTCAAATATGACTAAGCAAAAAAGAAAGGTCCAAGATGATTTATTAGTGTCCTGAAGTTCATCAGACATTGCAGGAAGATTCTAAATAACATTCTCTCAAGAAGCTACAACAGCTAAAGCTAACATGTCAATACTTTTGGAAAGTGGTCTTGTTAAGAGGTTTGAAAAGTGGTGATTTTGGAGGGTTTGCTCACCGTTTCTATAGGGGTGGGTCCATCAACAGGGATAAGGATGGGGAAATTCCAAGACTCGTCTCACTTTTGCCTGGTATTTTACCAGGAAATGGCAAAAGGTCCTAAACTTTTCCAAGCAGTGGTAAATAGTTGCTAAACATCGCAAACACTGTCGCTAACGTTTGCTAACAGTCACTAATGTAAAGGTGAACCTTGCTTTTCGACAACATTTGTGCAAATACAAAAATCACAACGTTCATCAGCATTCGCCACTCCGTGGGATACTAACTTCATGAAAGACCCTGTAAATTATATTTATTTTCCAAATTATTTAAAAGGTATTGTTATATCGTCACCAGTCTCTTACAGCCTTTTTCCTGCTGGAAATGTGATATTCTCAAACTTATTTAGACCGTACCTTACAAGGCATCAGTGGCCTTAACCTTGCATGAGCGCATTAAATCACACCGTAGCCGGCCGGAGTAAAGTACCGACACAGACTTCCCTAGACATTACACATGTGAGGTGCCCCAAGTCCAAAGTTCTTCACTGGTAAGTGCGTAGTACTGCAATTAACTAAGGAGTGGTTTGATGTATGCAGGTGTTCAAGTGAGGTTACGGGTACCGATTTCCTTTAATAAGAATAACTCAACACTCCTAAGGCACATATTGGTGCTAATGGTGCTGATCAAAATCACATGGAAGTGATGTCACAGAGAGAGCAGGGCAATCATAATTTGTAATAATTACACTGTGTTTACATTTATTACTGAATACATTGACACCGAATAAATACTTTTATTTGTACACTGACCATGCCATAGTATTGGAAATTAAAAAGAAACAGAAATAGATCGAAGAAAATAAATATGTTTCAAAAAAAAACAAACAAAATTCAAAGTTGTCTGCTGGAAGGTTCCATCAAAGAGATTTGTGCTTTCTATTTTCTGTCACAGCAAATTCATGAACACTGGAAATAATGTTGAATTAGTTGAATTGATTATGAGCTGTTTAAATGAACACATTGCTGTGTAAAAGAGAATATTAAAACACTGCAATCAAAAGATAGGAGGGATTCAATGTAATACACACACTCACCAACTGCTTTAATATTAACAACTGCACACCTGCTCATTCGTGCAATTATCCAATCAGTCAATCATGTGGTAGCAGCATAAAATTATGCAAGCCAGAATTTCATATCAGACATTAGAATGGAGTGAAATGTGGCCGCAGTGACTTAAATTAATGCATGGTTGTTGGTCATATACTGTATACATGTTTGTTGGAATTCTTTAGAAACTGCTGAACTTCTGGAATTTTTATATCCCGACATTTCTAGAGTTTGTATAGAATGGTGCACAACGTGGAAAAATCTTTTATTTGACTGAGATCAGAAGAGAATTGCCACAGTGGTTTGCGTTTCAGTGTGTGAATATGAAAACTTGACCTACAAAACCACAAGTCTTCATTCTGCTCCGGTTTACAGTTTCAGTAAGTCAGTGGCCTTCATCATTTCCATGCACTAAAAATCCAATGCAACCAAGGAGCAGTTTCTCAAACCAGCTCATCTGGCACCAACAAACATGTCATTGTCAAAGCATTGAGGTCACATTTTTCCCATTCTGATTTTCAATGTGATCACTAATTGATGCTCCAGACCTGTATCTACATGATTTTATTTACTTTGCTGGTGACACACGATTGGCTTATTGTATAAAAGCATCAATGTTCAGTTGTACAGATGTTATATTGCTGATAAATAACCAGTGTACAATGAAGTACTTGCAAGTTTCAGTAAAAAAGTGATATAATTTATAGGCATAGGATTAAGATAAGTTCTTAAGAATTCTTTCTTTTTAGTTCTGCTGCCATAGTCATGCCAGAGTCCTTGCTTGCACTCAGCATGAATCAACTCTTTTGTTTAACTATTACACGATCATGAACATCTCTCTCGCTCTCTCTCTCTCTCTCTCTCTCTCTCTCACACACACACACACACACACACACACACACACACACACACACACACACACACACACATGCTACTGCTGAGATACCAGTAATCTTGATCCTTCTACTCTCTGAATCTTGTGATCCTTACCTACATGCTACTACTGGTAGAAATTCTCATCTTTGAAGGCCTTCACACCCTGATGATCCATATGGACCTAAACATGCACTCAAACTATGAAGGTGATTTTTCACTACTGGTTAGATAAACTCTTTTATGAAATGACTTAAGATTACAAGTACAATTACAGTTATAAGATAACCAACTATAGTGAAATTTCTGCTACATGGTTTGCATTTTTACCTGGTTTCACCCAAATAAGGATTGGTTTCCCTCGTAATGTCTGGTTACTCTCAAGGTTTTTTGTTCGTAGCATGTAAGTGAACTTTTCTCTGATACCATCAGTGTGGGCTTACTCGTTGGGAATGTGTGGGGTTCATTCATTTTCTGTAACCGCTTCATGCTAATTAGGGTCGCGGGGAGGCTGGTGCCCATCCCAGCCAACTCAGGGCAAGGGCAGAGTACACCCTGGACAGCTCGCCAGGCCATCGCAGGGCGGAAACACGCTGACGGCTTTGCAGCCTACTCTTGTCGAAAGTCAGCAATGGTTCTTTTACATGCCTCACACCATAGACAGTGAGAGATATGGCCAGCCTTTGATAACCCAGTCAGCTGCACTGGGGGGGGACAGTGACAACCTTGTGGAGAGTGGGACTCGAACCCCCAACCTTTGGATCAGCGATCCGGCGCCTTATACCACTAGACCACCACTGCCCCCTGGAATGTGTGGGGTTTATAGAAAAATGTTTAAAATTATTATCAAATTTGTTTTTATAGGTATATCTGCTTGCATCAATGTTAACTACAAAAAGTGCGATAAAATAAAACTGAATTGAATTGAATAAAGGATTATAGATAAATCATAGATATGGACATTTAAAAAAACCTTTGGGACAAGTAACAATAAGGCAGTTTATAAGTTGTTTACAGTGAATAATTCTATATTTTCCCTTCTTATTTAATCATACAACCTTCTGGGAATTTCATAAACCATAGTTTCTTGTTTTAAAATGTTGGATTTATAACAGAAAATGTTGAAAAAATTGCAAGATAATAAAAATGTGATTCATACTATATTTCTATTCTTTCACACTTCTGTTCAGTAACACTGAGAAATGTCTACCAGTGGGAAACTTCAGTGACCGTACAGAGTTAGCTGACTCTCATCTTCTTTCATTCAGCAACTCATCTTTCACTTAACAATATAAGAAACTCCAGAACCACTCTGTCCATGTTTTCCCAACTGGCTTCTGGAAAATATGTAAAAGTGCTCCTTATGCCTTGGTCTAAAGATACCAGAATTACTACATGGTGGAGAATAGTAGACAATTTGTTGCCTTTCAGGGTTTATGTGTACCATAAGTGTTCTGCACACTATAATAAGAGAAAGTAAGAGGTTGGGGGCTATCTTAAGAATTGGGGGGCCATGACGTCCATTTATAGAAAGTTTGGCTGTGTTAAAAATTACTAGGGGTGAGGCACCAGGTCAATTCATCTGTATGTGTCACAGTTGCTGCAAGTAGACATGACAGTTGCAATGGATGCATCGTGGGTGCATGAGGCAAGTGCATATTTCCTTCCAGCATATTTTAGTTACAAACTGTCTCTAAAATGGCAATGGTAGTACTCCCAACAAGCCACAGTTCTCAACTATCTATCTTCTTCTTCTTCTTCTTCTTCTTCTTCTTCTTCTTTTCCTTTCGGTTGTTCCCTTCAGTGGACGCCACAGCGAATCATCTGCCTCCATCTCACCCTGTCCTCTGCAACTTCTTCTCTTACACCAACTACCTTCGTGTCCTCCTTCATCACATCCATAAATCTTCTCTTTAATCTTCCTCTAGGCCTTCTACCTGGTAATTCCAGCCTCAGCATCCTACTACCAATGTACAATATCCATCCTCTGTACATGTCCAAACCATCTCAATCTAGCCTCTCTGACTTTGTCTCCAGAACATCCTACATGTGCTGTCCCCCTGATGTACTCATTCCTAATCCTATCCATAGTCGCTACTCCCAAAGAGAACCACGACATTTTCATCTCTGCTACCTCCAGCTCTGCCTCCTGTCTTTTCCCCAGGGCCACTGTTTCTAAACCATACATCGTTGGCCTCATCACCGTCTTGTACACTTTTTCTTTCATTCTTGCCGATACTTTCCTATCACACATCACACTTTTCTCCAACCATTCTAATCAGCCTGCAAACACTTCTTCACCTCTTTTCCACACTTTCCATTGTTCTGGATTGTTGAGCCTTAGTACTGTACTTAAAATCATCCACCTTCTTTATCTCTGCTCCCTGTAACCTCACCGTTCCTCGTGGGTCCTTGTCTTTCACACATATGTATTCTGTCTTACTCAGGATAACCTTCATTCCTCTCCTTTCCAGGGCATACCTCCACCTCTCTAGATTTTCCTCCACTTGTTCGCTGCTCTCATTACAGATCACAATGTCATCTGCAAACATCATAGTCCATGGAGAATCTTGGCTAACCTCGTCTGTCAGCCTGTCCATCACCATAGCAAACAAGAAGGAGCTCAGAGTAGACCCTTGATGCAGTCCCACCTCCACCTTGAACTCTTCTGTCACACCAACATCACACCTCACCACTGTCTTATATCTCTCACACATGTCCTGCACCACTCTAACATACTTCTCTGCCACTCCAGACTTCCTCATGCAATACCACAGTTCCTCTCTCGGCACCCTGTCATATGCTTTCTCCAGATCCCAAAGGCACAATGCAGCTCCTTTTGACCTTCTCTGTACTTCTCTATTAACATCCTCAAAGCAAACACTGCATCTGTGGTGCTCTTTCTTGGCATGAAACCAAACTGATGTTCACAAATGCTGACCTCGGACCTTAATCTAGCTTCCACTATTCTTTCCCATAACTTCATCGTACGGCTCATCGACCTTATCCCTCTGTAGTTGCCACAACTCTGCACATCTCCCTTGTTCCTAAAGATGGGCACCAGCACACTTCTCCTCCATTCCTCTGGCATCCTCTCACTCTTCAAGACTTTGTTGAATGTTCTTGTCAGAATATCTACTGCTAGCTCTCCTAGACACTTCCATACCTCCACTGGTATGTCATCAGGACCAACTGCCTTTCCACTCTTCATCCTCTTCAATGCCCTCCTCACTTCGCCCTTACTAATCTTTGCTACTTCCTGATCCTCAACGGTCACCCCTTCTACTCTTTTTTCTCTCTCATTTTCCTCATTCATCAGCTCTTCAAAGTACTCTTTCCATCTTCCCAGCACACTTCTGTCATCAATCAATACAGTTCCCACTCTGTCCTTAATCACTCTAACTTGCTGCACATCCTTCCCATCTCTATATCTCTGCTGTGCCAACCTGTACAAACCATTTTCTCCCTCCTTACTGTCCAACCTATCATACAAGTCCTCATATGCCCTCTGTTTGGCTGTTGACACCGCTACCTTCACATTACACTGTGTCTCCCTGTACTCCTGTTTACTCTCTTCGGTCCGCTCAATGTCCCACTTCTTCTTAGCTAACCTCTTCCTTTGTACACACTCCTGCATTTCCTCATTCCACCACCAAGTTTACTTATCTAGTTTCCTTCCAGAGGACACACCAAGTACTCTCTTACCTGTGTCCCTGATCACATTTGCTGTGGTTGTCATCCGGAAGAACTCCTGACCACCCAAAGCCTGTTTCAACTCCTCTTTGAAGACAACATGACACTCTTCCTTTTTCAGCTTCCACCACTTTGTATTCTGCTCTGCCTTTGTTTTCTTCATCTTCCTCACCATCAGTGTCATCCTGCATACTACCATTGTGTTTGGCAACACTCTCACCCACTACTACTTTGCAGTAACTGACTTCCTTCAAATTACATTGCGTACACAAGATGTTGGCTACCTGTGTGCTCCTACCTCCGCTTTTATAAGTCACCCTATGCTCCTGTCTCTTCTGGATGAAAGTATTCACCACAGCCATTTTCATCCGTTTTGCAAAATTTATCAACATCTGTCCTTCTGTGTTCCTGGATACCAAACTTGCCCATCACTTCCTCGTCCCCTCTGATGCCTGCACCAACATGTCCATTGAAGTCTGCACCAATGACCACTCTTTCACCTCTGAGGGTACTCTGCATCACTTCATATAATTCATTCCAGAATCTCTCTCTTCTAGCTCACATCCTGCCTGTGGGGCATAAGCACTAACAACATTGAGCATCACACCTTCAATCTCTAACTTGAGACTCATCACTCTGTCTGACACTCTTTTCACTTCTAGAACATTCCTGACAAACCCCTCCTTCAAGATGACTCCTACTCCATTTCTCTTCGCATCCACACCATGATAAAACAGCTTAAACCCTGCTCCTAAGCTTTTAGCTTTGCTACCTTTCCACCTGGTCTCCTGAACACACAGTATGTCCACCTTCCTCCTCTGCATCATTTCAGCCAGCTCTCTACCTTTTCCTGTCATAGTTCCAAAATTCAAAGTCCCTACTCTCAGTCCTAGACTCATGCGTTTCCTCTTCTCGCTCTGCCTACGGACACGCCTCCCGCCTCTCCTCCTTCGACGTCTTCGACCAACAGTAGTCCAATTTCCATCAGCACCCTGTTGATTGACAGCACTGATGGTGGTCGTTGTTAACCCGGGCCTCGACCGATCCGGTATGGGATTTGTATTTTTGACTCGCATGTTTTATGTGGCATTGGTTTTACGCCGGATGCCCTTCCTGACACAACCCTCTGCATTTCTCCGGGCTTGGGACCGGCATAAGGGGGAGAGACACTGGTTAGGGTCCCCCCTCCCCCGCCTCATGGCTGCATTTGTGTGTGTGTTAATAAAAAATGTTTAATAATGGTTTCATTAATACATATGTTAATAAAATGGTTTAATATGTTAATAAAATATTTAAATGGTTGAATAATTTTTTTATACTTTTAACACATATTTCATACAAAATTAGTGTACTTTTATCATTTTTAAAGGGTTTATGGGGTAGTCTTGAGAGCCTTGCAACGAATCAAGCGTTTTACATGTAAAATGCGCCCCTACTTACAAAACTCCCGTGTTACGAAAAAGGCGCTGGAACGGATTAATTTCGTAAGTAGGGACCGACTGTATTTCAAGACCCCCTGGCACTGGGGAATGTCTATAATGTTCATCAGTAAGAACACATTTGATTGTTCTGCCGTGTTTTAAAAAGCAGGAAAATATTTTGCTGTGTTCTCTTGGTAAATGTCCACAACCGATAAACCATTAGAAACTGCTGCAGCAAAACTATCAGATGCTGTGCATGAATGGAGCGATGAGCCAGATATGGACCTATCAGAAAGTGATGACGAGGATTTTTCACCCGATTCTCCTGTTCACCAACTTCATAAATTTAAAGCCTTTCCTGGGCATGTGCTTTTGTTTATGTTCGTGTTAACTGGTTCAACGTGCCATGTGCTTAAGTTGACATTCGTGTTCACTGGCTCGACTTTACTTCCGGGAAAATGTTTAAAGGAAGAGCACCAGAAGGGAAAAGTAAGGGGTCTTTTTTCAATTTATGCTGTTTTCTGTTTATTTTCAGCTTTCTTGTAAGTAGTTTGGTCGATACCAAAAAATAAATAACACAAATACCAGTAAGGGGCGGTTCAACATTTTCAACATTTTCCCAAGCGTACAGAGAGTACGCTTTTTTGACCCCTCCCCTTCCCCCTCCGAAAGTGTACAAATAAATGTTGATGATCTCTCGGCAGGATTTTTATATAAGATTTGAAACAAAACAATGGTCAAAACTCTTTTATAAAATAAATCAATGTATTTCCTTGATCAATACTTCTTTTATACACCAGTCAAATAATAATGAAATCAATAAAAAATATATACTTTTAAAGAATTCTTTTTAATGATACCTTCTTTAATATTAATAAAAAGACATTTGGTTTTAATAATAAAAACAACATTGTTTTTAATAATATTATTTTATATTAAAATATAATTCAAAATGTCTGCATTTTTTATTGGTCATTGGCTTTTGGATGACCACGCTTCAGTTTGAGATCAGCAAGGGCGTAGGCTGGTCTGACCATGGGGGGATGCACATTTCGGTTGACCGGAGTCTAAGCCTTAAAGGGGAAATGAAACGCCAACAAAATAAGTTGGCGGTCGCTTAAGTATCGTTTATTGAAGCAATTGTGGCTTAAATTTTATATCATAAATAAACCATTGCACACACAGCGGTTTTGTTTTATGTGCTTGTCGTATAAGTTATCGACCCGAAAGTCTCCATTGCTAAGTACCCGCCTACACAAAGTTACTGTGACGTCACTGAGTTGATACAAAGTACCACATAAAATATAGTGCATGCATGTCACAGCATATGATATAAACAACATAGAATCTCACACCAACAACAAGCACAATTTTTCAGCAGAAGACGACTTATCTATTACTCTCAGAAGATGAATCAAATATTATCGTTCAACCAAAAACATTCTCAAATATATTTCTACATCTACTACATCTGTAAGTACATGTGCTAAATACATTTACAAATTGAGCTAAAGTTATTTATCTATTCCAAGGCACAAACAAATATTAATACATATTTACAGAACAAAAACATACTATTAATTTTATAAAAGTACTGACCATTAGGCTGCAGATACAGGCTGGATGGCTTCTGATTATTTTAGCCATTCATTCTCTGTGCGTCAATGTTTGTGTTCAAACACATGTGCAGGAGCCAGAGGCGGTACTAACAAACTGTGCTTTATTCTCACACTCGCACTTTGTTTGACTGTTCAGCTATTATTGCTTACTGATAATATTATGTTTGTTGATTGGTCAGCTCGGGCGTGCACATGCACAGTGCTCGTTACACGTTAACCTCCGGTTTACTTCCTGACTCTGGTCATGCGGAACTTATCTCCGACTTTCTCTTCAATAACAGCCATTAAGTTTTTTTATAAAATTGTGAATACACATAATTTCTTGTCCAGCGGAACTCAACTCCTGCTGTAGGGGAGGGGGTGCACATGCACCCTGTGCACCCCCCAGCCTACACCCTTGATCAGCTGCCTTCTGATGTTTCAGCAGCTGATACCGGGTTGGGTAGTATTCATTGCAGACTTTGCGAATATGCAACACCGCAGGTGGTTGGCGAATCGCGCACTGAGAGTTTCAAACGTACACGCACAAAAAATATAGATATATATTCACGAGCGCATGTATTATTATTGATCGACATTTTTATATTAAAAAGCATACAAAGACGTCTTACCCCTTCCCCCTAGCATACGCTTTGTACGCTTAGGAAAATGTTGCAAATGTTGAATGACCCCTAAAACTATTTTATTGTTCTGTTATTATTCATGTTTTCCACCTTGATGGTAATAAACATTTACCATTCCACTCCGCTGGTAACATTTACTAAGCGCCCACCCACTCCAATTTTTAAAGCGCCCTGGGAGCTTAACACGTCGAATACGGTATTTATAGTCGCTCGTGGGGCGATGGAGGGGGTGTTTTTTTCTTCCTAGGGGGGTGCCACAGAAAATAATTGAGAAGCACTGCCCTACGGGTAAGTGTGAGCGGCTGTGTGTGTGTGTGTGTGTGTGTGTGTGTGTGTGTGTTGCCTCTGTAATAGACTGGTGAGCTATTCAGGGTGTGCTCCACCTTTACTCAGAGTGCGCTGAGATAGACTCCAGCCTTCATCTTAACATAGACCATACGTTAAGTAGTTTGGCAGATAAATAAATTAATTAATTAATGTAATAACCCACAGCAGAGAAAATAGCCTTTTTTAAGATGAACACAGCACAGTGTCCCTTGCTACTTCGCGGTTCAATACATGCAGCTTCAGTGCATTGCGTTTTTCTTTATCTTTTTTTTTTTTTTAAATATTCATCGCATTCAAAAATAAGGAAATTAAGAAAGAATACGGTGAAAAGTTAAGGAAAATTCTGCAAAACAAGGCCAATTATGCAAAAAAAAAAAACCCCAAACAAAAAACAACCCAAACCCCCCTATCAAAAGTAATTACATTTTCATGTGAGGTGCGCATTTGTGTGTGTGTGTGTGTATTTACAGTGAGTCGTCGACTTACGACCTATGCGAGTTACATCTGATCGACTTTACGACCGCAAATGTCGTGAAGCATGATTCATGGCAGTGCAGTGCGAGTGTTGCATATGATAGTTGTTTGCGCTGTGACAGCGCCAGCATCTGAAAAGGCCAAGCAGGAGATGATGCAGCTTCACTTTCTAACTGCTCAGAGCAAACCTATTCATCTACTTTCAATGCTACATCACTGTGGCGTGAAGCGGAGAGCCAATCCTTTCTGTGTGTGGGCGGGTCCGATACCTTGAAACTCTAATTTTATTGGACTCACGCGCTGCAGTGTTTATGTGACAATAAGCGCGTCCCAAGTTTTGGCAATCAGCTGGTCTGCGGGTTGAAGTTTTTCCATGTCTGTCCATTTGTGTTTGCTTGCCAGCTATGCTTGGCTTCATGGAAAAGAGCTGATCAAAACGAGGGAAATTTATCTCTTTACACAAAAACAACATGCGCAGTCTGTGGCTGTTGTTATAATCCAATGAAATTAGAGTTTGAAGGTATCGGACCCGCCCACAACTGGAGTACAGAAAGGATTGGCTCTCCGCTGTGCGCCACAGTGACGTGGAATTGAAAATAAATGTATAGATTTAAATGTACGAGATTTATTCATCTGTTTTTGTTTGGCATGTTGGCATGAGTGTATTTGGATGAAAGTTGTCATACAACCAGATCGGTTTACGACCGGTCTGCCGGAACCAAAAGCGGTCATAAGTCAACAACTCACTGTATATTTTATTTACCTCTTATGCTGCTTTGAAAGTTTAATTGTTATTATAATCATTTATAGCGTTTAATATGTATTTATTGATATTATATACACATATACAGTGTATATACAGGGGCAGTGGTGGTCTAGTGGTATAGGGCGTTGGCTTGCTGATCCTAAGGTTTGGGGTTCGAGTCCCCACAATGTTGTCACACACACACACACAACCCCCCCCCCCCCCCCCCAGTGCAGCTAACTGGGTTATCAAAGGCGGGCCATGTCTCTCACTGTCTATGGTGAGAGGCATGTAAAAGAACCATTGCTGACTTTTGTAAAAGAGTAGGCTGCAAAGCCGTCAGTGTGTTTCTGTCCCTTTGTGTCAGGAAGGGCAGTCGATGTAAAAACCTATGCCAAATCAAACGTGCGAATCATTCGCTATGGCGACACCTGAAAACAATGGAAAAGCCGAAAGGAAATCATCTCAAATCTCATACATGTACGTATACATCATGCAGGAGGGGTTGATTCTACTTCGCGGAAATCAGCGGTCGCGGGGGATCTCAGTCCCAATTAACCGCGGAAAGTGAGGGATCTTCTTTTACTTTCGGCTGCTCCCTTCAGGGGTCGCCACAGCAAATCATCCGCCTCCACCTCACCCTGTCCTCCGCATCTTCTTTTCTGACTCCAACAACCTTCATGTCTTCCTTCACCACATCCATAAATCTCTTCTTCGGTCTTCCTCGAGGCCTTCTGCCTGGTAGTTCCAACCTCAGCATCCTACTGCCAATATACTCACTATCCCTCCTGTGTACATGTCCAAACCATCTCAATCTAGCCTCTCTGACTTTGTCTCCAAAACATCTTACGTGGGCTGTCCCTCTGATATACTCATTTCTGATCCTATCCATCCTCGTTACTCCCAGGGAGAACCTCAACATTTTCATCTCTGCTACCTCCAGCTCTGCCTCCTGCCTTTTCCTCAGCGCCACTGTTTCTAAGCCATACAACATCGCTGGCCTCACCACCATCTTGTACACTTTTCCCTTCATTCTTGCTGACACTCTCCTATCGCACATCACACCGGATACTTTTCTCCAACCATTCCAGCCTGCCTGCACACGCTTCTTCACCTCTTTTCCACACTCTCCATTGCTCTGGATTGTTGAGCCTAAGTACTTAAAATCCTCCACCTTCGTTATCTCTGCTCCCTGTAACATCACCGTTCCTCCTGGGTCCTTCTCATTCACACACATGTATTCTGATTTTCTGAGGCTAACCTTCATTCCTCTCCTTTCCAGGGCATACCTCCACCTCTCGAGATTTTCCTGCACTTGTTCTCTGCTCTCACTACAGATCACGATGTCATCTGCAAACATCATAGTCCATGGAGATTCTTGTCTCACCTCGTCTGTCAGCCTGTCCATCACCATAGCAAACAAGAAGGGGCTCAGAGCTGACCCTTGATGCAGTCCCACCTCCACCTTGAATTAGTCGGTCACACCGACAGCACACCTCACCACTGTCTTACATCTCTCATACATGTCCTGCACCACTCTAACATACTTCTCTGCCACTCCAGACTTCCTCATGCAATACCACAGTTCTTCTCTTGGCACCCTGTCATATGCTTTTTCCAGATCCACAAAGGCACAATGTAGCTCCCTCTGACCTTCTCTGTACTTCTCTATTAACATCCTCAAGGCAAACATTGCATCTGTGGTGCTCTTTCTTGGCATGAAACCAAACTGTTGTTCACAAATGCTGACCTCTGCCCTTAGTCTAGCTTCCACTATTCTTTCCCATAACTTCATCGTATGGCTCATCAACTTTATCCCTCTGTAGTTGCTGCAACTCTGCACGTCTCCCTTGTTCTTAAAAATGGGCACCAGCACACTTCTCCTCCACTCCTCCGGCATCTGCTCACTCTCTAGTACCGTGTTGAATGTTCTTGTCAGAAAATCTACTGCTACCTCTCCTAGACACTTCCATACCTCCACAGGTATATCATCAGGACCAACTGCCTTTCCATTCTTCATCCTCTTCAATGCCCTTCTCACTTCACCCTTACTGATCTTTGCTACATCCTGCCCCTCAATGGTTACCTCTTCTACTCTCTTTTCTCTCTCATTTTCCTCATTCATCAGCTCTTCAAAGTACTCTTTCCATCTTCCCAGCACACTTCTGTCATCAGTCAATAGAGTTCCCTCTCTGTCCTTTATCAATCTAACTTGCTGCACGTCCTTTCCATCTCTATTTCTCTGCTGTGCCAACCTGTATAGATCATTTTCTTCCTCTTTACTATCCAACCTATCATACAAGTCATCATATGCCCTCTGTTTGGCCTTAGCCACTGCTACTTTCGCCTTACGCTGTGTCACCCTGTACTCCTGTTTACTCTCTTCGGTCCTCTCAATGTCCCACTTCTTCTTGGCTAACCTCTTCCTTTGTACACACTCCTGCACTTCCTCATTCCACCACCAAGTCTCCTTATCTACACTCCTTCCAGAGGACACACCAAGTACTCTCCTACCTGTGTCCCTGATCACATTTGCTGTGGTTGTCCAGTCATTTGGAAGCACTTCCTGGCCACCCAAAGCCTGTTTCAACTCCTCCTTGAAGACAACACGACACTCTTCCTTTTTCAGCTTCCACCACCTTGTCTTCTGCTCTGCCTTTGCCTTTTTCACCTTTCTCACCATCAGAGTCATCCTGCACACCACCATCCTATGCTGTTTGGCAACACTCTCACCCACGATGACTTTGCAGTCACTGACTTCCTTCAAATTACATCGCCTACACAAGATGTAGTCTACCTGTGTGCTCCTACCTCCGCTTTTATAAGTCACCCTATGCTCCTGTTTCTTCTCGAAGAAAGTATTCACCACAGCCATTTCCATCCTTTTTGCAAAATCTATCAACATCTGTCCTTCTGCGTTCCTGTCCTGGATACCAAACCTGCCCATCACTTCCTCGTCCCCTCTGTTTCCTGCACCAACATGTCCATTGAAGTCTGCACCAATGACCACTCTTTCACCTCTGGTGGTACTCTGCATCACTTCATCTAAATCACTCCAGAATCTCTCCTTCTCTTCGAGCTCACATCCTGCCTGTGGGGCATAAGCACTAACAACATTGAGCATTACACCTTCAATTTCTAACTTGAGACTCATCACTCTGTCTGACACTCTTTTCACTTTTAGAACATTCCTGATAAACTCCTCCTTCAAGATGACTCCGACTCCATTTCTCTTCCCATCCACACCGTGATAAAATAGCTTAAACCCTGCTCCTAAGCTTTTAGCTTTGCTACCTTTCCACCTGGTCTCCTGAACACACAGTATGTCCACCTTCCTCCTCTGCATCATGTCAACCAGCTCTCTACCTTTTCTGTGCATAGTTCCAACATTCAAAGTCCCCACTCTCAGTCCTAGACTCATGCCTTTCCTCTTCTCTCTCTGCCCACGGACACGCCTCCCACCTCTCCTTCTTCGACGTCTTCGACCAACAGTAGTCCAATTTCCATCAGCACCCTGTTGATTGACAGCACTGATGGCGGTCGTTGTTAACCCGGGCCTCGACCGATCCGGTATGGAGGTAATACTTTTGATTTGCATTTTAAGTAATTGGCATTGGTTTTACGTCGAATGCCCTTCCTGACACAACCCTCTGCATTTCTCCGGGCTTGGGACCGGCATGAGGGGGAGAGACACTGGTTAGTGCCCCCCCACCTCATGGCTGCATTTCTCCGGGCTTGGGACCGGCATGAGGGGGAGAGACACTGGTTAGTGCCCCCCCACCTCATGGCTGCATTGGAAAGTGAGGGATCCCTGTATTAAGAAAATGTCAGCCCAGGTTCTCCATGTGTCACTCCATTTTACATTGTCGACAGAAGAAGCACTTTCTATGCTATTATCCCATTTTGAAATTTGAATCTATAAAATTAACTATACTTTCCAGTATCTGCATTGTATGCAGCCTGCTCATCTTTGAATTCAAAGAGCAGCAGATAATAAGAATTTTTTTTATTCTCTGTGAACATGGCATCTAATCTCCAGATCGAGATGTACATTTTTCTGTAAATAACAATGTGTAATGTTCTCTTGCATTCACTATGCAGTATCATGACTGAGACACACATAGCCTTCAGTGAGAGTGCTTCATCAGAGAGAAGGGCATTTGGGAACATAAGTCCCACAACTGTTCATTATTTTCAAGCCTCCAATCTAATCAGAGTATCTTGTAGACAAATTTCAGTGGAGGCATCTGGCACTTGAGTCAGCTTCCAATCGGCAAACGCAACCGCCTGAATAATATTAAAGTATGGCATGCAAAATTCCTGTTATAGCTTCAGTGCTTCAGTTCACAGACTTCTGATTACTAGCTTGTTTAAGGTTTCTAAACTTGAGTAACCATGATACTGTGTTTTACTTTTTAAATCAAATTCCTTATATAATATCATTCAGTACTGCCTTATGACTCACTTTTATCTCTATATATATATATACTTTTATTGGATATACTGATGACTCTTTGATGACTATTCCTGAAAAACCAAACAAAAATTGGATCTTCATAAATATAGTACATACCCCAAACATTTCATATCTCTCCAGAAATGCACACCATATAAATTAATGGCAAACTGCTGATGGCAAACCATCACAGCGTGTTTCAGGAGTGTGATGTAAAGGAACAAAGCCACTTAAATATATTCAATAATAAATTTGTACAGCTTGAAGCTTCAAAAACCCCCTGACAACTACTGTGTAATTATGAAAACCACTTGATATCTGAATCAATTCCAAACTTCAGAAGAAAGAATGGAGATCAATATATAAATGGTTTGAACAGACTGTGACAAAAACATTACAGGAAATTTGAAGTTGACCTTTTGGGTGGCGAGACTTTGGTATAGAATATTAGACATGGCTGGACACGGTATACTTGGAATATAAACGCATTCCTCTTTCTGCTGACGACAAGATGAACAAAAACTAATGAAGACAGCTATGGTGTGTGTGTGTGTGTGTGTGTGTGTGTGTGTGTGAGAGAGAGAGAGGGAGAGAGAGAGAGAGAGAGCGAGAGAGAGAGATTAGGAAAAGTTGAGAATTAGTACTTAACTTTCTCTAAAAAACAAGACAGAATCTTTTTGAATCTGCACATATAGTATATGCATATTCTACAATTTTATATAATATTGTACATTGAGCAATTAAACCAACACAGGAGACATCCATGTAAATTTAACCTTTTAATGCCCGAATTGCTTTTTGCAGTTAAAAAAAAATTATCACTAGTTTTTCCGAATCAAAAAGGCCTAAGGAAACACCCCGAACACATTTCTTTCAGCAAAATTATAACAACACTAATAATAATAATAATAATAACAATAACATAATAATAAATAATAACACTCTCACAAATTTGTGAACAACACAATCCTGCGCTCTCAAGGTCGTCTTACAGCTGACTGAGGCTCATGGGACCAAGCTGTGTTGCATCAGGCAACGCCACAACAAGTGTAGAACACGTTCTGAATGGCTGCAACACTAAGCACAATGCGTCTAGTAGGTACAGACGCTCCCCGACTTACGTTCATCTGTTTTATGTTTTTTCGCTTTTTTTTGTTGTTGTTTTTCAAAAAAAAAGTTACATTTTGAGTTTAGACGTACCTACATAGTATGCTGACGTAATGATGCAATGACGTAATGACGCTGCGCCATTGTTTACAAATGACAGACTGAACGTGCCCCTCCTTCTTCCCAGTTCAGTATATATATATATATATATATATATATATATATATATATATATATATATATATATATATATATATATATCAGTTACATAGCGTGTTACTCTTGTGTTAAGACGTCATCTCTGTGATCTTTGTGTTTACACTGTTTTGCAGACTTTTGTAGCCCGAAGCAAATATGGTTGGTCAGAAGCGTAAGCCTACTAGCATGGGTGCAAGTCTCATACACAGAGATGAATTAACTACCTTAAGTACTTAGGCTCAACAATCCAGAGCAATGGAGAGTGTGGAAAAGAGGTGAAGAAGCGTGTGCAGGCAGGCTGGAATGGTTGGAGAAAAGTGTCTGGTGTGATGTGCGATAGGAGAGTGTCAGCAAGAATGAAGAGAAAAGTGTACAATACGGTGGTGAGGCCAGCGATGTTGTATGGCTTAGAAACAGTGGCGCTGAGGAAGAGACAGGAGGCAGAGCTGGAGGTAGCGGAGATGAAAATGTTGAGGTTCTCTCTGGGAGTAACGAGGATGGATAGGATCAGAAATGAGTATATCAGAGGGACAGCCCACGTAAGATGTTTTGGAGACAAAGTCAGAGAGGCTAGATTGAGATGGTTTGGACATGTACACAGGAGGGATAGTGAGTATATTGGCAGTAGGATGCTGAGGTTTGAACTACCAGGCAGAAGGCCTCGAGGAAGACCAAAGAAGAGATTTATGGATGTGGTGAAGGAAGACATGAAGGTCGTTGGAGTCAGAAAAGAACATGCGGAGGACAGGATGAGGTGGAGGCGGATGATTTGCTGTGGCGACCCCTGAAGGGAGCAGCCGAAAGTAAAAGAAGAAGAAGAAGAAGAAGAAGAAGAAGAAGAAGAAGAAGAAGCTCAATTGAAAGACCGGAAGTTCGCATAACCTGCGTTTTGTTTCAAAGAAGTAAACAACTTTCAGCAAGTGCACTACTTTCGGTATTGAGCGCCTCACATATTGTAAGCGTTGATTGGCTGTTTTAAGCTTCATGTAAAGTGAGTTGCTCAGCTTCATGTCATGTGATTCAGCACAGCTTCATGTCATGTGACCATCCATCGACCATCGGAACCATTTACAAGCAGAAAGATCGCATCATAGAGAATGTTAAAGGTTATATTTGATACTGTATTTGATATTTGATGAATCTGTCTGTCTTCCTTTCGGCTTTTTCCCTTTTAGTCGGGGTCACCACAGCGAATCATCTGATGAACTAGCCTTCACGAGCATGAGTGAGCCTTTGGCAACCAATGACTCTCTTGCCAGTTCACTGGTTGTCCTTGTCCGGACCACATTTGGTAGGTATTTACCACTGCACACCAGGATCACACCACAAGACCTGACATTTTTAGATGAATAGACCCAGTCGTTTAGCCATCATAATGAGGCCTGTATTACAGTCAGATCCTTATACAGTTCTTGCTCATTTTTTTTAGCTTTGAACACAACTGTGAGACCCAAGTGTTCTCTTTCTGCCTAATACACAGCACTCCTTGGTAGCTGCTAGTGTAACAAGTTTTTCTTTCTCTTCATCTGAAACTTGCACACATCCAAATCTCCATTAGCATACAGTATAAAGTCCCCAGAGACCAGCGTCAAGAGATTGCAAGGTGCAGTGTATGAGTCATGAAATGTTTACGCCTTTGTTATCAGTATTACTGCATCCAGAGCACACCACATAAATTCATAATTTTTCAGTCATTTATGCAGACAAGCAACAGCAAGATGTAATGATTCATTCTCGTAACAGAGCTTTTAAAAGCCTGGCAATCGTAAATGAGCGAGTGTGGTTTATAACAGGTGATCAATAGCAATCATTTGGCTTTTACAGAGCTCATACTTCCAAAGTTTGGGATGAAACTGAAAGTTCCAAAATGGAAAAACACTGGCGGTTTCCCTTAATATTCTCCCAACACCATTTTAAACAGGAACAGTGGGCCATTTGATATTAATGAAGCAAAAACAAAATAAAACATTGACAGTACAGTCACGAAAAAAAACAAAATAAAACATAGTTTGATGTCATGTGGGTTTTTTTTTTAATCTGCGCACTTCTTAGGCTTCAGAGTATATAGCATTTAATACATCACCCTGAAGTAGATTTCGCAGATTAAAAACCAGATAAATTATCCTTAAGGCTAACCCAGCATATTCCAAATGCTTCTGTGCACAGTCTGATGCAAACTGCAAAATAAATAAATAAATAAATTTTATATAAAATATTGCACCATTGTCTTGACTGGTGTTGGGTTCTAAATGTCAGTCTACATAGTTAATGGCAGGCACAGAGGTTGGGGGCCCCAATCCTAGCTGTAAACAACTATTAGCTATAGTTATTAATATTGACGTAAAGCTGGGATTACTTAGCTTTAAGATGAAAACACAAACTGTTATATTGGTTGAAATTATCTTTATACCCTGACAGCAGTCAATAACCTGTAAGGACCAAAAAGAAAAAAGAGAACAAAAAAAGGTCAGTCATTTGTGGGCACTGTAATTCTGAAAAGACGCCGCTGGGAAATATACAATTAATGCTCCTGTGTCTCTGCTCATCTGTGACCTGGGCATGCACAAACCACCAGCCAGAAGAAACTCCGAGGGCAGGAAAGGGTTAACTAGAGTCCTACTTTCAAGTTTTGCTAGCTTTCCAGATTACCAACACCAGCTTTAAAGGTAAGCAGTTTAATATGGAAAAGCTTTGATTTGAAAGTGAGTGTATCTTGTCCATCCACATTGCTTTTGTGAATAAATACGTATATGCTTCACAAAATAAACTTCTTCTTCTTCTTCTTCTTCTTCTTCTTTTCCTTTCGGCTTTTCCCTTCAGGGGTCGCCACAGCGAATCATCTGCCTCCATCTCACCCTATCCTTTGCATCTTCTTCTCTTACACCAACGACCTTCATGTCTTCCTTCACCACATCCATGAATCGTCTCTTTGGTCTTCCTCTAGGCCTTTTGCCTGGTAGTTCCAGCCTCAGCATCCTATTACCAATATACTCACTATCCCTCCTCTGTACATGTCCAAACCATCTCAATCTAGCCTCTCTGACTTTGTCTCCAAAACGTCTTACATGTGCTGTCCCTCTGATGTGCTCATTCCTAATCCTATCCATCCTCGTTACTCCCAAAGAGAACCTCAACATTTTCATCTCTGCTACCTCCAACTCTGCCTCCTGTCTTTTCCCCAGGGCCACTGTTTCTAACCCATACAGCATCGTTGGCCTCAACACCGTCTTGTACACTTTTCCTTTCATTTTTGCCGATACCCTCCTATCACACATCACACCGGACACTTTTCTCCAACCATTCCAACCTGCCTGCACACGCTTCTTGACCTCTTTTCCACACTCTCCATTGCTCTGGATTGTTGAGCCTAAGTACTTAAAATCCTCCACCTTTCTTATCTCTGCTCCCTGTAATCTCACCGTTCCTCTTTGGTCCTTGGCATTCATGCACATGTATTCTGTCTTACTGCAGCTAATCTTCATTCCCCTCCTTTCCAGGGCATACCTCCACCTCTCTAGATTTTCCTGCACTTGTTCTCTGCTCTCACTACAGATTACAATGTCATCTGCAAACATCATAGTCCATGGGGAATCTTGTCTAACCTCGTCTGTCAGCCTGTCCATCACCATAGCGAACAAGAAGGGGCTGAGAGCTGACCCTTGATGCAGTCCCACCTCCACCTTGAACTCTTCTGTCACACCGACAGCACACCTCACCACTGTCTTACATCTCTCATACATGTCCTGCACCACTCTAACATACTTCTCTGCCACTCCAGACTTCCTCATGCAATACCACAGTTCTTCTCTCGGCACCCTGTCATATGCTTTCTCCAGATCCACAAAGGCACAATGCAGCTCCGTCTGACCTTCTCTGTACTTCTCCATTAACATCCTCAAGGCAAACACTGCATCTGTGGTGCTCTTTCTGGGCATGAAACCAAACTGTTGTTCACAAATGCTGACTTCTGCCCTTAGTCTAGCTTCCACTATTCTTTCCCATAACTTCATCGTATGGCTCATCAACTTTATCCCTCTGTAGTTGCCACAACTCTGCACGTCTCCCTTGTTCTTAAAAATGGGCACCAGCACACTTCTCCTCCATTCCTCTGGCATCCTCTCACTCTCTAAGACCTTGTTAAATGTTCTTGTCAGAAAATCTACTGCTACCTCTCCTAGACACTTCCATACCTCCACCGGTATGTCATCAGGACCAACTGCCTTTCCATTCTTCATCCTCTTCAATGCCCTCCTCACTTCACCCTTACTAATCTTTGCTACTTCCTGGTCCTCAACAGTCACCTCTTCTCCTCTTTTTCTCTCTCATTTTCCTCATTCATCAGCTCTTCAAAGTACTCTTTCCATCTTCCCAGCACACTTCTGTCATCAGTCAATACATTTCCCTCTCTGTCCTTTATCAATCTAACTTGCTGCACGTCCTTCCCATCTCTATTTCTCTGCTGTGCCAACCTGTATAAATCATTTTCTCCCTCCTTACTTTCCAACCGAGCATACAAGTCATCAAACGCGCTGTTTGGCCTTTGACACTGCTACCTTTGCCTTACGCTGCGTCTCCCTGTACTCCTGTTTACTCTCTTCGGTTTTGTCAATGTCCCACTTCTTCTTAGCTAATCTCTTCCTTTGTACACACTCCTGCACTTCCTCATTCCACCACCAAGTCTCCTTATCTACTTTCCTTCCAGATGACACACCAAGTATTCTCCTACCTGTGTCCCTGATCACATTCGCTGTAGTTGTCCAGTCATCTGGAAGCACTTCCTGACCACCCAAAGCCTGTTTCAACTCCTCCTTGAAGACAACCCGACACTCTTCCTTTTTCAACTTCCACCACTTTGTCTTCTGCTCTGCCTTTGCCTTCTTCACCTTCCTCACCATCAGCATCATTCTGCACACCACCATCCTATGCTGTTTGGCAACACTCTCACCCGCTACTACTTTGCAGTCACTGACTTCCTTTAAATTACATCGCCTGCACAAGATGTAGTCTACCTGTGTGCTCCTACCTCCACTTTTATAAGTCACCCTATGCTCCTCTCTCTTCTGGAAGAAAGTATTCACCACAGCCATTTCCATCCTTTTGCAAAATCTACCAACATCTGTCCTTCATGCGTTCCTGTCCTGGATACCAAACCTACCCATCACTTCCTCGTCCCCTCTGTTTCCTGCACCAACATGTCCATTGAAGTCTGCCCCAATGACCACTCTTTCACCTCTGGGGGTACTCTGCATCACTTCATCTAACTCCCTCCAGAATCTCTCCTTCTCTTCTCGCTCACATCCTGTCTGTGGGGCATAAGCACTAACAACATTGACCATCACACCTTTAATTTCTAACTTGAGACTCATCACTCTGTCTGACACTCTTTTCACTTCTAGAACATTCCTGGCAAACTCCTCCTTCAAGATGACTCCGACTCCATTTCTCTTCCCATCCACACCGTGATAAAACAGCTTAAACCCTGCTCCTATGCTTCTAGCCTTGCGACCTTTCCACCTGGTCTCCTGAACACACAGTATGTCCACCTTCCTCCTCTGCATCATGTCAGCCAGCTCTCTACCTTTTCCTGTCATAGTTCCAATATTCAAAGTCCCTACTTTCAGTCCTAGACTCATGCCTTTCCTCTTCTCTCTCTGGCAACGGACACGCCTCCCGCCTCTCCTTCTTCGACGTCTTCGACCAACAGTAGTCCAATTTCCATCAGCACCCTGTTGGTTGACGGCACTGATGGCGGTCGTTGTTAACCCGGGCCTCGACCGATCCGGTATGTGATTCTTTCTTGTGATTCGCATAGTTTATTTGGCATTTGTTTTACGCCGGATGCCCTTCCTGACGCAACCCTCTGCATTTATCCGGGCTTGGGACCGGCGTGAGGGAGAGACACTGGTTTGTGCCCCCCCCTCACGGCTGCATTGCTTCACAAAATAAACACTGTCTGGATATGTTGATGCCAACATGGGGTAGCTGTGTGAAATGCCGGTGTGCTGATTTATACCGTCTCATAATTTATAGGCACTGAAGGCATGGTACCACAATACAGATTTCATCCAGCCACAGCACTCTATGAGTAATTTATAAGCATACTCACAGTTGAAGAGCATCCAGTATGTACAGGGTCAATCCAAGCATTATGATGAAGATCCAGGGATCGTTCAGAATAGAAAAAGAAGAAATTAAATCATAAAATATTTTTATATTTACTGTCATGTAACAGTGATAAAAACAGCATTATATTCCTATTTAAAATAAACTATGTGGTGCTCTCCTACACAGCAATGGCACAAAGAGAAGTGAATGAGTACAAATCTTATATTGGAGAGACTATGTGAAGCTTCCAGACTGATTGTTTATGGATCAGTGGGTTTTCAGCAGCTGCCATTGCATTATATAATGCTACATGGACCATATTCATTCAGAAAAAAACAACTTAGTGCATATATATATATATATATATATATATATATATATATATATATATATATATATATATATATATATATACACACACACACAAACACACACAATTTTACTGACACAAAAAATAAAAAAATAAAATTTTTATTATTATTATGTCTTATTTAGAGATCAGATGAATTTAGAAATTTCAGATAATTTATTATTCTTATTCTTATTATGCGTCTCTGTGTAGTAATAGTAGTAGTAGTAATAATAATAATAATAATAATAATAATAATAATAATAATAATAAATAATTATGTACAGAGACTCCTTCTTCTGTGGTAAACTAAAGCACACTTCCTTTCAGTAAAGGGTTCAATGAAAAAACTACAAACGGTCACTAGTTCTATTACAACATTTTAAACAATGATTTATTCTGTAAACCTCAAAGAAAACGGCTATTACACCGAAAAATAAACAGTCAACAGTGTGACCAGGGCAGTGAGACAGCCTATTCAACAACAAATAATAACCACAAACAAACAAACAAGTCCTAATAAACAACAACAACAACAACAACAACAACAACAACAACAAACTAACTGCATTCAATCTTGTGCTATCCTGTCAGCTGGCCGTTAGTGAACGCTGCACGAACAGATGTTACACCGCAAACCTGCACCCGTCGCATTCAAAAGGTTGACATACCTGTTCAGAATTCCGTAGAGTTCCTTCAGAAAACACACAGCTAATATCCCGTATAAAGCTATCCGTAAAAACAAAACAAAAACAAAAACAAAAAACCCTCGTTACTTATACACTTGCACCTTCACGCGCGCGCGCGCGCGTATAAACACACACACACACACACATACATACAGTACACACATAGACACACGCACACAGACACATGCACGCGCGCGCGGACACTCATTTTTCCCTCAAGTGTGGATGCGGAGTCTTTTAAGTCACGCCCCTTTCGGAAACAGGCTCATGTCTTTAAGCCACGCCTGCTTGTGATAACAGGACATTCAATGGCGGAACACTGCTCAGATGTGTTTCCAAACGAAATACAGTATTAACCTGCTTTTACATGCATTGTATTGTTCAGAACACACACACACACACACACACGCGCGCGCGCGCGCGCGCACACACACAGCGCAGCTAACTGGGTTATCAAAGGCCGGCCATGTCTCTCACATGTCTATGTGTGACAGTGTGTGAGGTGTAAAAGAACCATTGCTGACTTTCAAGAGTAGCTGCATAGCCATTAGCATGTTTCTGCCCTGCGATGACCTGGCAAGCTGTCCAGGGTGGACTCTGCCCTTGCCCAGAGTCTGCTGAGATGAGTGCCAGTCCCCCTGTGACCCTAATTAGGACTAAGTGGTTTGGAAAATGGAATGAAAACATTAATTAAAAAGGTTTGAACTACATACATTTATCTAGGGCAGTGCTGGTCTGGTGGTAAAGGGTGCTGGATCGCTGATCCTAAGGTTGGGGGTTCGAGTCCCACTCTCCATAAGGTTTGTCACTGTCCACCCAGTGCAGCTAACTGGGTTATCAAAGGCCGGCCATGTCTCTCACTGTCTATGGTGTGAGGTGTAAAAGAATTATTGCTGACCTCATCAAGAATAGCTGTATAGCCGTCAGCGTGTTTCTGCCCTGTGATGGCCTGGCAAGCTGTCCATAGTATATTCTGCCCTTGCCCAGAGTCAGCTGGGATGGGCGCCAGCCTCCCTACGACCCTAATTAGGATTAAGCGGTTACAGAGAATGAATGAATGTATAATTATCAGTGTGTCAGATTTTACCCAAAATAGCTATGTGTTTGAGGAATAGGAACACTTTTGGTTTGTTCCATAAACTACTCTAGGGCATCACTGCAACCATTCAGGTAAAACAAAGAGTAGTATCATGTTATATAGTGAAAACTAATGTCACGTTATTATTAAAAGTATCACTTTATTACAGTTATCACACAGAGGCTGGAGCCTATGTCAGCCAACTCTGGCTAAAGGCAGGGTACACCCTGAATAGCTCACTAGTCCATTGCAGGGCAACACAAACAACCACTCACACTCAGACTCACACCTGGGGTAATCTGAAACTGTCAATTAATCTAATGTGCATATCTTTATACTATGGGAGGTAGCCAGAGGACCTGGAAGAAACCCACACCAGCACAGGGAGAATGTGCAAACCCCAAACTGAAACCTAGGACCTAGGACCTGAGAGATGGACATGTTAAACAATACACCACCTATATATATACAAACATATATACATATATACACACACACATATATATATATATATATATATATATATATATATATATATACATATATATATATGTACCAGTATATAAATATATATATACACACACACATACACGCACACATATACATATATATATATATATATATATATATACACAGTAGTACCTCACCTTACGAAAGAAAGACCCAACAAATGAAAAATCCAAGTTACGAAATGCCTTTACCTAAAATTTCCATCAAGGTGCTGTACCTTCTTCCAAACACCACTCCTCTCCTCCATGGACCAGCAAGTCATTTCAAATTTCAAAAAACTTTACACGAAATTTCTTTTTAAGATGTGTTTTTACATCACGGAAAATACCCAGCTTACCCTTCATGAATTTTGGAAGCACCACTTCGACATCATTGTGTGCTTGAAGGTGATTGACATGGCTTGACAGGAGGTGACCAGACGTACCCTTAATGCTGCTTGGAGGAAGCTGTGGCCCGCATGCTGTTGCTCAGAGAGACTTCGAGGTGGAGGTTGAGCCTCAACCTGAACCTCAGCCTAAGGTGGACGAAATTGTGTCGCTGGGAAAGGCCATAGGGCTGGAGGTCAATGAGGAGGACATTGACGAGTTGGTCGCGGAGCACCAAGAAGAACTCTCAACGAAGGAGCTGAAGGAGCTGGACGTGATGCAATGCGTGGCAATGCACGAGGAATTCAGTGAAGAGGAGGTCGAGGAGGAGGCAGCCATCATTCCATCAGCACGAATAAAAGAAATGCTGGCGGAACTCCACGGACTTTCTGAATTCATGGAAAAAAAACATACCAAAAAAGTGTTCACGAGTCGTGCTATCGCCCACTTTGACAATGTATGCCTTGTGCATTTTAGGAACATTATCAAAAGTCGTCAATGGCAATCGTCATTGAATCGATATTGCACCAAACGTCTGTCAACATGCACTGCAGAAGGT
>CM045728.1:24439849-24502349 GCA_024760905.1 Plotosus lineatus | reverse complement strand
AGCCGTCAGCATGTTTCCACCCTGCGATGGCCGATGGCCTGGGGAGCTGTCCAGGGTGTAATCTGTCCTCGCCTGAAGTTGGCTGGGATGGGCGCCAGCCTCCCCGTGACCCTAATTAGGATTAAGCGGTTACAAAAAAGGAACTGATGATATGTTTTAAATTATTTAGTGCATCCAAACAAACCAATAAACTGTGATTGTTGTATCAGTACTGTATATTTAATTTTCTGAAGTGCTGTGTCCTTGTACAGGCTATCATGTCAATTGAATGTACTGGCTGTGTTGCTCTGGTACTGTTTAGTACACGTTACTAACAATTTTTAATTTACTTTTAATTAACAGTGATTTCCTTCATCATGCTCTAATTATAGAAACAATCATAAAAAATTGAACACCCTATGGATACGCAACATAGACCCCTGTGGGTCACCAAGTTGCATGCATTTTCAGAATGAGTTACTGAGATAGTATATTGACTGATATGACCTATTACACATGGAACACGCTGCATAATGTAATTTCAGTCTAATTTTCCTTTAACCATATTCAGATCATCACTGACTCTAGGCTGCCAGCCAAGCGATGAATGGAGCAGAGTAGTTCTCTTACAGGATCAATAGGAACACCATGAGAAGCAGACAGATAAAAGCGTATCTGCAGATTATGATGGTCTGATTATTTTTAAATTGAACACTATTAGATGCAATTTTGTAGACATATTCCACACCATCACAGGGTATCTGGGAGTCTTACAAACCTTGGACCAGAGAGCAGGTGTACAGGTTTGCCAAGCTGATGAAAAAATGAGCAATAAAGATGCAAAATTAAAATGAAAATGAAAAAAAAACATACTGAGAAAAAAATTATAAATAAGTTAGCTTCAGTAATCCTCAGAGAGAGTTACAATACTTAATCAAAGACAACCCACTGACTCTCTGCTGTGACTGAGCTCGGAGGTCACATTTTATCCTCTGCCCAACATGCATAATGAATCATTATTAATGTGCCTGTCTGCTTTCATTACCCCAAATGTGTCAATGAGTAATGCTCTTTAAATTGACAGGCATTTGCCTGATGAGCTTGTTGTGCTTTGGTTGTGCATCATTATAACAGGATTATTTTGTGCAGCACTGGCTTGTTAATTATGCAATTAGGTTATTTCTGTCTGCCTAATGGACAATGGTTAAGTTAAAAAAAAAAAAAAAAAAAAAAAATCAGTTACAAAACATATACTCTACTCCAGGATTAAAGTGACCTGGTTACACATACTGTAATCATTCTATTCACAAAGAGATGAAGCACAACTGAGCAATATCAATAAGGTGACCTTAATTTCATTAATTGCACAGGTGGGAATAGGTAAGGTTTATTCATTTATTCATTCATTCATCTTCTGAACCACTTAATCCTAAACAGGGTCAGAGGAAGGCTGGCACCCCTCTCAGCCGACTCTGGACGAGGGCAGAGTGCACCCTGGGCAGCTTGCCAGGCCATCACAGGGGCAGAAACACGCTGACAGCTATGCAGCTACTCTTGACGAAAGTCAGCAATGGTTCTTTACAATGAACCTCACACCATAGACAGTGAGAAACATGGCCAGCCTTTGATAACCCAGTTAGCTGCACGGGGGACAACCTGAATAGGTGAGGTATTAAACAAATTATTTTTTATTTATACCTTTGGATCTTATTGTAAGTGTTCGTTTAAAAATCCCCAGACAGAATGAAGAAGGAAGGACCTTTAGCAAAAGGTGCTAATTTGGTTAATTTGGTTCATTAATTTTCTAAGCCACTTAATCCTCATTAGGGTCAGAGGGAGACTGGTGCCTATGTTAGCTAACTCTGGGAAAAGGTGAGGTACACCCTGAACAGCTCGCTAGGCCAGTACAAGGCCAACACACACATGATTCACAGTCTTACTCCATGTGGGGGCGATTTGGAATAGCCAATTAAGCTAATCTGCATTTTTTTTTTTTGGACTGTGGGAGGAAACTGGAGTACCCATGCAAGCATGAGGAGAACGTGCAAACTATACATAGAAATGTCTGAACCCAGGAATAAACACAGGCCTTTTTTTGCTGTGACGCGGATGTGCTAACTACTGCACCAGTGTGCCACCCCATAGAGTTTATTATTAAGTAAAAGCATAATAGCTCAGTAAACATTACAGGGTCAGAACAAAAGTTTAAAATAAAAAAGTCAAAATAATTTGTTGCATGACCAGATTTGATCAGGAGGTACGACATCGTGCAAAGATTTTAGGCACCCTTTTTTTTTTTTAGTATAAACTTTGCTTCTTCTTCTTCTTTTCCTTTCGGCTGTTCCCTTCAGGGGTCGCCACAGCAAATGATCTGCCTCCATCTCTCCCTATCCTCTGCATCTTCTACTCTTACTCCAACGACCTTCATGTCCGCCTTCACCGCATCCATAAATCTTCTCTTTGGTCTTCCTCTGGGCCTTTTGCCTGGTAGTTCCAACCTCAGCATCCTACGACCAACTATACAACAAGTATAAACTTTGCTATCGATTTTTATTTTAATCATTTGTAGAGTAGAGGGAGTATGGTGGCTTAATGGTTAGCACATTTGCCTCACAGCAAGAAGTTCTTTGTTCAAGTCTCAACTTGGGCGTTTCTGTGTGGAATTGTTCTCCCCGCGCTTGCGTGGGTTCCCGGGGGTACTCCGGTTTTTTCTCATAGTCCAAAAATATGCACAGTCGGTTAATTGGGTGCCCCAAATTGCCCCTACGTGTGAGCGTGAGTGTGAATGGTTGTGTGAATGTTGGCCCTGCAATGGCTTGGTGAGCTGTTCAAGGTGTACCCTGCCTGAGATGGGCGCCAGACGGCTGAGATAGGCGCCAGCCTCCCCGCAACCCAGACAACCATCATTTTCCTAATAACCCTACTTTATAGGGTTTGATTTTATGTGAGAGGGATGGAAAAGCAGCCTGAACAACACGTCCTCTAGGAATAATGCCCATTCACATCTAGGGGCAATTTAGAATTGCCAATTATCTTATTGTCCCTATCTTTTGACTCTATGATAACACCAGAACACCTGGAAGAAACCCACACAGGTTCCCACATAGAAACAGCCTTGTTTACCACAGAGCCTGAACCCTTTAACGCTTGAATTATTTTTTGCAGTTAAAAAAATATCACTAGTTGTTCCTCATCAAAAAGGCAGAAGGAAACACCGCGGACACATTTCTTTTAAAAAAATTATAATAACACTAAAGATAATAACACAATAACATAATACTGTAATAACACTCACAAATTCCTGTGCATTCAATAACGTCTCACAGATGACTGAGGCACGTGGAACCAAGCTAAGTAGCATCAGGTGATGCCACAACAAGTATAGAGCATGTTCTGAATGGCAGCAGCATTGAGTACAACATGTGTCTAGTAGTTATTACCATTTTTGAAAGAGGACCATATGGTCCCACTGAGCGTAAAAGGGTTAAAGCCAGGACCTTCTTGATGTGAGATGGGAGTATTAAAGAATATGCCACTGCACCCCACCTAGAATAAAGTTTATTATTAAATGAAGATTGTTACAGTATTCCAAATTATTTATACATCATATCAGTGCTTTAAGGTCCCATCAGAAAACCAAGGAAAATGGTTTCTGGGGAAAAATCTGCAAGGAGGTAATGATGAAGAAACAATGAAAAAACCTCAACAGGGGGAGCTCGTCCTCTTCTATCCTGCAGTGTGACTCATATAACACTATAGTTCGTTTTAGAGGGGTTTATATAACTCTAATAAACTCGTAATATGCCCTATACAATGCAATTATATAGAACAAATGTTTATGTTGACCATCACTTCTGATAAGGTTATTAATCCTCTTCCAATTTATGGTATATTCACCGTCCATAAGCAGAAAGTATTACAAGTTTGCCACCTACTGGCTAAAGCTTCAACAAACAGTGGCACAATTATTATAAAGAATAGCAAACAAGTAAGCACTGAATTATGCTTGAAATATTTTAGTTGTGGGCAGTGGTGGCCTGGTGGTAATCACTGATCCTAAAGTTGGGGGTTCAAGCCCCACTCTCCATGAGTTGTCACTGTCCCCCCAGTGCAGCTAATTGGGTTATCAAAGGCCAGCCATGTCTCTCACTGTCTATGGTGTGAGATTCATGTAAAAGAACCCATTGTTGATTTTAGACAAGAGTAGGCTGCAAAGCCGTCAGTGTGTTTTTGCCCTGTGATGGCCTGGGTGTACTCTGCCCTCATCCGGAGTCGGCTGGGTTGGGCGCCAGCCTCACTGTGACCCTAATTAGGATTAAGTGGTTATAGAAAATGAACGGATGATGAAATTTTAGTTGTTTCTTTGTGTTAATTGTCTCAGGTGGTCACTGACTGTTTTCACCTTTGTGTACAAAGGACCATTTTAAGTTACAGTCCGGACATGGGATGCACTTTGGGGAATTTTATTTATTTTTAACTAAATTGCAGTTCATAGTCTTTCTTATAATTAATGCGAAACAAAGAACTGTTAAACTGATTTTCGTTGTTCAGACAGAAATATCATGATGGTGCCTGCGATATATACATAAAGAATTAAACTCGACAGTTGACATTTCCAGGCTGGTTCTGTAAGAAACCCGGTAGATAATGTACTTGTAAAAATGCACAAACTCTACCTGATGTTCTTCTTCTTCTTTTTTTTTTTTTTTTTTTTTTTTTACAGAAAATCATTATCACACCTAATATTGAATTAGTTTCATTTCTTACTGTTTACTGTGCTTTATAGAATTTGTATGTAGATATCTGTAATTTAATGTAATTATTAAGATGTATTGTAAATATAAGGTATCTTTGTTCTACATCATCCCTTTGAATGTGCCTAAAACTTTTGCACAGCACCACATATCTATACTGTATGCATACACAGTATAGTAGTTACATCACTGATGATGTGTTCAGGAGCATCCTAGAGATGTATCATAACAATATATATATATATCTATATATATATATATATATATATATATATATATATATATATATATATATATATATATATGTGTGTGTGTGTGTGTGTGTGTGTGTATACACACAGACACATACATACACAGGCAGTGGTGGCCTGGTGGTAAGATGCTAGATTGCTGATCCTCAGCCTGGGGGTTCAAGCCCCACTGTAACCGGGTTGTCACTGCTGTCCCCCTAGTGCAGCTAACTGAGTTATCGATGGCTGGCCATGTCTCTTACAATCTGTGGTGGGAGGCCTGTAATAGGACTGCAAAAGGCTGGTTTTCATCAATGAAGCTAAACAGACCTCAGTGTGTTTCTGCCCTGCACTGGTCTAGCAAGATGTCCAGGGTGTACTCTCTATCACTTATATGTGAATCAGCCTTGACAATATTTTCTTTGTGTAGTATACATTATTATTATTATTATTATTATTATTATTATTATTATTATTATTATTATTATCATTTTACAAATTTCTCTAAGCTACCAATGAGAATTAATCCTATGTTAAGGTTTAAGTTAAGTTTTATTCATAAATTGGTGATTGGTGTGAAATAGATATTAAAGATTTAGTGAATACGTCTATTATACATTGATCTATGTTCATGTTTTAATTATATCACATTATATTCACTGGATTTTACATGGACTTTGAGTTTGCACTCCTAAGAACATGATAATATGGGCTGAGATATTTTTATATTTATGTATGCAGATTTTAATTATTTAACAGTGCAATAGGTCCTGAGTTGTCCTGGTTATGTCATGAGTGCCATTTCGTTAAAATGCAAAAATTAAATATTGATCAGTACGTTTTATTATTTACTTTTGTTCTGAAAATGTGACCGTAGCGAGTGGGGGTGGGGGGTATAGACAAAAAGAAAGAGGAAAAGAAAGAGGTGCCAAAGAAAGATCATCAGTGTTTATAACAGTGGTGGAAGTATTATAAGTATATCTGCATATGATGAAACAGGCCACAGCATTACTGTATAATTAAGAGCTCATCTGTTTTCACAGCAATGACAGTTATGGAGAGAACTTTTATGACCTCCGTTTCTTTTTGGTTGAATTCTTTATTTGTTAGTCTCCCTGTAAACAAAATTCCAACCACACCCCGGCAAGGATTTTCACCAAACTTGGTGTGCTGATACTAACTTACCTGAGTCATGAGAATAAATTGACTTTGGTAGGTCAATGTCAAAGTTAAAAGACAGAGCAAGGCCACAGAGTTTTAAAAATAGAGTGCTTATAATTTTGAAATGAGTGCCGGTAGACATAACATTATTATAAAACAGGAAAAAGAAATCAGATATGGACTTTCAAAGAGACAGTTACCTTTAACCCCGAGTGACCTTCAAAGGCCAAACCCCAGTTATCTTCTAAACCTTTCATAGAAGAGCTTTTATTTATTTCATTCATCCTTACATTCATTATCTGAACTGCATAATCCTAATTAGGGTCGCGCAGAGGCTGGCGCCCATCTCAGCCGACTCGGCACGAGGGCAGAGTGCACCCTGGACACCTTGCCAGGCCATTGCAGGGCAGAAACACACTGATGGCTACTCTTCACGAAGGTCATCAATGGTTCTTTTACAAACCTCACACCTCAGACAGTAAGAGACATGGCCGGCCACTTAGCGCTACTGGGAAGACAGCAGTGACAACCTTTTGACAGTAGGGTTTGCACCTCCAACCTTGGGATTGGTAATCCAGTACCTTACTACCGGGCCACCATTGCTAAATTTTATTTACAGTATTTATTTTCCTTAACTGGATCACATTCACATACTATATACTAGTAATGTATAAGACTGGAATGTTTAATCACACATAGCTGATTGAATCCAGTACCAATACAAGTCTATTTATTACATGATCCAGGCTGTGTGCTGGCGGTACCTTGCACTCTGAGAGTCTCTTTAGTTTTTCCTTTGTTTTTCTCTCGTCACATGTCGAGGATGGAACATCGAATAAACATCTATTACGTACTGTATACCCTGTGCAGTGACATCCATGTGCATCCAGTTTGATGAATTAATGATTGAGCCACTCAAATCTGGAGTGCTTTGTTTTGCAGCTGATTCTGTGCTGATTTTTAATATAGAGAGAGTTTTTTTTATTTTTTTTTATTGACATGACAGAGTGCAACTTACCCATACAAAGTGCACTAATTATTAACAGAAATGTTTAGTGTCAAGAGACAGGAGTACTATGAGATTGGATGCATAATGGATATGGTGACAATATAGTGTTGGGTCATGTTGTACCCAATGACCTGAAAGTGAAAATCTGACCTGAAAGAATTTTGATCTGATAATTCAAATTGAGAACATGACTGTATATAAACATTCAATGCAAGGTCCGTTGTGGGGTTTGGGCGGTTTGTGAGTTTTTTTTTTTTTTTTTCTGGGTCCATGTTTTTAATCAGAAAGACTTGAAATTCACAGGCAAAGGTAAATTAACATAACAATGCTAAAGTGAGATGAAAAAGAACGATTTGTTTTTTGCATAGCAACTTCCTGGTACATCGCATCTGTCATTCCCAGATAATATAATTTCAGTAAGAGGAAACTGAAGGAACACACAGCAGTGAGATAGAAATCGGTAGTACAGTAGTAATATTATATCCCAATCTCCTCAGCTGCTCGGTTTCGCATTTATTTCACTGATATTTTAGAGTTACAGAGACGACCGCAGGGCAGTGGTGGCCTAGTGGTATAGGTGCTGGATCACTGACCCTAAGGTTGTGGGTTCAAACCACACTCTCGACAAGGTTGCCACTGCCCCCCCATCAGTGCAGCTAACTGGGTTATCAAAGGCCGGCCATGTCACTCACTGTCTATGGTGTGAGGTTCATGTAAAAGAACCATTGCTGACTTTCGACAAGAGTAGCTGCAAAGTTATTGGCGTGTTTCCGCCCTGCGATGGCCTGGCAAGCCGTCCAGGGTGTACTCAGCCCTCGCCCAGAGTCGGTTGAGAAGGGTACCAGCCTCCCCGCGACCCTAATTAGGATTAAGCGGTTACAGAAAATGATGAACAGAGACGACAGATAGTTATTAATGAACAAAACTATTCTGAAGACCCTTATAGAAAGTGGTTTTATGAAAATGCGACATTCTGCATACACCATTCAACAACATTGACGCCACTGGCTGGTCTGTGGCTATGCAGCTCCATACACAATATAACAATGGTTAGAGAAGTGGTTTTGGTACTGAAACGTTGTTGGTTCAATCGCCGAATCACAGCAGGAAAGATGTGTTGCGTGAGGGAGTAAGCAGCACCTTACCTTCCTCCACATTCATGGCTGAAGTGCCCTTGAGCAAGGCACCTGATGCTCGGTTGCTCTCCAGGCACCCACTGTTCCATGATTGTGGTAGCCCACTGCTTCGAGTGTGCAGGTGTGTGTGTACTCACTTTGGATGGGTTAAATGCACAGGCAATAATTTCCCTTCAGAGATAAAACATTGTAGTAAAATAATAAAAAAAATAAAAATAAAAAATCAAAGTTGTAGTGTACACTGGGTCTATTTATCGCCAAAACTTATTGGTCTCTCTTGGACCACCTTTGATATTTACTTACCACTGTGTACCAGGAACACCCCACAAAATCCAGTTGTTTAGCCATTTCAAATGTGGCCCTTGAGAAAATTGATGAGAAGCTACTCACTGCATGGGTTTTTGGGTTAAAAGGATTATTAGCAGCAGAAATATATTAATAGCTTCAGTAATTATTCAATCAAAGCATGACAAATATTTGCTTATTTAAATACAAACAGCAAGTGCAAGCAAGAGAGAGAGAGAGAGAGAGAGAGAGAGTGAGAGAGAGAGTGAGAGAGAGAGAGAGAGAGAGAGAGAGAGAGAGAGCGAGAGAGAGTTCAGTGGAACTGCAGATTTCTGCAGCTACAAGTTTTGACTTTGCTAAAGGTCATCTTCACCTGAACACCAAAGCTGTACATGTTAGATAAATAGAAAGAGTGAGTGATGAAAAGATAGAGAGATAAACAAGGGTTGAACATGGTAGTACACTGAGCAAAAAGAAAGATCAAAGATAGTGACTTACAATAAAAACAAAACAAAAAAAAAAGCAAAAAAAAAAAAAAAATAGAAATATAACAGTAGAATTCATCACTTCGCTTTCAAAAGGCCATCCACTGAATTTCCACAAAATTGGGTCAGTAAACTGGATTTACAGTACATCCGTTTATGCACTGTACAATATTAAAGTTGTAAATGATACAAACATACTTTCATTCATGTTTAGAAAGCACTTCATCCCAGTTAGGGGTGTGGAGGATCTGGAGCCTGGTCCAGTAACACTGCACAGGGAAGCAGTACACCCTGAGCTGAATGACAGTCCATTGCAGGACGCCGTACGCATACACACACACACGCACACACACACACACACACACACACACACATGCTTACATGCAAACTATTTTTTAAATAGCCCATCCACCTACTGGCATGGTTTGGGTGGGTGATAGAAAGAACCCAGAAAAAAAAAGCACAGAATTCTGCATAGGATTAAGCCAGGGACCAGCTGTGAGACAGCAGCATGGTAAATTGTTTATTTTCATTTATTTTTAGTAGATAACTAATATAATTGCAGGGTTTATGTCCAATTTTTTAATGGCATAAGAAATACATGAGTCACGCATTGTTATACAGATACTAGTTTGCGTACCCCCCCCCTCTCTCTCTCCCACACACAAACACACACATAATTGCAGTGAAGCAATGTACTAATAATCATATATGTATTTAGGCCAGTGTTACTCCAGTCTTTTTAACTCATCTGTTTAATTGGTGTGAGACTGAGGCATGAATAAACTGTGGAACAAAAATAACAACACAGTTCGGAGTACATTTGCAAAGTATAGATGTTTAAAGAGAAAAAAAACACAACTAATTTAAATCCCTGCATGGTGTATTAGTCAGAGATATGAACTCCTCTGAGGGTTACACGCTGCTCAAATATTTAAACAGTGTGCAAAAATTCTCCAAATAAAAGCAAAACTGAAATTATATGAAATACTTCTCCATGAAATTTCAGAATAAAATACCACAGGCAAAGCCCTCCCTTCCCGAGCCTGGCTATAAATCTATTAATTGGTTTCAGACCATGTTAATGTTAATAAATGGTGCTTCTGATGCCTTCAGTGATTCTGTCCACAAAAATTACGAACAAAATCGTTGAAAAAGACAGTCTTGGTGGACTCCAACCCTCACTGGAAATGAATTCGACCTGTTGTTAACAATGGGGACCAAGCTCTGGCTCTGATGATACAGAGACCGAATTGCCCGGAGCAATAGGTCTGGTACACTATACTCAAGGAGGACACCCCACAAGATAGCTCGAGGGACACGGTTGAAAGTCTTCTCTAAATCCACAAAATACATGTGGACAGATGGGCAAACTCCTGGATCCTGTTGAGTACATAGAGGTGGTCAAGAGCATCATGGCCAGGATGAAAACCACATTATTCTTCCTGAATCTGAGGTTGAATTACCGATCGGATTTTCATCTCCAGCACCCCGCGTAGACTTTCTCAGGTAGGGCGAGGAGTGTGATTCCATGATATTCGGAACATACCCTCCAGTCCCCCTTTTTAAAAAGGGGACTACCACCCTGGTTTGCCAATCCAGAGGCATGGCCCCTGATGACCACGCGATGTTACAGAGACATTTCAACCAAGACGGTTCTACAAAATCCAATATCTGAGATAGTCAGGTAGGATCTCATCCACTCCTGGAGCCCGACCACTCATGAGCCTTTTGACTACCTCAGCGACCTCATCTCCAGTGATGGGTGGACCCCCACCCAAACCTCCATTGTCTTCTTTCTCCACGGAGGGTGTGTTGGTGGGATTGATGATGTCCTCGAAGTATTCGTTCCGCCTCCCGACAACATCCCCAGTCGAGGTGAGCAGCTCCCCACTGCCACTTGTAAGCAGTATTTGTGGAGAGCTGCTTCCCCCTCCTGAGGCGTCAGATGGTGGTCCAGAACCTTTTTGAGGCCAACAAATAATCGCTTTCCAGATCCTCACCAAACTCCTCCCACGCCTGAGATTTTGCATCAGCAACAGCTCAGACTGCAGCATGTTTGGCCTGCCGGTACCTGTCTGCTGCCCCGGGAGTCCCGTAGGCCAATAACACCCGTTTTTTTTAATTGATATGATAGAGTACATGTTAACCATACAGAGTGCTCTAATTATTAACAGAAACGTTTAGTGTCACGAGACAGGAGGAGCTATGAGATTGGATGTATAATGGATATGGTGACAAGATTGTGTTGGGTCATGTCCATTGACCTGAAAGTGAAATTCAAGAAATTTCAGAACACAATAAGACAGGCAAACCCCTCCCTCCCCCACCCCAGCGTGGCTATAAATTCATTAAATAGTTTCAGCCCATGTTAATGTAAATAAATGGTGCTGCTCATGCCTTCAGTAAAACAAATGCCAAAGAACATCATTTCTATGACTTTATTTATTGATAAGCTCACTCATTGTTTTGCTTTACTAGGCCTTCACATGAAGCATGAGGATACATGAGATTTGATGAAGCATCTCAAGTTCAAAATGATGTGCTTAAGTTACATCACACAATAATGACCAACAATAATACTGATGTTAAATTTAAATCAAATATGAGGCTTGAAGAGTGAATCTCAATAATTGTTGCTTCACATCAGATTGTGTTATGAAAGTGAAATCTCACCTTCATGACTGGGCGGTGATACTGAATCATGTTAAATACAATAAAGTAAACTTGATTTTAACCAAACACAGCTGAACAAAGCAGAGCACTCATCGTGTCATTAACACCGTTACACCAAAGGACTGATCTACTGACATTTTCTTCACAAACGTCTTTTAGAAAAAAGCTTAACTCAAATCCCTGTTTGAGTTTTTTTTTTAATTGGATTGTAACTGCACCTAAGATGGACATTAAGCACAAAGCAAACAGTTTGTGCTTTATTCTGGTCTGGGTGGTCAGGGTGGACTTGGGACCAATCCTGAACACTGGGGACAGGGTGGCAACACACCTTGAATGGGAAAATCAATAAGTCATAAGGCAAAACACACACACACGCACACACACACACACACACACACACACACACACACACACACACACACACACACGCACACACACACACACACACACACACACACACACATTCACACACTCTTGTCAAACATAATAATCCATCTCGCAACATGTTTTTGGATAAGGGAGAAAACTGCTGGAAGTAGTAGTAGTTTCCTTTTGTTTTGTTTTTTTTCCTTTTTCAGGTGTCGCCACAGCGAATCATCTGATTCGCACATTTGATTTGGCATTGGTTTTTATGTCGGATGCCCGTCCTGACACAACCCTTTAGCAAGGGACAGAAACACGCTGACAGCTTTGCAGCTCCTCTTTACTAAAGTCAGCAATGGTTCTTTTACATGCCTCACACCAGAGACAGTGAAAGACATGGCCCGCCTTTGATAACCCAATTAGCTCCACTGGGGGGACAGTGACAAACTTAGGATCAGCGATCCTGTGCCCAAACCACTAGACCACCACTGCCTCAGCCATGTTTCTCACTATCTGTAATAAAAGAATAAAAGAAGCGCGTGCAGGCAGGTTGGAATGGATGGAGAAAAGTGTCCGGTGTGATGTGTGATAGGAAGGTATCGGCAAGAATGAAGGGAAAAGTGTACAAGACTGTGATGAGGCCAGCGATGTTGTATGGGTTAGAAACAGTGTCCCTGGGGAAAAGACAGGAGGCAGAGCTGGAGGTAGCAGAGATGAAAATGTTGAGGTTCTCTTTGGGAGTAACGAGGATGGATAGGATCAGAAACGAGTACATCAGAGGGACAGCACATGTAAGATGTTTTGGAGACAAAGTCAGAGAGGCTAGATTGAGATGGTTTGGACATATACAGAGGAGGGATAGTGAGTATATTGGTCGTGGGATGCGGAGGTTGGAACTGCCAGGCAGAAGGCCCAGAGGAAGACCAAAGAGAAGATTTATGGATGCGGTGAAGGCGGACATGAAGGTCGTTGGAATAAGAGTAGAAGATGCAGAGGATAGGGAGAGATGGAGGCAGATCATTTGCTGTGGCGACCCCTGAAGGGAACAACCGGAAGGAAAAGAAGAAGAAGAGAAACACGCTGACGGCTTTGCAGCCTACTCTTTACGAAAGTCAGCAATGGTTCTTTTACATGAACCTCTCACCATAGGCAGTGAGAGACATGGCCGGCCTTTGATAACCCAGTTCGCTGCACTGGGTGGGACAGTGACAACCCTTTGGAGAGTGGGACTTTGAACCCCCAACCTTAGGATCAGCGATCCAGCTATACCACTAGGCCACCACTGCCCTAGGAAGAAGCTATCAAAAGGCACCAAAGAAAATTATGGCGTTTCAATAGTAAACAAAAGGTATGGTCAATAAACCATGAAAGGGAAAATTCATTTATTCATTCATTCACCAAACCACTGATTCCTTTTACGAGCTGAGGCTTATCTCAGCTGACTCCAGGTGAAGGGGCGTACACCCTGGACAGCTTGCCAGTCCATCAAAAGAGAACCCCCAACACACACACACACACACACACACACACACACACACACACCTGGGGCAAATTGGTACAGTCACTTAGTCTAATGTGCATGTCTATGGACTGTAGGAGGAAACAACAGGACCTGAAGGAAACCCACACAAGCATGGAAAGAACATCAAAACTCCATGCACAAATACCCTCACCAAACCCATCACATGACCTTCTAGTTGTGAGGCGAACGTGCTTACCCACTACACCACCAATAAAAATATGAAGCTGATTCCCTGTAATGGGACGATATGAAGAAGAAAACACTTCACATTAAAATTATTGTGGATGTGAGTGATTTGTTGATTTAATTGATCATCATTTTTGTACATTAGGCCACATTAATCTTTTATGATTGGCATTTTTGAGTGATAATCCTCTTTGAATCAAGTTCTACGATTTTCATTTTAAGAAGCCTGAGTTTACTGTCTATGTCTCATGCACATCTCTATATGCTGTACAAACTTTTTTTCAATATACGTATTATAAACTAAACCAGCTATGTCAAAAATAATTTCTTTCCATGCACGAAGCAAGCATGAGTCATAAATCAGTAATACATTTTTATCTAAGTTGATCACATACTTCAAACATGAGAGTTGGGACAAGAAAGTAGATGGAAGCTGATCTCAGAACAGCGCAGTCTGCACACAATCTGCTGAAAAACAGAGGGGGTGGTTAGGTGTGGTCGATATGCATTGCTTTATTATATTGTAAAATCAGGTTCAACCTGAAGGTTTTGTGTTGGTGTTTCATTACCACAATCTCAAGGATTACTTTGACATCAGTTTCAGAATTCTACTTTATATTTGAGAAAATACTGCAACATGTGAAGGCTGTGATATTTTGGAACACTGATTCAAGAAGGAATGATTCAACACATTATATGGTATTATGCACTTATAATCAGTCACAAAATACATTTAGGATTTCGGGAACACTTCAAGAGAATAAGGATGGTTTGAATGGATGCTTATGACGATGGGTCATTGTGCTAGAGGGTGGACTTAATTCCGAATTCAGGCACAAAGCATTACAGCCATTTCTAAAGAGGCAAGACATCTAAAAATAAACATACAATTGTAATAAAAAAAAAAAATTAATAAATAAAAAATTCTTCCCCGGTCAGATGCAAATATAATGTATCTCCAACAGGCAGATGAAGTTGCAAATAAGATATTGCTATATGTATTAAGTCAAACCATTAAAATCGGTAATCTGGTTAATTAAAAAAGTGCAAGAACACTACAGTATAAAATACATGCTGTTGAGACAGCAACTCCCCATTAAGTATCAAGAAACAAACAACTTGTAGACAGGTGGTACAACCACATACTGTTTTTCTACTGTGAATGCAAAAAAACACAACCTTGTAGAGATGTGCTACCACATTTAAAACTCTTTTTTCATTTGTGTGTTTTTCCGTTTATCCCCATTTTTCTTTGATTATTAAATAGCAGTTATAAATGTTGCTGGCACGCCAGCATGTTTCTAGTGCTCTCTCTCTCTCACTCTCTCTCTCTCTCTCACACATGACTTTAGTATGCAATGTCTTTATGAAACCTCAACTTGCAAGTTCATTGATCCTATCTGATAGCTCAGTTAGAGTTCTACGCTCTCTATTTCCAGGTCGTCTAAGGTAGCGTCTGATTGGGAAATCATCACCAGCTTTTCTCTGTTTGAGTATCGTCTGATCCTGTTCGTGTCAGCTTCATTGGAGGTACCTTCCTCTTGGACAAAGGGACTTATTGAAACTTGCCCTTTGGACAAAAGTTCAGAAGAACTCCCACGACTAAAACTTGTCACATCAGTAGACTCAAAAGACTCCCCTCCAAGACCCTCAAGTTTGATATAACCCCCACTGCTTTGGCCCTCCAGTCGAGGACAGCTACGTCGCCTGGTTCGCTCCTTGTGCCGGTCCACAGGGGTGGATGGGCAAATTCCCAAGTCAATGGACTTGGAGTAGTCTGATAGGGCACTTAAGGACAGGTGAGAGCCTGTCACTTTAAGGCCAGGGGATGCAGGAAGGAGTTGCACCCGAGAGCCTTGAAGGGAAAGGTGTGGCATCTCTTGGAGGCTGTCAATACCCCGATAAACTTCCACTGAATCCTGCGAAAGAATGGTCCGAGTTTGAGGAGTCTTCTCTTTGGCTTTGGTAATGCTCCCTGATGCCACTAGAGACTCCAAACAATGACGAATAGTATCCGAATCAAGACTTCCGATCTCTGCAGTTTTATCCGAACCCCTTCGATTACCTGCCGTCCTGTGGTTAAGTCTGATCAATGGTAGTGTGAAAGCATTGACTGAGGAAGTGACAATTGTTCTGGCCTCCCACTGTTTGGCCTGTGGTGACTGATCCCTGCAAATGCTATACACTGTGTCTGTGATGGCAAGATTATCCAAAGGTAGGTCTTCCAGTTTGCCAGTAGATGACCTTCTGGATGAGGGCAGGCTGTCCTGGTCTTGTTTGAAAGAGCCTGAAGATGGCCACGAGCCCTTTGATAGCAAAGCAGCATTGTATACAGAGCTTGAATTGCCTTCTAAACCCCTTGATTGCATATAATTGACAAATCCATTGAGTGAAGCGTTGTCCTTAGATCGCAAACTATGAATATCAATAACAGTTGAATAAATGTCCCTAAGATTAATGATTTTTGTCTTTTTGTCTCTGTTTTCATGCAGCACTGCATTAGCACAAATGAACAGGAAGATGCCAATGCCCATAATCAAAGGTCCAAACACTTTAAGTTTGTCTGAATGTAAGTGTCTATTCAAAAACTCAGCAAAGACATTCAACTTTGGTAATAACTCACTTGTGCCATTAGTGTAATTAGAGCTTATAACATCGTTATCCAGCTGATAAATAAGTTTACCGCTAGTGGTAACGTTCCCTGCCTTTGGACCTCCTCTAGCATCAATCCAAGCTGGTTTTTGTGAGCCCTTTACTGTGCGCATTTCTGGGTAAAGAGGACTTCCTTTAGGCCAGTAGCCTATTACAGCCAAGGCAATTCCAACAAGAAGCACAATAATGCCCAGCGCAGCAATCAGTCCAGAGACTGAACAGAGCTTCAGTTTGCCCTTCACCACCACCACCTCATTCTTTCTCTTCTTCTTGGCTTTTCGCTTGCGCTTGTTTTCTGCCCGGTTTTTGGCACGGAGGGAATCTTGGCGTCTTGCTGAGATTCGCAGGAGGCCTCCAGTTGCAATCATAATGAGGCCCAAACTGGTGATCAACTAATCATCCTGTATTTGACAGAAAGACAAAGCAAGTATCAGACCGACAGTCATCAAAATTCAGGAAGATACAGTAAAAGCTTGGCACAAGTCAGACAATACTGCAAAATAAAAACTGACAGGATGAAGCAGGACCCTAACACAAATCAGCTATTAACAGCTACTCACGATTTTATACTGATATAAATATGCTTTTCTTGCTTCTGAAAATGACATGGCTACATTCTATTATCATCATCATCATCATCATCATCATCTTCTTCCGCTTAGTCCAGGGTCGGGTCGCGGGGGCAGCAACCTTAGCAAAGAGGTCCAGACGTCCCTCTCCCGAGCCACTTCCTCCAACTCTCCCGGGGGGACACCGAGGCGGTCCCAGACAAGCCGAGAGACAGTCCCTCCAGCGTGTTCTAGGTCGACCCCGGGGTCTCTTCCCGGTTGGACATGCCCGAAACACCACACCAGGGAGGCGTCCGGGGGGCATTCTGACCAGATGCCCGAGCCACCTCAACTGGCCCCTCTCAATGCGGAGGAGCAGCGGATATATATGTATTCAAAGTATATTCTATTTCAAATGAGTCTTCACACAGAAGCATATGGTAAATGGGTCATTCCACAAAGTGTCAAAATTACAGGTGGTACAGTTATCATTCATTCATTCATTCATTTTCTGTAACCGCTGAGGTTCGTAAGGAGGCTGGCGCCCATCCCAGCCGAGTCCAGGCAAAGGCAGAGTACACCCTGGATAGCTCGCCAGGCCATCGCAGGGCAGAAACATGCCGACGGCTATGCAGCTACTCTTGTCGAAGGTCAGCAATGGTTCTTTTACATCTCACACCATAGACAGTGAGAGGCATGGCCGGCCTTTGATAACCCAGTTAGGTGCACTGGGGGGGAAGGAGGGTAGTAACACCGCGTTGTGACTGGGGCTTGAACCCCCAACCTTAGGATCAGTGATCCAGCACCGTTACCAGCAGGTCACCACTGTCGTGGTACAGTTAAATCCTCAAAAATGAACTAAGCCAATAAAACAACATTTTCCTGCCAATTGACACACTTTAATAATCAAGTTAAGATATACGTATAGGATAAACGTAGAACTGTTGTCAAAAGAAATGTTGCATAAAATAAATTTGTGGTCAAATTACCTTTATGAAATTGTTACACATAGAAAAGACACACAACCTTGCACCCTCTGACATGATTCCTTTTCTGAACCGCTTAATCCTATGATAAGTAGTAGGAGGCTGACGCCCATCTCAGAGTACACCCTGGACAGCTCACCAGACCATTGCATGGCAGAAACACACTGAAGACAATGCAGTCTGCTCTTTTGACATGATAATGTTTTATGGGAAAAAAAAAAAACAGTTCTTTCTTCCTATGTGAACCTTTTGAGAAAGTTTCACAATTTGTTCCTTCTTTTTACTGCGCACACCAGAATGGCTCATTGTGGGTGTAACTGCTGGTGTCCCATCAGGTCACATCCAAAAAACTCTCGTTAACAAATAGAGAATCGACCCATGAATGTTTGGTTCATACCTTCAGAGATATTATATTCCCGTTGATGCGTGTAGAAGGAAAACTTTTTTAATGAGTTGCTTAAAGTTTCCAATTAGTAAGTTACATCGAAATAAAGCATTAAGTCATGCAGGAAAAACCCAGATCTCATTTTTTAAAAAAAAACATTGCTTATTTTGAAATGATATGCCATACATGTCTCAACCACTTTCAAGAGCAATGATGCTGTGCTGGAGGAATGTTGTGTTTCGCATCCTGAAATAGGTATCTCATAACATCTAAAATTTTGCCCATTTCATGCTATTCATGGGCTGACCACGAAGATAAAAATATCAACTGTTGATGATAATCTGATTTTTATTGTTCATGCAAGTGAAGCTAGCAACATGAAGAAAGTGCACAAGAGACGACTAACAAACTACAATAAGCTATACATGTGCATATACCGACATACACATATATACACTCATACCTATATGTCGATATATAGACACAAATACATACATATATCCCATATACACCTGTATATCCACAAACCGGATTCCAAAAAAGTTGGCACACTATAGAAATTGTGAATAAAAACTAAATGCAAAGATGTGGAAGTGCCAAATTTCAATGTTGTATTCTGAATAGAACATAGATGACAGTATCATTTTAAGGCTGAAAAATGTTGATTTTAAATTTCATGATGTCAACAAATCTCAAAAAAGTTGGCACAGGTAGCAATAAGAGCCTGGAAAAGTCAATTGCACTTATAACTAACAGCTGTATGACCAATTACCACTAAAGAGGTCTATTGGCAACACGACTGAGTATAAAAAGAGCTTCTCAGAGTGGCAGTGTCTCTCAGAAGTGAAGATGGGTAGAGGATCACCAATTCCCCCAATGTTGCGCATAAAGATAGTGGAGCAATACTAGAAAGGTTTTTCCCAGCGAAAAAGTGCAAAGAGTTTGAAGTTCTCATCATCTACAGTGCAGAACATCATCCAAAGATTCAGAAAATCTGGGACAATCTCTGTGTGTAAGGGTCTGTCTGTCTTCCTTTCGGCTTTTTCCCTTTTACTCGGGAGTCGCCACAGCGAATCATCTGATTCACAGGTTTGATTTGGCAGAGGTTTTTACGTCGGATGCCCTTCCTGTCACAACCCTTTTTAGCAAGGGACAGAAACACGCTGACGGCTTTGCAGCTACTCTTTACGAAAGTCAGCAATGGTTCTTTTACATGCCTCTCACCATAGACAGTGAGAGACATGGACCGCCTCTGTGTGTAAGGGTCTTCTTCTTCTTTTCCTTTCGGCTGTTCCCTTCAGGGGTCGCCACAGCAAATGATCTGCCTCCATCTCTCCCTATCCTCTGCATCTTCTACTCTTACTCCAACGACCTTCATGTCCACCTTCACCGCATCCATAAATCTTCTCTTTGGTCTTCCTCTGGGCCTTTTGCCTGGTAGTTCCAACCTCAGCATCCTACGACCAACATACTCACTATCCCTCCTCTGTACATGTCCAAACCATCTCAAGGGTAAAGGCTGAAAAACCATACTTGATGCCCGTGATCTTTGTACCCTTAAATGGCACTGCACCACAAACAGGAATGCTACTGTAAGGGAAATCACAGAATGGGCTCAGCAATACTTCCAGAATCCATTGTCAGTGAACACAATCCACCATACCATTTGAAGTTACTAGCTGAAATTCCTACAGTACAAAGAAGAAACCATTTCTAAACAGGTAAAAGGCGCTGGATCGCTGATCCTAAGGTTGGGGGTTCGAGTCCCACTCTCCACAAGGTTGTTACTGTCCCCCCCAGTGCAGCTAACTGGGTTATCAAAGGTCGGCCATGTCTCTCACTGTCTATGGTGTGAGGCATGTAAAAGAACCATTGCTGACTTTTGTAAAAAGTAGCTGCATAGCCGTCGGCGTGTTTCTGTCCCTTGCTAAAGGGTTGTGTCAGGAAGGGCATCCGATGTAAAAACCTCTGCCAGATTGAATATGCAAATCATTAATATGACTTCCATGAAGATGGAGGCTGATGATTTACTGTGGCAACCCCTGAGACAAAGGGAACAGCCGGAAGGAAAAGAAGAAGAAGAATGCCAGACCACATACAGCATTAATTACAACATCATAGCTGCGTAGAAAAAGGATCTGGACATTTCAATACTGGCCATTTCTATATACCTATAGAGAACATTTGGCCTATCATAAAGAGGAAGGAGCAACAAAGAAGGCCCAAGACAGTTGAACAGTTTGAGGCCTGTATTAGACAAGAATGAGACAGCACTCCTATTTCTAAACTTGAGAAACTTGTCTCCTCAGTCCCCAGATGTTTGCAGACTGTTGTAAGAAGAAGAAGAGGAGATGCCTCACAGTGGTGAAAAGGGCCTTGTCCCAACTTTTCTGAGATTTGTTGACACCATGAAATTTAAAAATCAACATATTTTTTTCTTGAAGTGATACATTTTCTCAGTTTTGATTTTTGACCCTGTCATCTATGTTCTATTCAGAATAAAATATTGAAATTTGGCACGTACACATCATTGCATTCAGTTTTAATTCACAAATTGTGTAGTGTGTTAACTTTTTTGGAATCCGGTTTGTATTGAAATACAGAGAAGGGTGCATGATAGTCAAAGGTGCAGGACACACCGAGTAAGAGGTAGAGCTTTAATTATAAGGTGCATGGTCCATTCATTCATTTTCTGTAATCGCTTAATCCTAGTTAGGGTTGCGTGGAGGCTGGCGCCCATCCCAGCCGACTGCTGGCGAGGGCAGCGTACACTGTGCACAGCTTGTGAGGCCATCACAGGGCAGAAACATGCTGACGGCTATGCAGCCTACTCTTGACGAAAGTCAGCAATGGTTCTTTTACATGAACCTCTCACCAGTGACAGTGAGACATGGCCAGCCTATGATAACCCAGTAGGCTGCACTGGGGGACGGTGCATGGTGTTATTGCACTTAGAGGATTAATATTGCACTGTCCAGGAAGACAATGTGAATAATGTGTATTCAGTCAGTGTGTGCGGTGGTGGTGATGGTGGTGATGGTGATGGTTGACATGTTTAACAGCATGGAGATAAAAGCTGTTCTTGGTCTATTAGTTTATTAGTTTTTTTATTTTATTTTAAGTAACAAGTTTTAAATAAGTCCCTGAATTAAGGGCAGTGGTGGCCTAGTGATATAGGGTGCTGGATCACTGATCCAAAGGTTGGGGGTTCGAGTCCCACTCTCCACAATGTTGTCACTGTCCCCCAGTGCAGCTAACTGGGCTATCAAAGGCCACCATGTCTCTCACTGTCTAAGGTGAGAGGCATGTAAAAGCACCATTGCTGACTTTCAACAAGAGTACCTGCAAAGCCATCAGCGTGTTTCTGCCCTGCGATGACCTGGCGAGCTGTCCAGGGTGTACTCTGCCCTCGCCTGGAGTTGGCTGGGATGGGTGCCAGCCTCCCCGTGACCCTAATTAGGATTAAGCGGTTACAGAAAATGAACTGAAGTCCCTGAATTATCTTTTTTTCTCATGTAAGGTGTTCATGTGGATGGAACTTTATGGCTTGCAGGAAACGATCCTCATGTAGCACAACTGTCTCACTTAGTGTGGCGAAACCCATGAACACTATATGGTCAAAGAAACACATGGGACACATGAAAGGTACACAATAAACACATGACCATAATACTTATACACCGCTACACATTTAAAAGTACACAGGAACTGCACAGGAAACCTCTGTATGCTGCAGCATCAAATATTCCCAGTATATCCCAGCATGGCAATGCCCCTGTGCACAAAGTGAGGTCCATCAAGACATGATGTGGCAAGATTTGTATGAATAAACTTTTGTGGCCTGTAGAGAGCCATGACAACAACTCTAATGATCACTTTTGGAATTGATTGTACAGGTATACCTCACCCTACGTTGTTAATTGGTTCCAGGAGAGACGACTTAAGTCGAAAAACAACATAAGTTGAATTAGCTTGTCTCTATGCTAGCGTAGACTAGGCTACGCCAAATTTACTTGTCTAGACTAAACAGAAAATAACTATTCTTAGTTCTGTACTTTATTCATGAATGCAATTTTCAATATGGTTAATAATGTTGCGCCTGGAGCATATGCGTCAGACCCAAAGATGCAGGAGACCATGTAAAAAGATTTTATTTTGCACTTTGGAAAATCTTAATCACTGGAAATAATTAATCGATGAAAACTGGTAGAGCACGAAGCAGGATACCAGGAGTCAGAGAGATAGCAGGGAAACGGAATCACTGAGAAGGACAATCTTCTGACGTCGGAGGGACGCGCGCCGCTCCTATTTATAGCTCACTGATTGCTGATTGGAAACAGGTGCGCTCTCTGGAGGTAGCAGCCACGCCCCTCACCAGCACTTGCAATGAATAAAAAGAGAGTTAATGCCTCCAGCCAGCACAGACCATAACAAATAAGATCTATTTTATTAAACTTTATTGATTAAACTTTATTTATTATATAAACAACTTAACTCGAAACGACTCAAGCCGAGGTATAGCTGTATTCATAACTGTGTTAGACTGACTCACCTGACATCAGTGCTATTCATGTCTCATTCATGCTCTCCACAGCCATGCTCAAAATCTTGTGGAAAGTTCAAAGAACTCATATGGGTCTGATGATCAGGTGCCCACAAACCTTTGGACAATAGGTAGACTTTTTTTTTCCTCTATTCTGCATAGAGTGATGGATTGGGCCATGTCTGTGGTTTCTTTTTTGCGATATATGTTTTTACCCAGGTGTTACCCAAGTCTGTTTACCCAAGCAGGCCCTATATCACCCAAATACAAAATATCTATTTTGTCTTCCAAACATGAAGAAGAGACAGTCAGCCAAACGTTTACGTCTTAATGGGAGGAAACTGGAGGACCAATTCAATTCAATTCAAACAACTTTATTTATCTCTCGGGACAAGTAATTAAGAGCAGCTCGTACATCCTGTATATAGACACTAATGCACAGCGGTCGTGCAACCACAATAAATAATTCACAAAAAACAAAATCACACCGAATCAATCACTAAGAACAAAGTGCTTTAATAAAATTATACAATAGGAATACAACAACAGCAAAAAAATTGGGGTTACTAAACAATAATAATTAAAAACAAACAAATAAACGAGAAACCCCTGAAGCTTATTTACAAATGAGATGATGCTACACAGAAGAGTCATGACATATCTCGGGATCATACTGTGTGCAAACTATGATGTTTGCAGATGACATCGTGATCTGTAGTGAGAGCAGAGACCAAGTGGAGGAAAATCTAGAGAGGTGGAGGTATGCCCTGGAAAGGAGGGGATTGAAGGTTAGTCTTAGTAAGACAGAATACATGTGTGTGAACGACAAGGACCCAAGAGGAACTTTGAGGTTACAGGGGGCAGAGATAAAGAAGGTGGAGGATTTTAAGTACTTAGGCTCAACAATCCAGAGCAATGGAGAGTGTGGAAAAGAGGTGAAGAAGCGCGTGCAGGCAGGTTGGAATGGATGGAGAAAAGTGTCCGGTGTGATGTGTGATAGGAAGGTATCGGCAAGAATGAAGGGAAAAGTGTACAAGACGGTGATGAGGCCAGCGATGTTGTATGGGTTAGAGACAGTGGCCCTGGGGAAAAGACAGGAGGCAGAGCTGGAGGTAGCAGAGATGAAAATGTTGAGGTTCTCTTTGGGAGTAATGAGGATGGATAGGATCAGAAATGAGTACATCAGAGGGACAGCACATGTTAGATGTTTTGGAGACAAAGTCAGAGAGGCTAGATTGAGATGGTTTGGACATGTACAGAGGAGGGCTAGTGAGTATATTGGTCGTAGGATGCTGAGGTTGGAACTACCAGACAAAAGGCCCAGAGGAAGACCAAAGAGAAGATTTATGGATGCGGTGAAGGCGGACATGAAGGTCGTTGGAGTAAGAGTAGAAGATAGGGAGAGATGGAGGCAGATCATTTGCTGTGGCGACCCCTGAAGGGAACAGCCGAAAGGAAAAGAAGAAGAAGAAGAAGAAGATACTGTGTGCAATGAAATATAAGTGAAAGTTCATTCAGAACTCACTGCTTTATTTTTCATTTTCCATATTTTCCAATTTAAATTTGTGAATGTGTCTCTGAACATACATACTTTGCCCTGCACTGGGATCTTATCTGGGGTATAAATACGTTTAGAATAATTTATGATGTTTTTGTTCTCCATTTGCAAAATTTTAGTTTCCAGAACCTGTCACATCTATCACTAAACATTTTTCTGAGGTCCCCCCCCATTTTCTTCATAATTTAGTTCTATCCAATTCCCACCCTCTCTTCCCTCTCACATAACCACCACCAACCTGGAAGGGCAAAAGCACATGCCCCTCCATGATCCGTGACCTAAGACTTTTAGAACTGTTGCACATGCATATTTTGGGGTGGTCGAACTCACTTGGAAGGAAAGCGCTATACTGTACACGCCTCATACGAATGAACTCATAGACGCACATGATTAGCTGGCGATTGCTATGGGTGACAGGGAAGTAAGTATATGCCCTCCCTCCTTCCTTCCATCCCTCCTTCAGTCCAGAGACATGCATATCAGGCTGACTGTGGCTGTTCCAAATTTCCCCAAGGTGTGAGTGTCAGTGTGAAAGGTTGTGTGCTGGTTTCCTTGACCTTTACCTAGAATTGTCTGAGATAGGCTCCAACCTCCCCGAGACTCCAATTGCAGAAAGTAGCTTCGAAAATGAATGAATGTACAGTATTACTGAATAAATGAGCAAATGAACCCTATTGGTCGTGGGATTTTTGGGTAATTGGTAATGGCTTTGTGCATGCATAGTGATCTCAGTACTTTATAAAGTTGGAAGAAAAGGCATCCTACTCTTATCCAGAGTGACTTACAATTATGGTTTTTTTTTTTCATACAACTGAGCAATTGAGTGTAATGGTGGCCTGGTGGTGAAAGGTGCTGGATTGCTGATCCCAAGGTTGGGGGGTTCGAGTCCCACTCTCCACAAGTTTGTCACTGTCCCCCCAGTGCAGCTAACTGGGTTATCAAAGGCCAGCCATGTCTCTCACTGTCTATGGTGAGAGGTTCATGTAAAAGAACCATTGCTGACTTTCGACAAGAGGAGCTGCAAAGACAGCGTGTTTCTGTCCCTTGCTAAAAGGGTTGTGTCAGGAAGGGCATCCGACGTAAAAACCTATACCAAATCAAACATGCGAATCAGATGATTCGCTGTGGCGACCCCTGAAAAAAAAGGGGGAGGGGCAAAAGGAAAAGAAGAAGAAGTAATTGAGTGTTAAGGGTATTCAAGGACCCAAATGTGGTGATAGTGGGGCTTGAACAGCTGACCTTCAGATCAGCAACCCATTGCCTTACCCACTAAGCCACCACTGTCCTGTTAAGCTGTTCATTAAGTGTGTGAAAGTGAGGTCGAATAGCATAGTGGGATAGACACTGTGAACTTGTCACGTGTGTGTGTGTGTGTGTGTGTGTGTGTGTGTGTGTGTGTGTGTGTGCAGTGTAGTGACATGCTGTCTCATGCACACCCAGACAGTGAGCCTGATTAGCTATGTGGGAGCCTGGGAGAGGAATTATATTCAGCCACGCTGTGTGTCTGTGCGCATGATGAAACGCACAAACACAACTACTGAGACACAAAAGTCATGGCCTTCGCTCTGTCCTTCAGAAAAGTGCCAAATTATGTAACATAGTTTTGGAAAACATTTTGATTTAGGAGAGTTAATTCTTCACATGCAATTAGAATTCGTGCATTAATGGAGTGCTAAATAATATCAAAAACCCCAGAGTTATTATCATCTTGGCAGAAGTACAAAAACTAGATGTGCAAAGTATAAGATAGTATCTTAGATTTTTGTAAATATAACATTTATAGAAAATATGGTTGTTATTACCATCGTCATCATTGTCGTCGTCTTCCGCTAAGTCTGGGGTCGGGTCACGGGGGCAGCAACCTAAGCAAAGAGGTCCAGACGTCCCTCTCCCCAGCCACCTCTTCCAACTCTCCCGGGGGGACACCGAGGCGGTCCCAGACAAGCCGAGAGACATAGTCCCACCAGCATGTTCTAGATCGACCCCGGGGTCTCTTCCCGGTTGAACATGCCCGAAACACCACACCAGGGAGGCGTCCGGGAGGCATTCTGACCAGATGCCCGAGCCACCTCAACTGGCCCCTCTCAATGCGGAGGAGCAGCGGATCTACTCCGAGCTCTCCCCGGATGGTAGAGCTTCTCACCTTATATCTAAGGGACAACCCCGCCACTCAGCGAAGGAAGTTCATTTCAGCCGCTTGTATCCGTGATCTTGTTCTTTCGGTCACTACCCAAAGCTCGTGACCATAGGTGAGGGTTGGAACGTAGATCGACTGGTAAATTGAGAGCTTCACCTTGCGGCTCAGCTCCTTCTTCACCACGACAGACCGGTACAGGCACCGCTTAACAGCAGAGGCTGCAGCGATCCATCTGTCGATCTCCCGCTTCATCCTTCCCTCACTCATGAACAAGACCCCAAGATACTTAAACTCTTCCACATGGGGCAGAACCTCATTCCCGACCCGGAGGGTGCATTCCACCCTTGTCCGACTGAGAACCATGGCCTCAGACTTGGAGGTATTGATCCTCATCCCGACTGCTTCGCACTCGGCTGCGAATTGCTCCAATGAGAGCTGGAGGTGGTCCTGACTGGATGAAGCCAAAAGGACAACATCATCCGCGAAAACCAGAGACGAGATCCGATGGCCACCAAACCAGAAACCCTCAACGCCTCAACTGCGCCTAGAAATTCTGTCCATAAAAATTATGAACAGAATCGGTGACAAAGGACAGCCTTGGAGGACTCCAACTCCTACCGGAAATGAATTCGACCTGTTGTTGCCAATACAGACCAAACTCTGGCTCCGATGATACAACGACCGAACGGCTTGTAGCAACGGATCTGGAACACCATACTCTCGGAGCACGCCCCACAAGATCGATCGAGGGACATGGTCGAAAGCCTTCTTCAAATCCACCAAGCACATGTGGACAGATTGGGCAAACTCCAATGCGCCCTCCAGAATCCTGTGGAGCGTATAGAGTTGGTCAAGAGTGCTACGGCCAGGACAAAAACCACACTGTTCCTCCTGAATCTGAGGTTCGACTATCGGTCGGCTCCTCCTCTCCAGTACCCCTGCACAGACTTTCCCAGGTAGGCTGAGGAGTGTAATTCCACGATAATTGGAACACACCCTCCGGTCCCCCTTCTTAAAAATCGGGACCACCACCCCAGTTTGCCAATCCAGAGGTACAGCCCCCAATGACCACGCGATGTTGCAGAGAAGTGTCAACCAAGACAGTCCTACAGCATCCCGAACCCTGAGATATTCCGGGCGGATCTCGTCCAACCCTGGAGCTCAACCACCGAGGAGCTTTTTGACAACCTCAGTGACCTCCACTCCAGTGATGGGTGGACCCCCACCAAAACCCCCAGGATCTTCCTCTTCCACAGAGGGTGTGTTGGTGGGATTGAGGAGGTCCTCAAGTATTCCCTCCACCTCTCGACGACATCCCCAGTCGAGTAAACAGCTCCCCACCTCCACTGTAAACAGTGTTTGTGAAGAACTGCTTCCCCCTCCTGAGGTGTCGGATGGTGGTCCAGAACCTTTTGAGGCCAACCGATAATCACTCTCCAGGCCCTCACTGAACTCCTCCCATGCCCGAGATTTTGCCTCTGCAAAAGAACCATCTCGGCTGCAGCACGTTTGGCCTGCCAGTACCCGTTTGCTGCCTCGGGAGTCCCACAGGCTAATAAAACCCGATAGGCCTCCTTCTTCAGCTGGACGGCCCCCTTCACCGCAGGTGTCCACCACCGGGTTCGGGGATTACCGCCACGACAAGCACCGCCGACCTTACGGCTACAGCTATGGGCTGCCACCTCAGGAATGGAGACAGGACATGGCCCATTTGAATTCCATGTTCCCTGCCTCCTCCGGGACGTGGTTGTAGCTCTGCCAGAGGTGGGAGTTAAAGGCCTCTCGAACAGGGGACTCCGCCAAACGTTCCCAGCAGACCCTGATTATACGCTTGGGCTTGCCAGGTCTGGAAGGCAACCTCCCACACCACCGAAGCCAACTCACCACTCGGTAGTGATCGGTATACAGCTCAGCTCCTCTCTTCACCCGAGTGTCCAGAACATATGGTCGCAAGTCCGATGACACGACTACAAAATCAATCATCGAATTGCAACCTAGGGTGTTCTGGTGCCAAGTGCACTTATGGGCACACTTATGTTTGAACATGGTGTTCGTGATAGACAAACTGTGACGAGCACAGAAGTCTAACAACGAAACGCCATTTGGGTTCAGACTGGAGAGGCCGTACCTACCAATCACACCCTTCCAGGTCACACTATCGTTGCCCACATGGGCGTTGAAGTCTCCCAAGACAACGAGTGAGTTTCCCGAGGGAGCGTTCTCCAACACCCCCCCCAAAGACTCCAAAAAGGGTGGGTACTCTGAACTGTCATTTGGTGCATAAGCACAAATAACAGTCAGGACCCGTTCCCCCCGCCCGAAGACGGAGGGAAGCTACCCTTTCATCAACTGGGGAGACCGGGACGCGTGGGGGCAACAAAAATACCCACACCGGCTCGCCGCCTCTTCCATGAGCAACTCCAGAATAGAATATGGTCCAGCCTCTCTCGAGATGGATGGTTCCAGAGCCCAAGCTCTGCGTTGAGGTGAGCCCGACTATATCTAGTCGGCATCTCTCCACCTCGCGCACCAGATCAGGCTCCTTCCCCGCCAGAGAGGTGACATTCCATGTCCAGAGGGTCAGAGTAAGTAGCCGAGGATCGGGCCGACAGAACCCATGCCTTTGGCTGCCACCCAACTCACACTGCACCCGACGCCTAAAACTCCTCCCACGGGTGGTGGGTCCATGGGAGGGCGGACCCATGTCTCCTTTTTGGGCTAAGCCTGGCCAGGCTCCATGGGCAGAAACCTGACCACCAGGCGCTCGCCTACGAGCCCCTCCCCCGGGCCTGGCTCCAGGAGGGAACCCCGGTGACCCGCGTCCGGGCAAGGGAGACTGCTTCCTGTGCTCTCTCTCAGATGTCATGTGTCATAGGGGTTTTTTGAATCGCACTTCGTCTGGACCTTCACCCCGGACCTGTTTGCCTTGGGTGACCCTACTGGGGGCATAATTATTATTATTATTATTATTATTATTATTACCCCCGTGTGGGTTACATTTTACCACTCAAATAACCGACATATAACCAAAAGAATCCAGTCATTTTTCAAAACAAAAGACTTTTTCAAAATTAAACATCGTTCAGACTCAGATAATAAATAAAATGTCTGTCTGTTTGTCTTCCTTTCGGCTTTTTCCCTTTTACTCGGGAGTCGCCACAGCGAATCATCTGATTCGCACGTTTGATTTGGCAGAGGTTTTTACGTCGGATGCCCTTCCTGTCACAACCCTTTTTAGCAAGGGACAGAAACATGCTGACGGCTTTGCAGCCTACTCTTGTCGAAAGTCAGCAATGGTTCTTTTACATGCCCCTCACCATAGACAGTGAGAGACTTGGCCTGCCTTCGATAACCCAGTTAGCCGCACTGGGAAGGGGCGGGGGGGGGGCAGTGATAACCTTGTGGAGAGTGGGACTCGAACCCCAAACCTTTGGATCAGCAATCCAGCGCCCTATACCACGAGACCACCACTGCCCACTTTATTACCCACTTTTAAAATAGAAATAATTAATTATTTCTTCTGTTCTGTGGACCGGTACCAATTGAGCCACAGACTGGTACCGGTCCGTGGACCAGTGGTTGGGGACCACTGCTGTAAAGAACATCTGTAGACCTGCACAGTGATGAGTTATCCAGTGAGTCAATCATGTAGTAGAAGCACAGTGCAAATCAGGAGCTTCAGTGAATTTTCACATCAAACATCGTAATCGGAAACAAATTGGAGTTTCAGTAACTTTAACTGTGGCAGAGTGTGTTGGTGCAAGAAGTGCTGCTTTGACTTTTTAAGAGTCTGCTGTTCTGGAATTTTCACGCAAAACAGTCACAAGAGTTTAGCATGAAAAGTGTGAGAAACAAACAAACAAAAATTTCACTCACCAGAAAATGTGTGAGTGGTTTCCTGATAAGAGGTGACGGTAGGTAAAGTCTGTTGGGCTTTTTACACCCGAGCCCAGTGGCTCATCAGGCCGGTGCTTATTCCCGGTTTCCATAGCGTGAAGTGACTAGGAGTTCAACTCCTCCTGGATGGGACGCTAGTCCATCGCAGGTTACCTTCCCAGTATATTTTTACTGGTACCCAATTATACTGCTTAGTGAACAGAGGCACACATGTGGTTCAGACCCTGCCCAGGGGTCTTAGCACAGTGTGGGTCGAACTGGGATTTGAACACACAATCTCCCGATCATGCGCACAGCACCCTAACCACTACACCACCGGCCCCACTTGTTGATAAGAGATGAGACAGAAAGTCACATGGTAACAACCAAAAATTTACCTCTGTCAAGAACGATCTCATCCGTATCAATTTCTGCAACTGCTTAATCCTAATCAGGGTCGCGGGGAGGCTGGCGCCCATCCCAGCCGATCCCGGGTGAGGGCAGAGTACACCCTGGACAGCTTGTAGGGCGGAAACATGCTGACGGCTATGCAGCTACTCTTGTTAAAAGTCAGCAATGGTTCTTTTACACCTCACAGCATAGACAGAGACAGACATGGCCGGCCTTTGATAACCCAGTTAGCTGCATTGGGGGCCAAGGAGGATCTGTTTTTGGACATTTTTGTGTGTTTCTTAACAGGATTACACAATGAAATTTTGTTTGTTTATTTATTTAAACCAGAGACAGTATTGTTAAAGAAGACCTGATTAGATTTTGTAGATAACCCTGAGCAAATTCTAAATCCAGGAATTTTTTTAAGGCTTTAATCATGTAAGATTAGTTTTGGAAGTGTAGTATTACAGTAGGCCCAGCAGGGGGGGTGACGTATTTATTTACTTATTTATTTATTATGTTGGGGAAGATTTGCACTCCCCTAGAGCTCTTTTTGCAATTGTAGCACTCGGAAGAAAAATCACTGATCTCACAAAATGCTGAATCTAAAGGAAGATGCATTACAACAGAATAAGTCTACACTAGATTCCATTATTTTCAACCAAGAACAGGAATCTGAGGCTTCAGTCGCCGGTACGCCGTTCCCTCAACCTGGACAGTTGTAGAAATGGATATTGATTATATGTAAATTGCTGATGTATACAACTGCTGGCTACATGTCAAACTTGGCTTAAAAGAAGCCAATCAAATCAACTCAATCAAATCAACTCTTTTTATTCGGTAAATTTTGAAGACTCCAGAACGCTATCTTTATGTTCGCTATTTCTTTTAGCACTATTTTGTTGGATTTTTTCTTTATTGCGCCCTTCCCTCACCAACTCATTTGCTAAACTATATAATCCCTTTCTGGTTTGCAGGGAGCATGGAGCCTATCTCAGTCGACACTGGGCAACAGCAGGGTACACCATTAGCAACTCACCAGCCCATCAGGGGTTATCAATACAAACAACCACTCACAAGTACACTCAGACCTAGGGGCATTTGGAACAGCCAGTTAACCTAATGCAGTGATCCCTCGCTAGTTTCTGTGGTTTCAATGCATCTCAGGTTTTTCAAAAATATTCATCAAAAAATTAAAAAATAAGGAAATTCAGGGAAAATAGGGGGAAAGTTAAGGAAAATGTCGCATCGCAAAACAAGGCCAATTATGCAAAAACAAACAAACAAACAAAACAAAACAAAAAATAACCCAGCAAAACTACTTACATTTTTATGTGAGGTGCGCATCACTGTGCACGCGTCTGTATGTGTGTGTATTTATATTTTATTTACATCTTATGCATTATTTTTGAATGTTAAATTGTTATTATAAGCATTTATAGTGTTGAATATGTATTTATTGATATTATATACACATACATGTACGTATACGTCAGTTAGGGGGGGTCGAGCCTCTTCTTCTTTTCCTTTCGGCTTTTCCCTTCAGGGGTCGCCACAGCGAATCATCTGCCTCCATCTCACCCTATCCTTTGCATCTTCTTCTCTTACACCAACGACCTTCATGTCCTCCGTCACCACATCCATGAATCGTCTCTTTGGTCTTCCTCTGGGCCTTCTGCCTGGTAGTTCCAGCCTCAGCATCCTATTACCAATATACTCACTATCCCTCCTCTGTACATGTCCAAACCATCTCAATCTAGCCTCTCTGACTTATATGTCTCCAAAACATCTTACATGTGCTGTCCCTCTGATGTGCTCATTTCTGATCCTATCCATCCTCGTTACTCCCAAAGAGAACCTCAACATTTTCATCTCTGCTACCTCCAGCTCTGCCTCCTGTCTTTTCCCCAAGGCCACTGTTTCTAAACCATACAACATCGCTGGCCTCATCACCGTCTTGTACACTTTTCCTTTCATTCTTGCCGATACCCTCCTACTTCGCGGAAATCAGCGGTCGTGGGCGGGGGCGGTGGGGGTCCTCGGTCCCCCGTTAACCGTAGAAAGTGAGGGATCCCTGTACATATCTTTGGACTGGAAGGAAACCGGAGTACAAGAAAACCACACAAGCACGAGGAGAGCATGCATACTTCACATAGGAACGGCCAATCCCAGGACTCGAACTCAAGACGTTCTTACTGCGAGGAAGATGTGCTACCCACTACACTACCATGCCACCCTTGATTCTATTAATTATATGAAATTCTCTGCACAATGTCATGTCAACAACTCCAAGTGAATGATCTCGGACGAACTTGAATGTGTTTTATCTTCTATTATCAGTTCATTGTGGCTAAATGCAAAGGTTTCTGGATGAAAACACCGTTGCTCATCGGTTCAGTATTATCGAGCTGTTTTACATCTTGATTTGGTTGTGTGTGTGTGTCCGGAGGAATTATTTTTTGCACGTGCACTAATATAGGAGTGTGGCAGAGACTCGGTCTGAATTTGTTAGTGTGAAAACAGAAGAATGAATATTATTTCAAGACAAAAAAAAAAAAAAAAGCTGGAGGCGGTGTGGTGGCGTAGTGGTTAGCACGTCTGCCTCACAGCAAGAAGATCCTCGGTTCAATTCCCAGCCTGGATGTTTCTGTGTGGAGTTTGCATGTCCTCCCCGTGCTTGTGTGGGGTCCCTCCGGGTACTCTGGTTTCCTCCCACAGTCCAAAAACATGCACATTAGGCCCTATGATGGCCTGGTGAGCTGTCCAAGGTATATCCCGCCCTTGCCCAGAGTCAGCTGAGATGGTAACCAGCCTCCCTGTGACCCTAATGAAGATTAAGCGGTTCAGAAAATGAATGAATAAAAAAAGATGGCGATGTTTACTGATATCATTGTGGCTGTTGCTTGCAGTCACTGACACTTGTACATACTGTCGTAATAAACAAGTGAGTTTAGAAAGAAACTTGGACTGATTCCATTTTATTTCCAAGACATAACATTGTGTTTTGTGTTTAATTAATATGTCTGGGAAGTAAATGGTCACCTTTAAAAATACCACTCCACCAGTGAATTTGGAATGTTACATCCCCTGTTGCACCACTTCACCCATGCTAGAGCATCATAATAATAATTCAAGCGGCAAAAAACTGCCTTCATCCATACAAATTAGCAACGACAGTCATTATAGTGTCAAATAACATTTATACCATCTTGAAAAGGCAACCAGTAAAAATCACACACACACACACACACACACACACACACACACACAAAACCCTAGATGATGTTCCAGCTTGAAGGACTGATGACATGCTTAAAAGAGAACGCATTACAGATTGTCCAAGTAAAGACAAATCTGAAAAGCCTGTGGAAACATGACTCAGAAGCTCTGAGAGAAAACAACTCGAGAAATAGGGCTTTGTCCGGACTCGCTATAGAAACCTCTTACCACAGATCGCTCCTGTTAGCCACGTAATGGCACAGTAGGGACATCAGACCTGTCTGTTCTCATTCAATATCGTTATCCTGAAATCAAGAAGTCTGAACATCTACATTAATAATTCGTGACTGACTGAGCACAGAGATGCACATGGCACTAAAATTATGAGAACAAACATCCCCTTAATGTTCATCAGTTCATTTTCTGTAAACACTTAATCCTAATTAGGGACACGGGGAGGCTGGCGCCCATCCCAGCCAACTCCGGGCGAGGGAAGAGTACACCCTGGACAGCTCGCCAGGCCATTGCAGGGCGGAAACACGCTGACGGCTACGCAGCTACTCTTGTCGAAAGTCAGCATTGGTTCTTTTACATGAACCTCACACCAGAGACAGTGAGAGACATGGCTGGTCTTTGATAATCCAGTTAGCTGCACTGGAGGGGTGACAACTTTGTGGAGAGTGGGCCTCGAACTCCCAACCATAGGATCAGTGAGCCAGCGCCCTATACCACAAGGCCACCACTGCCTACCCCTTAATGTGTGCAAAAAAAATCGTGGAGAAGAGATCTTACCACATTAACTGTGACGTTGTTGATTAATGAGTAATGACCATGGGACATGTTATGCACAGGGAATAAGAGGTCTGTACTTAATCTTATTATAATCATTACAAATTGGTTTAATTATTTTCTAAGGGACTTTTATTTTGCTCCCATAGAGAATTTATACCATGTTTAAGGAGTTGGGTTTTTTAAGTTATACTGTATAGATTTTTGGTAGCAGTGAACTTTATGGCCAACTCGGGGCCTTTCAGTTTGCATAGCCTCCCTGTGCCTGTGTTAGTTTCCTCCACGTCAACAGGTCAGCTGGCTATTCTAAATTGGCCATCCATGTGAATGTGAATGCGTGTTTGTCTCTGTGCTAGACATACCATAGCACAGGGTGTACCCTGCTCGTCACTCCAAGTCAGTTAGGACTGGCTCCTGTCCACCCACGACCTTGAACGACAAGCAATATCGCTAATAAAAGGACGGATGATTTTTCTAATTTAATCTACTGGTTTTGTTTACTAAGGCTTCTCCACTAACATGCTACTCTCAATTTACATAAGGAAATTTATAGAGGATAAAGTAGGGGGCAGTGGTGGTAGTGGTATAGAGCCCTGGATTGCTGATCCAAAGGTTGCGGGTTCGAGTCCCACTCTCCACAGGGTTGTCACCGCCCCCCCCCCAGTGCGGCTAACTGGGTTATCAAAGGCGGGCCGTGTCTCTCACTGTCTATGGTGAGAGGCATGTAAAAGAACCATTGCTGACTTTCATAAAGAGTAGCTGCAAAGTCGTCAGCGTGTTTCTGTCCCTTACTAATAAGGGTTGTGACAGGAAGGGCATCCGACGTAAAAACCTCTGCCAAATCAAACATGCGAATCAGATGATTTGCTGTGGCGACTCCCAAGTAAAAGGGGAAAAAGCCGAAAGGAAGACATAGAGGATAAAGTGTTACAGCGCTAGCAAGAAACCTGATCCAAAGTGATTTGCGGTCCTACTTCAATTAACTGTACTGGTGTCTTATTTATACAGGGATTTCATTTCATGTGGTGGTCTCATAGTAGCCCTGACATTAACAGTGATGTTAACCTTGAATGCTCCCCAGTCTGCGTTGTTATGCCAGCTATGGAGCACAAGTGAGTATAATGATAGGAAACATGTATGAATGTGGTGGCAGCGCTGGCTTAGAGGTTAAAGCAGTGGGTTGCTGCTCTAAAGGTCAGCTGCTCGAATCCCCAGTACCACCACTCTTGGGCCCTTGAGCAAGGCCCATAACCCTCATTCCCATTTATTATTGAATAAATATATAAAATGATGAAAATTATAATTGTACTTGGCTCTGGATAAGAGCAGCTGCAAAATGCCATAAATTACTTTTTAGGGATGTACATAGAATATATCTAAAGGTACAAAAAGGAAACAAAACATGTCCTTAAAACAATTTTAAAATATCATATAGCTAATTATCAAAGGCCGGTCATGTCTCTCACTGTCTGTGGTCTATGTCAAGAGTAGCTGCATAGCTGTCAGCGTGTTTCTGCCCTGCAATGGCCTGGCGAGCTGTCCAGGGTGTACTCTGTCCTCACACAGAGTCAGCTGAGATGAGCACCAGCCTCCCTGCGACCCTAAATAGATTTAAATGGTTCAGAAAATTAATGAAAATAATATAATATAAGCTCCAATTTCATATATTTCAGTATACAAATACTGTATATTACAATAATTCAAATTCTCATCTGAAATACACAGATTATGGAAAAATAAAAATTTTCTAAACAACATCTGGTTGACAAACAGATGATTGAAAGGAAACCTGGAGATACAGTACAGCTAATGATAACAGACATGTTGGATCATGCAGCAGATTAGAAGTTCAATTTCAGCTTTTCCTGTACTCTTAGTGTAAACAGGACAAGATTACAAAGCATGCAACTGACCAGATGTGTTTTGGAATATTCTCAGTTTAGCAGAGAACTAAATGAAAATGTATTATTGTATTAGTCCATAGAATAAGAATTAAGAAATTTGTAACCTGATCTCAGCCTAAAGGTGATTTTGGCGCCCTCTAGCACCACCATCAAAACTGCAAATGGGGGTCTCTATAAGAATTGTGTGTGAATCCCACCACTACTGTTCCTGAAACTTGTAGAATTAATGTCAAGGCATACTGCATCGCTAATGATTGACACCTTACTACAATTATTATTATTATTATTATTATTATTATTATCACTACAGTTATAAAATGATATGGAGCAGTGAAAGATCGGGTGATACTGGCACATCAGGCTTCTAAGGCTCATCATTAGCTCAGGGCCCTCACCCTCTCTGCACGCAGCAAAGACAGCGAATCAGACTTTTCCCAGGAAGTATTGCCTAGTCGAACCCGCCAAGAACTTTCCGGAGAATATGAAGACTCCCCAACATTGCAGCTTCTGCATTGTCAGAAAAGCTGTGTTCCTGGTAGCAAACCTGGTCACTGTCTTGATATTATTATTGTTAATAATAATAATAATAATAATAATAATAATTATTATTATTATTATTATTTATTTATTTATTTATTTAATCACCCATCTGGAACTGTTTTACTCTTTCCCATTAAAATCAGATCTGAGAAAATTGACGATCACTGTTTACTACTATAATACTATAGACAGGATACACCTCTGTTCCGTTTACTTTATTGGTATTTCCAAACACATTTTTTTTTAATTCACGGAGGAGTGGTTTGAAAATATTAGCAATCATCGTACTGCGGTCTGGGGCATGGTCAAGTGTCAGCTGTGGACAGGAAGGGGTGGGTTGAACTGGCGGGTAAAGTGTACCGTGTCTGCTTATCAGGATTCTCTTTACTAATGTCTTATCTCTAGTTTCCAGGCACAAAGGTAACCAGAGAGAGCTGAGTGACAACAGGCTTTTTTGATTGTAGAAAACATTAAGAAGTACTCCTGCCTCCACATATCTCTGCAAGTCCTTTGCAAGTCATCAAATGAGTAATAACAAGGCCTAGCTGCCATTTGAATGAAGCGGCAGATTGACCTTGTTAATTCTCAGGTGATGATTTGTTAGCTGAACACAAAATCTTGAAGATTGAGGTAGAGTTACTGCTGTGGAGACCTCATCCCTCCACTAGATCATCCAGACCTTCACTGGGAGCCACAAAAACTCCCAGCTGCTTCTCCGGGATTTGGTGGAGAACTGGCAGGCACTATAGAACACCCCCAGCAACCGTCATGGATACACTGTGCTCACCAGATGGGTGCACACGATGACCCAAAACATTATGTCAAGCTCTTTGAGCATGCAATGGAAGCATGAGGCAGTCTGTTGTTTGTGCTACTGTTGGGGAGTGTGCAGCTTACAGCTCAACAGCTCCCATTTGCCAACCTGCTAGAGAAGGGGTCTGGAACCTATGGCTCGCGAGCCAGATGTGGCTCTTTTGATGACTGTATCTGGCTCTTGGATAAATCAGGTGGCCTTTCTTAACAGAATAACAAATACGTAATTTCACTGTCATTTAAATAAAAATACAAAAAAGCCATCAAATAAAACAAAAACAGATGAATAAATATTTAATTTTAATCTAGCCATCTATTTTCAATGCCATTTTACCGTGGCGCACAGAGGAGAGCCGATCCTTTCTGTATGCCATTATGCGGGCGGGTCCGATACCTTGAAACTCTAATTTTATTGGATTATAACAACTGCCACAGACTGTGCGGGTTGTTTTTGAGTCTGTCTTCCTTTTGGCTTTTTCCCTTTTACTTGGGAGTTGCCACAGCGAATCATCTGATTCGCACGTTTGATTTGGCAGAGGTTTTTACGTCGGATGCCCTTCCTGTCACAACCCTTTTAGCAAGGGACAGAAACACGCTGACGACTTTGCAGCTACTCTTTACGAAAGTCAGCAATGGTTCTTTTACATGCCTCTCACCATAGACAGTGAGAGACATGGCCCGCCTTTGATAACCCAGTTAGCCGCACTGGGGTTTTTTTGATTTTTGAGTAAAGGGATAAATTTCCCTCATTTTTTATCAGCTCATTTGAACGAAGCCAAGTACAGCTGGAACAAACACAAATGAACAGACATGGAAAAACTTCAACCCGCAGACCAGCTGATTGTCAAAACTTGGAACGCGCTTCCTGTCACATAAACACTGCAGCGAGTGAGTCTTGCCATATTGACCATGTTTGGCTCCACATGCGCATGCCAGCAGTCCTTCTCACACCTGAAAAACATCAAGACCAACCTGCAGTCACGTTTAACAGATGGAAGCCTAAACGCCTGCATGAAGCTGAACCTCAGCATGTATCAACCAAACTACAAGGCCATCAGCAAAACCATGCAGCACAAGAAGTCGCATTAATAGTAAGAAGTACTTATCTTATTAATAAATAACTTCGTTAAGACAATGTTGTTTAAAATTGTACTTATTATACTCTCAAATTGTTGGTCTTCTTTTTCAATTTAGTTCAGTTCATTTTCTGTACCCGCTTAATCCTAACTTGGGTCGCGGGGAGGCTGGCGCCCATCCCAGCTAACTTCGGGCGAGGGCAGAGTACACCCTGGACAGCTCGCCAGGCCATCGCAGGGCGGAAACACGCTAACGGCTTTGCAGCCTACTCTTGTCGAAAGTCAGCAATGGTTCTTTTACATGAACCTCTCACCATAGACAGTGAGAGACATGGCCGGCCTTTGATAACCCAGTTAGCTCCACTGGGGGGGACAGTGACAACCTTGTGCAGAGTGGGACTCGAACCCCCAACCTTTGGGTCAGCGATCCAGCGCCCTATACCACCACTGCCCCCCAATTTAGTTGTATTCAGTATATATATATATATATATATATATATATATATATATCTTTTTTTTTTGGCTCTCTTAGTCAAAAAGGTTCCCGACCCCTGATAAAGTACCTGGAAATGTCTTTCAAAGCTGTCCTCCCCACCTTGGAAGAGCACTGTTAGCACTTCAACTTACTGTCCCTCAGTGAGCCTCAGCAGGCTGTTTGGGTTAACGCGGGCAGCAAAGAGACACCTGTTCAAGTTTGCTACTGGCAAAGGAAAACATCATGAGCTTGGCAGAACTTAATCATTTAATCACCTGCTTAATGTATGGAACATCAGAATGGTCCCACTGGAAGAGATGATCCAGCAGGCAGAGGATCATAGGATTGAAAGCATATCTAGTGGCAGATGAACCCCCTGCCTCTGTTCCCTGTCTTTCTGTGTCTACCTCGCCCCTCTGCTTACACTTTTCACCTTCTTCATCCCAGGTACTAATCTCCCTGAAAACAAGTTATTCCTGTTTCCCCTCACTCCTCAAATCTGTCTACCTACTTCCTTCTTCAAACAGGTAGGTATCTCGGCTGAGAGCTCAGATAAAGCCAAGGCAGGTTTGCAGGCACACCAGAAGAGCCAAGTATTTCAGTGGATCAGTGTTCCCTCATGGAACTGTATATTGTGATTGTGGAGGAATATACAATACATACAGTATATGATAAAGTATACTCGGGAATATTAGATTTTTTAAAAAAATCCTCATTGTGCTTATTCTACCTGAGAAATGGCCTGGAGCTTATTACACCTTTAGAAATCATTAGTCTTGGTGGATTATGCATCGTAATTCTTGGACGCAACGCTGCTTTGTAATATCTGAACATGCAGTGTGGATGAGACACTTTTCAGTGCTATCTTCTGAGTCAGAATCATAAAAGAGAGATTCAGGAAACTAAACTGATATCACATATTCTTATGAATTACTAGAAGTAAACCGATTCCTACCATTGTTTACCACTTGCAGATTGGCCTGTTCAAACGCTTACAAATATGATTCACAAATTCCTTCACAATCACACTCAGTATTGAGATAGGTAGTTCAGAACCATATTATTTACAGTAGGAATATGCACAGTCCCACAACCCTGAGCACGGTACTCCCTGTTTGAACCGCCATTGGCCTTTCAATGTCTTAGATATCATCAGAGAAATGTTGGAGTTTGGATGGTAGAATTCAGCATGATTTTTTTTTCTCAAGAGTAAAAGTCCATAACTACCATCACTTAAAACAGCAGAATTTGGACATGTATAAAGGAGGGATAGTGAGTACTGTATATTGGTAGTAGGATGCTGAGGTTGGAACTACCAGGCAGAAGGTCTAGAGGAAGACCAAAGAGGAGATTTATGGATGTGGTGAAGAAGGACATGAAGGTAGTTGGTGTAAGAGAAGAAGATACAGAGGATAAGATGAAATGGAGGCAGATGATTTGCTGTGGCGAACCCTGAAGGGAACAGCCAAAAGGAAAAGAAGAAGAAGGAGAAGAAGATATAAAACAGCCAAATTTGCTACAAGCCCAAGAATATCAGTGCTGGCGATATGTGTAATGGGGCGCTTGGCTATAGGAATCTTTATAGGGAGGTGAAGTGTTTATTCTTAAACACATTGATCCATATAAAATTATTACGAAGTGGTAGAACCCAGTATGAGAATTAACTTAAAAAATAAACCTCTGAAGAACAGAAGGGGGAGAACCTGTGAAGAGAGACAGTTTGTCTGGCTGATTGTTCCTGGGAGGGAAGAATTTTCTGTACGCATGTAGGTATGTCTAGAAATTGTGGTTCAATTTACTCAGGCCCCCAGTGGAAACTACCTTTGAGTGTTTCAGAGAGCACAGGATGTCATGCTGGATGAGGGAGTTTTGTAAATGTTTTCTTCTCTACCCAGTCACAGGAATCTCACAGAGAGCTACATTGAGACTTTAGGTGCGAGAGTACAAATTCACCCTTATTAGTTACCTGAATACAAGCAAAATTGGGGTTTGGAACTCAAGGCAGTGCTAGACTTGGGATTGGTGTCAAGAAGATCCCCAGTGGTTGGTACCATCCAAGTGGTCTTGGTGCTGAAGACCAACAGGTTCACATTCAAGAGCCACTTGATCAGTTAAGCGCGACTGAGTCTTATTTAGCACGAGACTTAACCAAGCAGTATTTGTAATTATTGGCAGAGTCCCTTGATTACAAAATCCTGAGGGGGGGAAAAAAGCCGTTTCCACCTAATTTCGCTTGCACTAATTTTCACCTCACAGTTTTGGTTGGTTGAATTCCCAACGATGCTCTTATGGACCAAATCCTGCACCTCCACAGTGCATATTTTGCTAATTACTTAGATTATATAATCATTTAGCAAGGAAAGGGTGGTGGGCTGGTGGTAAAAGGCGCTGGATCACTTATCCTGAGGTTGGGGGTTCGAGTCCCATTCTTCACAAGGTTGTCACTGCCCCCCAATTGCTGACTTTCGACAAGAGTAACTGCATAGCCGTCAGCTTGCTTCTGTCCCTTGCTAAAAGGGTTGTGTTGGGAAGGGCATCCGACGTAAAAACCTATGCCAAATCAAATATGCGATGATTCACTTTGGTGACCCCCGAGAAAAAGGGAACAGTCGAAAGGAAATGAAGAATTATTTAGCAGTGACATTAACACCGCCTAAGGTCTGGCCTGAGATCCATGAGCCGGGCAGGACAAGCCACATTTATTCATTCACCAAACTAAATTTTATTGCATTGTTGTCAGGGGGGGTGCTGATTCCTATCTCAGCCAACTTTGAGAGAAGGTAGAGTACACATTTCAGTCCACCACGGGGCGAACACATCTACAATGTGTGAGGAAAGATGTGGTACCCAGAAGAAAGTAGAAGGAGAACATGCAAACTTCATACAGAAACGCCCTCAGCAAGCCTAAGACTTGAACCCAGGACCTTCTTGCTGTGAGATGGAAGTTCTCACCATTACTCACCATGCTGCCTCACAAGCCTACCTTTCTTCTCACTGATTTACCAGAAAACCCTGATAAGGTTACAATGGGAAGATGCAGTGGTGATGTGGTTAGTAATGCTGAAGTGAGAAGGTTCCGGGTTTGAAATTCACGACTATCTGGGGAATTTTTGTGCAGAGTTTGCTTGTCCTCCTTCTGTCAGTATGGGTTTCGTCTGTGCTTTCCTCCCACAGTACAACGACTCGCACATTAGGTTACTAATGCAATGTAACTGGCTACTCTAAATTTTCCATAAGTTATATATTTGCTCAGATATTTGCTCAGCATTCCCAGTGTCTCTTTTAGCCCAGAGTCAGCTGGAATCGGCTCCAGGTCCCCTGCAACCCTGATGGATATGCAGTATAGATAATGGATGAGTGAATAGATAATGTTCCCTGAACATGCATTGATGTCATGGCTCCAGGGTATAACGAATAATTAATTAATTTATTCGTTCATTCATTTTCTAAGCCGCTTAATCCTAATTACGATAGTGGGAAGGCTGGCGCCCATCTCAGCTGACTCTGGGTGAGGCCGGGGTATACTGTGGACAGCTCGCCAGGCCATCACAGGGCCATAATGAATAGTGTTGTAATACAATTGTAATAAAGGTATATAAATAAATAAAGACTTTAGTATGCACTGCTATTTTTTTGAATGTACTGCCAAGTTTAGTCGTGTTTTGAAAAAGATTCTGTTCACTACAAAAGAACCTGAGTACAGTGTTCCTCGGTAGGCCAATATAATACTAACTTGGCTTTCCACAGGCGAGGTTCATCAATCCTGAAGCAGCAGGGTGACACACAGAGAGTCTAGTAAAATTGCTCCCTTCTGGGAATACAGTGGCCATTTTTCTTAATTTCTGGGGTTGAATTTACTGCCCCAGTGGAGTGGTCATTAAAATCCTTTTCCCATAGTAGTGGAAAACTTTAAAAACAAAGGCCAATCTGTTATATAATTTTGTTTTGTGTTCAATCCAAATATCCAAATATGGTCATTTGAAGAACATAGATCACCAGTCTGTCGTGTGTGTGTGTGTGTGTGTGTGTGTGTGTGTGTGTGTGTGTGTGTGTGTGTGAGAGAGAGAGAGAGAGAGAGAGAGAGAGAGAGAGAGATCTTTGTACTGGAAAAATTGTGGAATACTTTTATTCCTTGCACTGAATTGCTCTCATGCTTCACCACCCACCAGAGATCAGATTAGGAAAATGTTGCTTAAAAGTATGCATCACATCAAATGCTTGTCACATGATATAAAACTTCATTCATTCATTCCTCCTTTTTCTGAGCCACTTAATCCTAATTAGGATGGCGGGGAGGCTGGCATCCATTTCAGCTGACTCTGGGCGAGGGTCAGGTACACCCTGGACAGCTTGCCAGGCCAACACAGGGCCACACATCACACAACCATTCATACTCACACGTAAAGGAGATTTGGAGCAGCCAATAAACCGTCTGTGCATGTTTTTTGGACTGTGGGAGGAAACCAGAGTATCCGGAGGAAACCCATGCAAGCACGGGAAGAACATGCAAACTTCCCCACAGAAACACCCAAGCTGGGAATCAAACCAAGGACCTTCTTGCTGTGAGGCAGACGTGCTAACCGTTATGCCATACCATATTAGTGGTAAAGGGCGCTGGATCGCTGATCCTAAGGTTGTGGTTTCAAGCCTCACTCTCCTCAAGGTTGTCACTGCCCCCCCCTTCCCAGTGCAGATAACTAACTGGGTTATCAAAGGCCGGCCATGTCTCTCACTGTCTGTGGTGTGAGGTTCATGTAAAAGAACCATTGCAGACGTTCAACAAGAGTAGGCTGCAAAGCCGTCAGCGTGTTTCCGCCCTGCGATGGCCTGACGGGCTATTTAGGGTGTACTCTGCCCTTGCCCAGAGTCGGCTGGGATGGGTGCCAGCCTCCCCGTGACCCTAATTAGGATTAAACGGTTACAGAAACTGAACGGAGCTGTTGGTGCAATTGATAAATTCCCCTATAAGGCGAGCTCTAAATATACACACCACAATCTTTCACCATTTATGGAAGGGAGCCCGACCTCAGGTCGGCGGTATTCCATGGGACACCACGCATGTGCTATGACCTATGGGACAAAGGAAAGTCCCTAGGGAAGCCGCTCTGGATAAGAGCGTCTGCATTGCAGTCGATGAAGGTTTGATGTACAGTATTTAGTGCTCTGGCAAGGTTAAGGCAATTTCCTTTCCATCCTTCCATCCATCTCCTGAACCACTTAATCCGAATTAGGGTGACGAGGTGGCCGGCGCCCATCTCAGGAGATTCAGGGCAAGGGCGGGGTACACCTTGGACAACTCGCCAGGCTATCGCAAGGCCAACACTCACACAACCATTCACACCCGGGGGAGAGTTAGAATAGCCAATTAACTGCTGTGCATGTTTTTGGACTGTGAAAGGAAACATCTGTTTCTTTAATATTTTCCAGTTTTTTATATTCAAATTTCTTTCTTTTTATGGTCACTAATGATCATGAAAAAGAAACAATGAAGTGAATCTTCAGAGGATGCACTTCTGCACAAAAGACTAAAAGTCTGGCTCTGTATTGACTACACTAATTGCACATCGTCAGAAAATTGATTAGTTTCTGTTAATTGTATCACACGGCTATCTGTAATTCCCGACATTCACTGTGTACTTAACCTCACTTCTGTGAAACAACTTATTTCGTTTCATTGCAAAGATACATGTTTAAACATAAAATATTAGATTTTTTTCATGAAGATTTATAAACATGTATTTAACACATTTTGTCCGCACATTAAAATACATTATAATAAATTCGTGGAGCCGGTGGTGTAGTGGTTAGAGTGTTGGGCTCATGATCGGGAGGTTGTGAGTTCAAATTCCACTGAGACCCTGACTGTGCTAAGACCCCTGGGCAAGGTCTCAAACACAAGTGTGCCTCTGTTCACCCAGCAGTATAAATGGGTACCAGTAAAAATATACTGGGAAGGTAACCTGCGATGGACTAGCGTCCCATCCAGGAGGAGTTCAACTCCTGATTGCTTCACGCTACGGAAACCGGGGATAAGCACCGGCCTGATGAGCCGCTAGGCTCGGGTGTAAAAACCCAAACAGTTAATCTAATCATTATAAATTCAAGATATTTTTTCTATTTATTGCATCATTATCATGGGATAATGCAACAGGACATAACTAAACTGACTGTCCACGTCAAAAATACTTTAAATGAATAATAAAGGGCAGTGGTGGTCTAGTGGTATAGGGCGCTGGATCGCTGATCCAAAGGTTGGGTGTTCCGAGTCCCACTCTCCACAAGGTTGTCACTGTCCTCCCAGTGCAGCTCACTGGGTTATCAAAGGCTGGCCATGTCTCTCACTGTCTATGTTTTGAGGTTCATGTAAAAGAACCATTGCTGACTTGATAAAAGTAGGCTGCAAAGTCATTGGCGTGTTTACGCTCTGCAATGGCCTGGCGAGCTGTCCAGGGTGTACTCTGCCCTTGTCCAGAGTTGGCTGGGATGTGCGCCAGCCTCCCCGTGACCCTAATTAGAATTATGCAGGTACTGATGATGAATAATAAAATAAACATAAAATTTGGCGTCCATATAATATCGAGAATTATTTTCCATTTGCTCCCTTAATTTAAAAAAATGCTCTTGTGAGTGAGGGTTTTTTATGCACCAAGCAAAAAGAAACCCCAAACAAACAAACAAACAAAAAAAAAAACGCGCATGCAGGTTCATTTTCTTCTTATCATTATCTTTAATCTTTAACCAGAGGCAATCCATATGATAAGAAATCTGGACAATGGACAAAACTTACACATGCCACAGACACACTGATGTAAGGGCATGGTCCTGATTTAAACCAACGAAAAACTGAGGTTCAGAGACTTCAATCAACACCCTGAATTCCAGGTATCTACTGCCCAGCCTTAAGCACATCACCGATGATGAGTTGACAAATTAATATGGAGAATGCTGGGTCAGAATTTAAGATGAGCCCCATTATGACTTTATTTTGAAACAACTGTACACATGTGGTCAAGCTGCACCTCATAGCCTTAGATGGCGCTCTGAAATTAATCAAGATCAAGACTGCAGAGAAAGCCCAAGCCTGAATTTTTGTTCTCTTTTTATTTCTTTATTTGTTATTGATGTACAAACTTCGGTGGAGTTTAGATTTTTAAATTGCACTGACTGACTGAAGGCAGATTCGTCTGGAATTTTAATTTGTGCAGAAATAGAAGTTCTATCCAAATAAAGGAAGGAAATAATTAAACATGATGAAAGCACTGCACACGGGGCGGGTGGCGTAGTGGTTAGCATGCTGCACTCATGATCAGGAGGTTATGAGTTCAAATCTCAATTAGACCCCCTGGGCAAGGTCTTAACCACAAGTGTGCCTCTGTTCACCCAGCAGTATAAATGAACGAGAGATTTCCTTTTGGCTTGTTCAGGGGTCGCCACAGCAAATGATTCACACGTTTGATTTGGCATTTTTGATTTGGTTTTTATTTTGGATGCCCTTCCTGACACAACCATTTAGCAAGGGACAGTGACAACCTTGTGGAGAATGGGACTCGAACCCCCAACCTTAGGGTCAGCGATCCAGCACCCTATACCACCAGACCACCACTGTCCATACCCAGCAGTATAAATGGGCAACAGTAAAAATATACTGGGAAGGTAACCTGTGAAGGACTAGCTTCCCATCCAGGAGGAGTTGGACTCCTGGTTGCTCTACGCTATGGAAACCAGGGATAAGGGCCGGCCTGATGAGCCTCTAGGCTCGGGTGCAAAAAGCCCAATGGACTTTACCGTACCTTAAAGCACTGTATTGTCATTTAAGAGATTAACTGAATTAATAGGGAAATTATTCTATCCGAGATATAGTTACCACGATATGTACAGTACTATCCTGTGATAAATGATTTTGCTCATATTTATTATGACATAATGTCCCCTTGTTGGGGCCGGTGGTGTAGTGGTTAGGGTGAATCGCTCATGATCGGGAGGTTGTGAGTTCAAACCCCACCGAGACCCTCCCTGTGCTAAGATGCCTGGGCAAGGTCTTAACCACAAGTGTGCCTCTGTTCACCCAGCAATATAAATGGGTACCAGTAAAAATGTACTGGGACGGTAACCTGCGATGGACTAGCGTCCCATCCAGGAGGAGTTGAACTCCTGGTCGCTTCACTAAACTAAACTAATTCTTTATTGTCAAAGTACTTTTACATACATTGAAATTTGGTTTGTGCTCTGGGCAGCGCCAGTTATTGTGTCCTATCCTTTGATGCTGAGCGCCAAGCAGGAAGCAACAACTGCCAAATTTTAACATCTTATGGTATGACGCAGCCAGATTCGAACTCCGACCTTCCGGAGGATAAAGTGGACGCTCTACCAACTGAGCTAAATCCCCGGTTCACGCTATGGAACCTGGGGATAAGCAACGGCCTGATGAGCCACTATGGCTTGGGTGTAAACCCCCATTCCCCCCACCCCCAACAATGTCCCCTTGTTGAGGTTTTTTCCCTCAAAATCTTCCATTCAATTTTGGATCACAAGATGATTTCAACTGAAAATTCTGATTACAAATGCAATTGGTGGGTCACATTTAAAGAGGGCAGTGGTGGTCTAGTGGTATAGGGCGCTGGATTGCTGATCCAAAGGTTGGGGGTTCGAGTCCCACTCTCCACAAGGTTGTCACTGCCCCCCCCCAGTGCAGCTAACTGGGTTATCAAAGGCGGGCCATGTCTCTCACTGTCTATGGTGAGAGGCATGTAAAAGAACCATTGCTCACTTTTGTAAAGAGTAGCTGCAAAGCGTGTTTCTGTCCCTTGCTAAAAAGGGTTGTGACAGGAAGGGCATCCGACGTAAAAACCTCTGCCAAATCAAACGTGCAAATCAGATGATTCACGTGGCGACTCCCGAGTAAAAGGGAAAAAGCCGAAAGGAAGACAGACATTCAAAGCTTTTTAAAGCCAGCCCTAGCCTGGGGGCTATATATTTGTAACCCTTGGTCTATATTCTCCCCAGTTCAAAACAAACAGCAGAAAATAACTGGAAATAAGGTGATGCAATGTGTCTGACAGGGTGGCATATGAATTCATAGCCATGGCAGGTCAGTGACAGAGAGTCATATCTCAAAGGATGATGCATGTACATCTGATCGTAAATATCAACAATCAACGATGAGAAATCTAACGACACGTTTCCCAAATGCACGAGAAGTATTAAAAATGATAGAGAAGGAGTGGCTAAAGTTATACTGTTAATTACCATGGAATGACCCATCAATTACAGCCCACCAAAGAGTAAAAACATTTGAAAGTGAAACATTCCAGATAATGGAGGTAAAAACATGAGCAGGACTGATAAACAGTACAAAACAAATGAGATCTGATACCAGCCCTAACTTTCAACACTGATTTACATTAGAGTAAGTAACACTCCTCCTTTTCCTTCCGGCTGTTCCCTTCAGGGGTCGCCAAAGCAAATCGTCTGCCTCCATCTCACCCTATCCTCTGCATCTTCTTCTCTTACACCAACTACCTTCATGTCCTCCTTCACCACATCCATAAATCTCCTCTTTGGTCTTCCTCTAGGCCTTCTGCCTGGTAGTTCCAACCTCAGCATCCCACTAACAATATATTCACTATCGCTCCTCTGTACATGTCCAAACCATCTCAATCTAGCCTCTCTGACTTTGTCTCCAAAACCTCTTACATGTGCTAGAGTAAATAACACGTCATCTAGAAAAGGGGAAATGTACAAGTCACAACACTCAGCTGCCATGGTCGTTTCAACTATTTTTTTTCTAATCCAAATTTTTTTCTGTGCCAGAAACATATTAAAACAAGCCTAATGTTGCCTTTGGCCAGTGGCATAGTGGTTAGGGTGTTGGGTTCATGATCAGGAGGTTTGAATCCCAGTTAGACCCCCATTGTGCTAAAACCTCCAAGCAAGGTCTTAACCCAGTGGTTCTCAAATTGGGGACACAGTGTGATGCGGGGAAGGGGGGGGGGTGTCTTTATTTTGCCGTATTAGGATAAAGTGCAATTCTATATCCACTACAGCAGGTGGCAGTGGCTTCCTCACTGTTAGCGTGTGCCCAGAGATAAAATAAGTAGTGAAGTTATTTACCCACCATGGAAATTTGTAACTGTAGCTGTAGTGGTGGGTACACACCGTTTTAGTGGCTGAGTTGCGTGTACTGACTTAATTTGGTCTACTTTATGGCTGATCAACGTAAATTTCTGCGACTGTGTAAATAAAAAGCGGAGATGAAGTGATAAATAGTTTCAAAGCCAAAGGTTATTTTAGCAAATCTAGTCATAAACATGATTCCGAAAACACCAGGAATCAGCCTTATAGTATTATTAGTATTATACCTCTGATTGGAAACTGCTAGCTCAGCTCAAGATTTTCATCCAATGAATTTCCGGCTTTCATTCGTTTCTTGGAAAAGTACCGCTTACAGTAATCCTAATGACGGTTCTTTCACATGCTTTCTTTTCTTTATTATTTCACATTCCTGTTTATCCATATACAAGCTTTCTAGGGGCCTACTTGCTGTCATCCGAATATATAATATACAGCATTGTCATTTGTGGTTTGCATATTGTACTTCTAATACATGTATCAAGTTACTTGTCAGTGTTTTTTATGCAATTTTTGATAATTGTTCGATAAAATACATATATAACACTCATTATAGATTTCAACACTAACATTTTAACAATAAAATGTCTATATTTAAATGATAATGGACATACTGTACAGTATTATTTACTAATTTCTTTGTTTTATTTTTTTTGTTATTACAGATATAATTGTTAAGTTCTATGAATTTTATAATAAGGTAAAGGTAAAGTCTGTTGGGTTTTTTACACCGGAGTCATAGTGGCTCATCAGGCCGATGCTTATCCCCGGTTTCCATAGCGTGAAGCGACCAGGAGTTCAAATCCTCCTGGATGGGATGCTAGTCCATCACAGGTTACCTTCCCAGTATATTTTTACTGGTACCCAATTATACTGCTGGGTGAACAGAGGCACACTTGTGGTCAAGACCTTGCCCAGGGGTCCTAGCACAGTGGGGGGTCCAACTGGGATTTGAACTCACAACCTCCCGATCATGAGCCCAGCACTCTAACCGCTACGCCACCGACCTCACAAATTTTATAATAGCTCAGACTAACTGCTTTTAAAGTTGAAATTCTCAAAAATGCACCTCTCAGCCTTTCAAATTTCAAAATTTTCTGAGGGTGACCCCACAGACACCCCCCCCCCCTTGTGGAAGGGGGTACCCCCTCCCACACTCTCCTTGCGCTCCGTGCACCTCAGCCCACTTTGTGTACTCACTTATTTTTTTGACCACTACAGCACTGATCCTACCTGCAGCAGACACTGTCTCTGTCATGCTGGATGACATCACTGCTCCGAAAATAAGTGCAGGTTCCAGTTCAGCATTGAGCAGGAGCTGAGACTTCGGTATTGTGCTTTAAACCTAGCTTCGAAAAGCTGTGCACTGAGAAACATGCTCATTATAGCCATTAATCTGGACTTAATCGTTTTGACAATAATAATAATAATAATAATAATAATAATAATTATTATTATTATTATTATACAAAGAGTTTTTTCATTTTTGTTTTTTAGGTTAAAGTGTTTTATATATTGTGATCCTGAGTTAATATTGCTGATGAATTTGAATTTATTCTTATTTATTGATTTTATGTAATTTTATTTTTCAGTATATAATGGTTCAAATTGTTGGTCAAAAATGTTGACAGTTTAAATAAGGACACTTTTATATTTCAGGCAAATAGATGCACTTTAAATCTTTTTGTTTAAAGACTAAAAAATTGTTAATAAAGTTATTCTTTGTTGGAAGTTGATTTATATTTCTTCATTTTTTTTTGTATTCCATAATGTTAATAAGGATTTATTATGTTAATAAGGATACAGTGTTATGCAGAGGATTACTTATAACAATTTTTAGACAAATAACACTAATTATATTGGGGGGGGGGGTATTTTCCTCTACCTAGGGGGGGCGCGACAGAAAATAATTGAGAAGCGCTGTCTTAACCACAATCGTGCCTCTGTTCACCCAGCAGTATAAATGCGTACTAGTAAAAAAGACTGAGAAGGTAACCTGGGATGGACTAGCGTCCCATCCAGGAGAGGATGAACTCCTATTCGCTTCACGCTACGGAAACCACGGATAAGCTACCGACTCTGATGAGTCATTAGGTTCAGGTGCAAAAAGCCCAACAGATTACCTTTAATATTCCCTTTACCTACGTACGTTCTAATAACGACACAGCTTAACATGGCCCAGATATAAACTTATATAAAGGTTAATGAGGAGTGAAATATGCCCCAGTGAAGAACATGACCATTAAACGAACAATTACTCTCATTGTACTATTTCTACACATGGAATCTACGGACTCAGAACGGAGAAGAACTTTCATCAAGAACTCAGCCCAGTGAATCTTATGGTATTATGATGTACTTTATTACAGTAAGCCACTAGCTGCAAACATGCGTCCTTGAGTCGTCACAGTGCAAACGTTTTAATTTGATATGCAGTCAGCATGGACGAATAAATCAGGAAATTAAACTGTCATCTTCTAAGATGGTGAAGTATAAACTTTCACCTACTGCTGAATAAACTATGAGGCTGCACATTGCTTCACGTGACACGTAATAAATGATATGACATCATTTCAGTTATACATGAAACAATGACGACGTTGAAAGATTAGTTTATTGATCTATTTATTTATGCTGGTATGGTTGCGGAGTGGTGTGTTACTTCACAGTAAGAAGACTCTGGGTTTAAATCTCATCCCAGAGCCTGTGCCTTGTATAGTCTCCCTGTGCCTGAGTCGGTTTCAAAGTACACTGATTTCCTCCCATAGCCCTAAGACTTTCTCAACTTGAAGCTCAACATTTCCAGTAGGGGTGAAAATTTGTTCGTGTCTGTCTTAGCCCTGCAATAGATGGATGACTTGTTCAGAGTGATCCCTCCTCTTTCCCAAAGTCATCTGGGATTGGCTCCAGTATTCCTCATGACCCTGACAGATAAGCAATAGAGATAATGAATGGATTAATTCATCCACCCTGACCACTACAGTAGAAATAAATGTTCATACCCCTTGTTACCCGTTTTAATGATCTATCCATTCATTTGTTGAACAGTTTAGTCCTGCTAAGGTTGTTGGGAGGCTGAAGCAATACGAGATAAAATAAGAAATGTCACCACGTTATTTAATGTTGTTCTATTTTCTTTTGTTGATTTTCTGGTACGTCTAGACCTCTTTGCTTAGGCTGTTGTCCCCATGATCCAACACTGGATTAAGCGGAGGAAGATGAAGATGAAGTTTTTCTGGTAAAATGGGTCATATTCAGTATTCCCATTTGGCTAAATTGGTGCGACAGTCACGCAAATTTATGTTAGATTGGCAAAAGGAATTATTGGTGCTGCGCCAGTAAATTTTTTTTCCCCATCTTTGTTTTGTTTTAAGTTACAGAATCTCCAACTTGTTCGTAAATACTGCAACATTAAACAGCTGCCACAATGTTCGGCATCTATCGGAAATGCACCGATTCACGAATGAGACATTCCCGTGCAGATTGGTTCCCGTACCACTGAGGTACCGCTATATCATATACACAATGAATGCTTCCCTGAACGTTTAGACTAAAATGGACTGTTTTTTTTTTTTTTTGACAAAAACAAAGCACGATACATCAACAGCATGTCGCCAGAATGCAGAGGAGGAAAGCGCAAGCAGTTGTAATAGTTCCACTGAAACCGAATGTGACGGTGTCAGCGACTGTGATCATGATAATGTTATAACACTTGGAGAAGCTTAAAGAAGAAAAGAAACCTGCGAGCATCAGCAAGGCTGTAAGACAGTGATTTTGATTTGGAAGACGATTTTTATGAATGATTTCGAGTTGATATTAGAACATGTTTTTTTTTCACTAGTTCAATAATAAATTGTAAGCTACCTATCAACTATAAATAATAATTAATAACACTGAAATTCTGTCATGACATGCACAAATTGTTCTTGTTTTGAAAAATTTAAATCAACACTTTTGTCTCCAGATGGCCCCGGATTTCATGTTTCAATTGCAAATTTTGAAAATTTTGAAAATTTTTCTGTGGGAGGTCCCCCCCCAAGAAAGGAGATACCACCTCCCACACCCTCCCCGCGCTTCTTGTACCTTAGGCCTAACGGCTCAAAGCACTACAAAAAGTCTTGATGGCTATGCTGTCAAAATGGCCTGTGAAGCAGCCAATACCTCCACTGTCCAAATCATCTGAACGCAGTATTGGCCCGAGCTCAAATCTCCTTAATTGGGAACACTGGTCATATTTCATTTGGTTGACATATGTGACAATGACATTTTTATGAAGTGGTTTAATGTAAGATGTTTTGGAGACAAAGTCAGAGAGGCTAGATTGAGATGGTTTGGACATGTACAGAGGAGGGATAGTGAGTATATTGGCAGTAGGATGCTGAGATTGGAACTACCAGGCAGAAGGCCTCGAGGAAGACCAAAGAAGAGATTTATGGATGTGATGAAGGAAGACATGAAGGTCGTTGGAGTCAGAAAAGAAGATGCAGAGGACAGGGTGAGATGGAGGCGGATGATTTGCTGTGGAGACCCCTGAAGGGAGCAGCCGAAAGTAAAAGAAGAAGAAGAAGATTTTCTTTCTTTTTTTATTTTTTAAATAAATTAAAAAACGTTGTGAAAGTTAGTTCATGACACGTGTTTCGATAGCCTAACAAAATACCAATTTTTTACTGATATTGAAATTCACGTAACTGTTGGTCCTGACCTTTAATTTGTTTATTAGACTGAAGGGTTCATTACTTTGCACACAACATAACAGCAGTCAGACATGAATGACCTGATCAATCCCTGTTTTTGGTAGAAATGATATTTCTACATGGCACATAATTTACTAGCAGGTGTAGTAGAGAAACAGAATCCAACACACCCAATAATCATGACATGGGTAGGTAAAGTTTGTTGGGCTTTTTACACCTGAGCCTAGTGGCTCATCAGGCCGGTGCTTATTCCTGGTTTCTGTAGCGTGAAGCGACCAAGACTACAACGCTCCTGGATGGGACCCTGGTTCGTCGCAGGTTACCTTCCCAGTATATTTTTACTGATACCCATTTATACTGCTGGTTGAACAGAGGCACACTTGTGGTTAAGACCTTGCCCAGGGGTCTGAGCACAGTGAGGGTATAATTGAGATTTGAACCCACAATCTCCCGATCATGAGTGCAGCACCCTAACCACTACACCATTGGCCCCATATACAGGTACTTCTCAAAAAATTAGCATATTGTGATAAAGTTCATTATTTTCTGTAATGTACTCATAAACATTAGACTTTCATAAGTTTTAGATTCATTACACAAAACTGAAGTAGTTCAAGCCTTTTATTGTCTTAATATTGATAATGTTGGCAAAAAATAAAGAAAACCCAAAAATCCCTCTCTCAAAAAATTTCATCCGACCAATAAAAAAACTGCTTTTAATACAAAAAAAGTCAACCTTCAAATAATTATGTTCAGTTATGCACTCAATACTTGGTTTGGAATCCTTTTGCAGAAATGACTGCTTCAATGTGGCGTGGCATGGAGGCAATCAGCCTGTGGCACTGCTGAGGTGTTATGGAGGCCCAGGATGCTTCGATAGCAGCCTTAAGCTCATCCACAGTGTTGGGTCTGGTGTCTCTCAACTTTCTCTTCACAATATCCCACAGATTCTCTATGGGATTCAGATCAGGAGAGTTGGCAGGCCAATTGAGCACAGTAATACCATGGTCAGTAAACCATTTAGCAGTGGTTTTGGCACTGTGAGCAGGTGCCAGGTCGTGCTGAAAAATGAAATCTTCATCTCCATAAAGCTTTTCAGCAGATGGAAGCATGAAGTGCTCCAAAATCTCCTGATAGCTAGCTGCATTGACCCTGCCCTTGATAAAACACTGTGGACCAACACCAGCAGCTGACATGGCACCCCAGACCATCACTGACTGACTGACCTGGGATGAGGGATCAGTTTGAATACATCAGAAAACTTGAAGAGCTTGTGCTGGCTTACGATGAAGAGGAAATGCCCTTGAAATGTGTGTTCCAACAAGACAACGACCCCAAAACACACCAGTAAACAGGCAACATCTTGGTTCCAGAGCAACAGGATTGACGCTATGGAGCGACCGGCCCAATGCCCGGACCTCAATCCAATACAAAACTTGTGGGGTGACATCAAAAATGCAGTTTCTGAAAGAAAACCAAAAAATACAGAAGAACTGTGGAATGCAGTCCAATCAACCTGGACTGGGAAACTCAGGTTTCAGGTGATCAGTCACAGGTGCCAGATGTTGGTTGACTCCACGCGACACAGATGTGCAGCAGCTCTCAGAAACAATGATTATACAACTAAATATCAGTTCAGAGATTTAAAGGGAAATCTTCAACCATTTTTCATTTGATGCAGTGGAGGTTTGAGTTTGTAAAGAAAGTAGACACTGCTATTATTTGAACAGCTTAATCTTCACTTTTCTCCAATTTCTTTAAAGGAATAACATGAATTTTATATTATTCTTCATGTTTTGATTTGGAATAGAATGTGTCATGTTCCCAGTGCATTCGTGTGTTTGGAAATAACAACGATTATAAGGATTTTGAGCTTTATTCACTTTTTTTAAGCACACTGCTATTATTCTGAACACAACTGTATGCACACTACATTAACACCCAGCAATTACTAAATCTCGACTTACATTGAAGTGCAACTGGGAAACCTCGGGGCTGTATCAGTATGGATTCCTTTGCCTCTCGGGCTGTTATGTGAAACTGGTGAGTTATGTGAAAATCTCTCTCACCATCTTTATTCGGCCTTAAAACTGTAGCAGTGCGAAAGAAAAGATTATTTAGAGTTCCTCTATCTCCAGGATTTATCTTTATTTCTCACTGATTCTAATACTCCCGTGCGTAAAATATGACCGGCAGATATACGGTAGATATACAGTAATTTACAACTAGACCATTCTTATTTTGGACGGATACCTTTATGTACAAGACAGGGGCAGTGGTGGCCTGGGGCAGTGGGGGTCTAGTGGTATAGGGTGCTGGATCGCTGATCCAAAGGATGGGGGTTCAAGTCCCACTCTCCACAAGGTTGTCACTGTCCTCCCAGTGCAGCTAACTGGGTTATCAAAGGCGAGCCATGTCTCTCACTGTCTATGGTGAGAGGCATGTAAAAGAGCCATTGCTGACTTTCGTAAAGAGTAGGCTGCAAAGCCGTCAGTGTGTTTCTCTTCTTCTTCTTTTCCTTTCGGCTGTTCCCTTCAGGGGTCGCCACAGCAAATGATCTGCCTCCATCTCTCCCTATCCTCTGCATCTTCTACTCTTATTCCAACGACCTTCGTGTCCACCTTCACCACATCCATAAATCTTCTCTTTGGTCTTCCTCTGGGCCTTCTGCCTGGTAGTTCCAACCTCCGCATCCTACTACCAATATACTCACTATCCCTCCTCTGTACATTTCCAAACCATCTCAATCTAGCCTCTCTGACTTTATCTCCAAAACATCTAACATGTGCTGTCCCTCTGATGTACTCGTTTCTGATCCTATCCATCCTCGTTACTCCCAAAGAGAACCTCAACATTTTCATCTCTGCTACCTCCAACTCTGACTCCTGTCTTTTCCCCAGGGCCACTGTCTCTAAACCATACAACATCGCTGGCCTCAACACCGTCTTGTACACTTTTCCCTTCATTCTTGCCAATACTCTCCTATCACACATCACACCGGACACTTTTCTCCAACCATTCCAACCTGCCTGCACGTGCTTCTTCACCTCTTTTCCACACTCTCCATTGCTCTGGATTGTTGAGCCTAAGTACTTAAAATCCTCCACCTTCTTTATCTCTGCCCCCTGTAACCTCACCGTTCCTCTTGGGTCCTTGTCGTTCACACACATGTATTCTGTCTTACTGAGACTAACCTTCATTCCCCTCCTTTCCAGGGCATACCTCCACCTCTCTAGATTTTCCTCCACTTGTTCTCTGCTCTCACTACAGATCACGATGTCATCTGCAAACATCATAGTCCATGGAGATTCTTGTCTAACCTCATCTGTCAGCCTGTCCCTCACCATAGCAAACAAGAAGGGGCTGAGAGCTGACCCTTGATGCAGTCCCACCTCCACCTTGAACTCTTCTGTCACACCGACAGCACACCTCACCACTGTCTTACATCTCTCATACATGTCCTGCACCACTCTAACATACTTCTCTGCCACTCCAGACTTCCTTATACAATACCACAATTCTTCTCTCGGCACCCTGTCATATGCTTTCTCCAGATCCACAAAGGCACAATGCAGCTCTTTCTGACCTTCTCTGTACTTCTCTATTAACATCCTCAAGGCAAACACTGCATCTGTGGTGCTCTTTCTTGGCATGAAACCAAACTGTTGTTCACAAATGTTGACCTCTGCCCTTCGTCTAGCTTCCACTATTCTTTCCCATAACTTCATCGTATGGCTCATCAACTTTATCCCTCTGTAGTTGCCAAAACTCTGTACAGCGCCCTTGTTCTTAAAAATGGGCACAAGCACACTTCTCCTCCATTCCTCCGCCATCTGATCACTTTCTAAGACCTTGTTGAATATTCTTGTCAGAAAATCTACTGCTACCTCCCCTAGACACTTCCATACCTCAACTGGTATGTCATCAGGGCCAACTGCCTTTCCACTCTTCATCCTCTTCAATGCCCTCCTCACTTCTCCCTTACTAATCTTTGCTACTTCCTGGTCCTCAACGGTCACCCCTTCTCTCTCATTTTCCTCATTCATCAGCTCTTCAAAGTACTCTTTCCATCTTCCCAGCACACTTCTGTCATCAGTCAATACATTTCCTTCTCTGTCCTTTATCACTCTAACTTGCTGCACGTCCTTCCCATCTCTATTTCTCTGCTGTGCTAACCTGTATAAATCATTTTCTCCCTCCTTACTGTCCAACCTATCATACAAGTCATCATACGCCCTCTGTTTGGCCTTTGACACCGCTATCTTCGCCTTACGCTGTGTCTCCCTGTACTCCTGTTTACTCTCTTCGGTCCTCTCAATGTCCCACTTCTTCTTAGCTAATCTCTTCTTTTGTACACACTCCTGCACTTCCTCATTCCACCACCAAGTCTCCTTATCTACTTTCCTTCCAGAGGACACACCAAGTACTCTCCTACCTGTCTCCCTGATCACATTGGCTGTGGTTGTCCAGTCATCTGGAAGCACTTCCTGACCACCCAAAGCCTGTTTCAACTCCTCCTTGAAGACAACACGACACTCTTCCTTTTTCAGCTTCCACCACTTTGTCTTCTGCTCTGTCCTGGATACCAAACCTGCCCATCACTTCCTCGTCCCCTCTGTTGCCTGCACCAACATGTCCATTGAAATCTGCACCAATGACCACTCTTTCACCTCTGGGGGTACTCTGCATCACTTCATCTAACTCACTCCAGAATCTCTCCTTCTCTTCTAGCTCATATCCTGCCTGTGGGACATAAGCACTAACAACATTGACCATCACGCCTTCAATTTCTAACTTGAGACTCATCACTCTGTCTGACACTCTTTTTACTTCTAGAACATTTCTGACAAACCCCTCCTTCAAGATGACTCCTACTCCATTTCTCTTTCCATCCACACCGTGATAAAATAGCTTAAACCCTGCTCCTAATCTTCTAGCCTTGCTACCTTTCCACGTGGTCTCCTGAACACACAGTATGTCTACCTTCCTCCTCTGCATCATGTCAGCCAGCTCTCGATCTTTTCCTTGCATAGTTCCAACATTCAAAGTCCCTACTCTCAGTTCTAGGCTCATGCATTTCCTCTTCTCTCTCTGCCTACGGACACGCCTCCCGCCTCTCCTTCTTCGACGTCTTCAACCAACAGTCATCCAATTTCCATCAGCACCCTATTGGTTGACAGCACTGATGGCGGTCGTTGTTAACCCGGGCCTCGACTGATCCGGTATGAATTTTGTTTTGACCATTTGCATTTTTTATGTGGCAGAAGTTTTACGCCGGATGCCCTTCCTGTCGCAACCCTCTGCATTTATCCAGCCCCCCGCCTCATGGCTGCATTCCGTCAGCGTGTTTCTGTCCCTTGCTAAAAGGGTTGTGACAGGAAGGGCATCTGACGTAAAAACCTCTGCCAAATCAAACGTGTGAATCAGATGATTCACTGTGGCGACTCCCGAGTAAAAGCGAAAAAGCCAGAAAAAGCAGAAAGTTAGCATCTTTTTAATCGCCATTTATGACCAAAATTGTAAACCTGCAGTCGTGTTATGTGAAAAAAAATAGAAAGAATTTTAAAAAACATTGCCTTGGGTGCGAGTGTGAACGGCTGCTTGTGCGTTTGCTGTGTAGGGTGTACTCCACCTTTGCCCCGTGTTGGCTGAGATAGGCTCTAGCTTCCTGGTGACCCTCGTAGGATTGGAAGACGTGGTAGGTATATGTCTGTCAGGTTGTGTGTTTTGCGCTGTTGTGTTCTCGTGACTTGTGCAACTAATGTCATGATTACATGATACATGAGAACATCTGTTAATCTTTCTTAATCACTACAGAACTCAAGTGTTTTCTCAGCGCTGGCAGTTTTAAATTTAGCTCGATTTGTCCTTGTAAAACGCCAATTAGCAAATATGGCGTCAGATAGAAACCTATAGCGAAACCTATCCTACTCTGAAAGACGCTGATTTAATGGGAGTAGATGCTAAACTCCTGGTGTTTTGTCATGGTGGGGAAAGTGGCGTGACGCGATGAATATATATCAGATATTATTTACACTGAAGCCTTTCAGAAATAAAGGTTAAATAGTTCCTTTGGGTAAACTCTGAAAGGTTCTATGTGCTGACAGGTGACATCCAAAAGAGAAAAAAGCAGCGGTTCTGTTTTGCTGTGACATTTTGCTGGAATATTTTGGGTCCCTCGGCCCCCGTAGAGGAAAGTGTCACTGAAAATCAATACAAGATGCTTCTGACAAATCCGCCAATACTATGATAAAACCATTTCTATTCATTTAGCGTTTCTATGGGAGTGCTCGTGTCGAGAATGACACCACCCAGCTAAACGATTCGGCAAAATTTTGGAGCAGTGTTATAAACAATGCACTCCAACACCGTCAGCAAAATCTTTTGAAAGGCAGATGTTTACTGTTCAGTACAATTCCATAGAAAATATTCTGAAAGCATGTCTGGTTACATTGATACAGTTCTGATGTCTTGTGTTGATCCAACAGCTTGGGATCACACTTCGTATTGTTTTTGTTTTTATTATTTGAATTCGTCACCCAGCTGTATTAGCGTGTTTTGTTTTTAGAAAGGCGTTCCAAACAGATGATGCGTAGAAAGCTAAGGACGTATTACTATCCATTTCATTTCTGTAACCGCTTAATCCTAATTAGGGTCATGGGGAGGCTGATGCCCATCCCAGCTGACTCCGGGCGAGGGCAAAGTACACCCTGGACAGCTCACCAGGCCATCGCAGGGTGGAAACACGCTGACGGCGTTGCAGCTCCTCTTGTCGAAAGTCAGCAATGGTTCTTTTACATGAATCTCACACCATAGACAGTGAGAGACATGACTGGCCTTTGATAACCCAGTTAGCTGCACTGGGGGTGGGGGGCAGTGACAACCTTGTGGAGAGTGGGACTCGAACCCCCAACCTTAGGATCAGTGATCCAGCACCTTGGAACCAAGCCGGCCATGTCTCTCACTGTCTATGGTGGGAGGTTCACATAAAAGAACCATTGCTGACTCTCGACAAGAGTAGCTGCAAAGCCGTCAGTGTGTTTCCGCCCTGTGATGGCCTGGCGAGCCGTCTAGAGTGTACTCAGCCCTCGCCCGGAGTTCGGCAGGGATGGGCACCAGCCTCCCCGTGACCCGAATTAGGATTAAACGGTTCCAGAAAATGAGTGATGAATGAAAGAATGATTATAAGCTATGTTTAGGGATTCCACTTGAAATGATGATGATGATGATGATGATGTTAAGTTATCAAAACAAATGTAGAACAAGCCAAGAATTTTCTGTGTTGGGATCAAACATATGGTAGTCGAGCAAAGAAAATTCATCTCTCTAAAAGGCTTGTGCACAATATCTAAGTTTTAAGTCATAATCAGATGTCTGGAAAGGAAAAAGTTCTCTCTCTCTCTTTTTTTTTCTTTTCTGGATTTTGAAGCATGGGGGTGATACATTGTGAGGAACAAAACCATGCCATAATTCTTCCAGCACAAAATAATCCATCAGCCCTGCTCAAAGGATTAACCCCAGGTGGTTCCAGGGATCAGCTACGACTGCCAAGAAGCGTCTCACACACACTGCTGTTATTATTATTTGAGGTTTTTTTTTTTTTTTTTTTCTAAACTTAAAAATATCTAAAACATTTATTTGTACAGAATGAAAGAGATATTATCTAAGATTATAATATAATTATCAGTGCTCTGTATACTGATGCATACTCAACAGAGACATCCTGTTAATAACTGAGCAGAATGTCTGCAAAGCCTCTTTAACCTGGATACTCGAAGCAGCACAAATTCAGTCAAGCTTTCTTCACAACAGATTCGCATACACATGCATAATCTGTGTCGTATTAGTCAACACAGTGAGTGTTCACAGGATCAGATACATCAGTGAAATGAATTGGGGGAAAATGTCAGCTCCAGTCATGTCCCGATCCAGTGTCTGAGGTTATTACGAGCTCGGATACAGATTGTCCAGGTTTGGACAGATTGTCCAGGTTCTCTG
>CM045728.1:24412349-24434849 GCA_024760905.1 Plotosus lineatus | reverse complement strand
ATGAAAATAAATAAATAAAACTCAGCTTGAATTTTATACATTTTTAGAACTGGTAAAGTTTTATACACATGGCAAGCACATGAAGGAATTTATAAAATATCTTTGAAAGAATTTTGTAATGTTGAACTTTATCATCTCGCTAAAATCTGCTGGTTCGATTTGTATCGAGTTATTCTGAACCTAAATAAATGTTTAGCATAAGCAATCAGGTACTTTGATTTGTATCTATCTGGAGTTCATTAGTAAACTCCCCCTTGTGGAGTTGGGTTTAATTTACGGAGACTGGAGCACATTAATCAAGAGCCATGGCAGTTTCAGGTCTGATTGACTGGTAGTGCCTGGACCATAATGAATACTACTTCTGGAGAAATTTATATTATTGATTTGAATGGTACTTTCTGAACTGCTTAATTCTAATTAGGGTCACGGGGAGGCTGGCGCCCATCTCAGGCGACTCTGGGTGAGGGTAGAATATACCCTGGGCAGCCCGCCAAGCCATTGCAGGGCAGAAACATGCTAACTGCGATGTAGCCTACTCTTTACGAAAGTCAGAAACAGTTCTTTTACATGAACCTTTCACCATAGACAGTGAGAGACATGGCCAGCCTTTGATAACCCAGTTTAGCTGCTTTCTGGATGGACAGTGACAACACAACAACCTTGGGGGTCAGTGATCCAGCACCTTTACCACCAGGCCACCACTGCCCTTGTTTTTATATACATAATTCATTCAAAAAGTTATATTGTTCAAGTTCGAATCAATAATTTAATTCCCATTTAAAGAGCATGAAAAACCTAAATTGAGCGGGAGATCGACAGATGGATCGCTGCAGCCTCTGCTGTAAAGTGGAGCTTGTACCAGTCTGTCCTGATGCAGACGGAGCTGAGCCGCAAAGCAAAGCTCTCAATTTACCAGTTGATCTATGTTCCAACACTCACCTATAATCACGAGCTTTGGGTAGTGACCAAAAGAGCAAGATCCAAGTGGCTGAAATGAGCTTCCTTAGGGTGGCGAGGCGCTCCCTTAGAGATAGAGGGGAGAAGCTCAGACATCCAGGAGGAGCTTGGAATAGAACCTCTGCTCCTCCACATTGGGAGGAGCCAGTTGAGATGGCTCAGGCATCTGGTTAGAATGCCTCCCTGGTGTGGTGTTTCGGGCATGACCACCTGGGAAGAGATGCCGGGGTCAACCAAGAACACAGTAAAGGGATTATGTTTCTTGGCTGGTCTCAGAATGCCTTGCTGACTGTCCCCATGGACGAGCTGGAGGATATGGCTGGAGAGAGCAACATCTGGACCTCGTTGCTTAGCCTGTTGCTACCGCGACCCAACCCTGGATCAAAGGAAGGAAGATGATGATAATGATGAAAATCCCATATGAGGTGGTTTCAACTTTTGTGCCAAGACTATATGGAGCATTTCATCCATTCTTCTAGGGAATGGTGGACGGTTAAGCTGTTCCCCAGAGACTTCCAGAGAGAAAGGCGTACACACTGAACAGCTTGCTAATCTATTGCAAGTTTACAAAACTAAACCAGCCATAATATTACAAACATCACCGCCATTTCCATGTGAAGAGAACATTGATTATCTCATTACAGTGGAACCTACCAAGAAGAAGGATATATTCTACAAGGTGGGTTTTTTTTTTTTCCATGACATTTTTAGGTCATTTTTAAAACGATATGTTGGATGCAGAAAAGATAAACAAGTGTAGAGATCCGAGTGAAGGAATCTATTCATCTTCAAATCAATACATGGTGTAGGGCAGGGGTGCTCAATCCTGCTCCTGGAGATCTACCTTCCAGAAGGCATTCGCGCCAACCCTAATCATGTCCCCCTTACCATCCAATCATCCAATCAAGGGACTTTGAAATGTATTAAGACCTGACTGGATCTTACATGTCACATGGGTCACATTAGGGTTGGAGATGAAGTCATCTGGAAGGTAGATCTCCAGGAGCAGGATGGAGCACTCCTGGTGTAGGGTATTCCTGGTATGCATTGCCTCCCAAAGATGGTTAAGAATGCCATGGGTGCCCAAGTCTCCCTGATGCATGAGTGAAGGTTAGTATATCCTGGTCTGGTCCCACCAAAGCGCTACTGTACAACAAACTATGCGAGAAAGGACTCAGCGTATTGCACACTGTGTATGGGGATGCCTAGCTGTAGAGGTCAGTTGGTGTTGATCTTATGGCTAATTGATGTATTTAACATCATCATCAACCTTTTCAGCTGCTTCCGGGGTCGGGTGGCAGGGGCAGTAACCCAAGCAAAATATCACGACGAAGCAGACGTCCCTCTCCCCAGCCACTTCCTCCAGCTATTCCGAAGGGACACCGGAGCGTCCCCAGACAAGATGAGAGACATAGTCCCTCCAGCAGTGATCTGCTTCACCCTCCTCAGGTGTCGTATGGTGGTCCAGAACGTACTTAACATCTGAATTATTAAAAGCATATTCATACTCATTCACTCATTAGCTGAACCCCCTTAACCAAGGAGGCTGGACCCTCTAGCATTCGACACTAGGGTGTACCCTGCCTTCACCCAAAGCTTACCAGACCATTGTAGGGCAACATCCACACAACCATTCTCTCATTCACACTCACACACACACACACACAAACACACCTAGGGGCAATTTGTAACAGCCAATTAGCTTAATATGCAGGTCTTTGGACTATAGGAGGAAACTGGAGAACCCAGAGGAAACTCGCACAAGCACATGCAAACAAGCAAAATCATTAAAAAAAAAAAAAACTTGCTGGCTTTTTGTGTGCAGTTAGACTGCTGCAGTCCATTCTGCTGAAAGACACGACACCCTGCTGGAAGAGTGACGCTACTCATCTTACTCATCCTTGCTGCTCTACCTCTTCGACACTCAGCATTCAAATGAACCTCATCAGCTTGAGTGTAGTCTCTGTGGGGCAATGGCTGAAAAATGCATCTGTTCTTTCACTGCACCAAAAGGAGCTATTGCACCTAAATGACCACTTGTGTGTTCCCTGACACCTGCATGAAATCACATAATGTACATAAAGACCTCAAAAGTCAAAGCACCGATTAAAGCATCAAGAGGATTCAAAGACCACACGAGACAATTAGGCACGGATTACCGGTCCACAAATATTCATCAACATGCATCCAGAAGAAATGCTGCTATTTAACTGGTTGCTGCATTTTCAAATTAATGAATATTCTTGCGTTTTGTTTTTGCAGCCAGGAGACTTTAATGGACTGCATGATTATCCTGGTCAGGCTTGTGCAGGATCCAGTGGCTTTTATGGGAAAACTGGGTGTCGTGTGAGAATACATACAGTCTATCAGTGCACCATGCAGTCCCATCTTAAGAAATAATTTAGATAAATGCACCTACTGGCAGGTTGGGATTTTTTTTTTTTTTTTTTTTTTTTTGGGAGAAAACCAGAGAACTTAAGATACCTGCACTGATTTGGTGAGGAAGAGGCAAATCTCAAGATAGACCTTTGAAACCAAAGTGAGAAAAATCTGAACTAAAGATAATTCATGAGTTAGGTCTGAGAACAAGTCTAGGATTTAGACTGACCAATTAAACTGTAGCTCGGTGATGTTAATATAATAAACACATTTAAGTTGTATAAACTCTTGTATATTTATGCATATGTTCGTCTTAAATTGAAGAAAATGAGGAAACAGAGCAGAGACCATCAAACAAAAAGAGAATTGGACACTGACACTTGTGCCATTTACAGGTACCCCTCACTTTCTGCAGTTAATGGGGAGGGTGCACCCCACCGCGACCAACGATTTCTGCAAAGTAGGATCGCCCCCCCCATACTGATAAATACAATATCAATAAATACATATTCAACGCTATAAATGCTTATAATAACAATTCAACATTCAAAAGTAATGCATAAGATGTAAATAAAATACAAACACACACACCTACAGATGTGTGTGCACACACTCCGATGCGCACCTCACATAAAAATGTACATAGTTTTGCTGGTTTGTTTTTTGTTTGGGGTTTTTTGGTTTTTTTTGCATCATTGGCCTTGTTTTGCGGCATTTTCCTTAACTTCCCCCCTATTTTTCCTTAATTTCTTTATTTTCGATGGATATTTTTTAAAAACCCGTGATGCACTGAAGCTGCAGAAACTGAAGCACGACGTAGCGAGGGATCACCGTATACCTCGACTTACATTGTTAATTGGTTATAGGAGAGACGACTTAAGTCAAAAAACAACAAATTGGATTAGCTTGTCTCTAGGCTAGCCTGGGCTAAGCTACACAAGGTTTACTTGCATATTATTTATAACTATATATATAACTACAGTATATACACACACACACACTAAATATATATAATTATAATGATGTAAACTTTATTTTTAAAATATTTTTCCATATATTTTTTGAAAACCGACATATATTTGAGAACGACTTCGAAGTATACCTGTATATTTATTGTAACTGCAAGGCATGAAGACATTTTAATCACGAGCCATTAGCAGTCATTGTGCCATATTTGTTTCAGCTTTGATGCATTCTTGAGTTCTGAGAAAAGGCTTCACTGTATTCAGAAATCTGATCACACACGTGGAGAACTTTCCAGTAAATATTAAATATCTTACTGTTTGTCTATTGCTATAGGGGTCAACCGTCTCTGAAAGGAATCAGGAACCATTCGAAACCTGTTTTGGTACAGTTTTGAAAATGGTTCTGAATGTAAAGCTTGGTATGAACCTCAGACAATCTGCGTGTCTTAGTTATGACAAGAATGGCATTTTAATATTTGTCTCCACATCCCAAAATGTACTTCTTTCAAATGATGCGCATACTAAGAACCAAATACCTGAAAGTCATCATTTATGGAATTCATTTCTGCAGGTAGGGGGAATCTAAGCTAAGGTAATTCATCCTTAAATCGTAAACAAAAACATTGATAACATTTGACGAATGTAAAAATCTCACCAGTACACATTATTTTACCAATTACATAGAATTTTAAGCAAACTTGATCAAGCTGAATTTAATACATTCCCTCAGACAGCAGTTCTTTCATATTTAATGTAACTAAACACTCTAAATGCAGCGAATCATAACCCCCTACCTTGGAATTTATAATCTTTCCTCCTCTTAATGCTTCGAGACTGGTTTGGCTTGTAAGGAGAATCAGCACTGCTAGGTTCCTCTCATCCACAAAGCCTATTAGCCTCAAATGACTCACAGTAAAGAGATATGAGATGGCAATCATATAGAGGATATGGAAAGAAAACCACTGAATACTCACTGATGGTTCCCCTTCCCATGAACAGCTTCTTGCCTTTCAGTAATTACTACTCAATTGAAAAAGAACAGAAAAAAAAACCCAACTTGCTTAAGTGTGAAAACTGAACCCAAGATCAGAAAGCTCAGCAAAATAATTTGCTTTCTTCAAATCCGGAGCTGCATAAGCTGTCACCAATTATAAGACTTTGCAGTAATAAACACATGTACATAGAAATGAAGTACTGGAGAATGACGACGGGAAATTTGTTATTTATTTGGGTTGTGCGTTTGCGAAAGCACTTTGTTGTAGAAAGAGGAAATTTATTGTAAGAAATGGGATTAAGAAATATTTACAATACATTTCAAACTTTCATCAGATGGAACTGGTTAACAGAGGCTGGGGGTGGAACCAGCTACCTGTAGCACTGTATCAGTCAACAGCAGTCTTAATCAAATATTGTATAGAAACAAAACACCTGGTATCCTGCGGCTAAACTGACCCGAAGAGAAGATGAGACGAAAGTGTAAGAGACACAGAACTGATTTACACTGCTTAACATAAACCGAATTCCCCAAAATGCAATTCTTCACCTTAATATCTTTAGAAATGTATACTGAATATGAAGATGTTGTTTTTTTCCTATGGGTGTACATACGAAGATGCTTTTAGTTAGCAGAAAATCTCCCTGATTTGATCTTTCATACGTTTATAAAAGGCATGAAGAAATTGTCTCATAAATTTAACTGACCTAGAATTAAAGCTCGTAAGCCCAGCAAGCTTTTTTCATGAGAGCACAAATGCACTTATTACAGAAATGACACTCAAAGTATTGTAGCTACTTTAAATTAAAACTTAACAGCAATTTAGATTAATTTGAACACTCATCCAGAAGGTTCATCAGGATAATGAGCAAATACATCACAAAAATAAACATTTCCAAATCTTTTAAGAAAAAAAATTTTTTTTGGCATTTTTAAATTCATAATATACAATATATTAATTTTCCTTCAACTTTGCACAATTGTCCTTGCACAATAAATAAAGATCATGAATCAGCAGGAAAGGAGAAAATTAGATACCATCTATACAAAATAGATACTAAAATAAGCACAAAGGGCCGGTCCAGGTTCGAAATCACTATATGACTGAACATCTCAATGGCTGTTAGTGAGTTGTTTTAAATAGCACCTCCAAGAAAACCCCTGTTGCCAAAGCTGGCAATGCTGTTTATTTGTGTGGTTGATTGTCAGTTCGTTGTACATCAGCGGAAGGCGCGCGGAGGGGCGGTTGGGGTGTTAGTGAAGGAGAGGGAGAAGGGCAAGACTTATAAGGAAAAGTGTATTGGAACATGGCTTACGTTAAACTTGTACTTTCATGTCATGGGGAAACAGTTAAAGGTAGGCTTGGAAAGTCATCAAACAGAGGACAGAGAGTAGAACCTGAAAAATCAGAGGTTTGAGGAAACCAAACCCGAAGAGACAGTCTTTATGGATACCTCTATGTCTAAGTAAGGGACTGGAAGTTGGGAGGTTGGAATGCTTCGATACAGTACACATCTAGATTCACATAAGCTTGTATGAGGATGGAGACAGTCCATTTCGACTGGGTTTCATGTATTGTTGTCGCTGCTTGCCGATTGGTTGTCTTCAGCATGCTTGAACATTAGGATGGAATTGTAGATTTTGAGAGCAGGGCCAAGCTTCACACTCATGATCTTCACAATGTCCCGCTGGGTGAGGAGGAGGAACGCCTTCCCGTCGATTTGCTAGAAAAGGGACAAGAGGTTATTGTTTTTATATGAAACACAAACATTTAGAGACACAATTTCTCCTTTGTCTTTCATTATAACAAGTCTTCGAAATACAAAAACAGAACTCTGCTTCCGTGTTTATTTTACAAGCCCCAGTGCATTGCATGAACAATTCACATCGGTTGATTACGTAATACAGATGTTTTCAAAATAATATAACAGTGTGTTTAAAAAAGTGAATAAAGCTCAAAATCATTATAATTGCTCTTATTTCCATATACACAAATGCACTGGGAACACGATACATTCTATGCTAAAGCAAAACACGAAGAATAATATAAAATTTGTTTTATTCTTTTAAAGAAATTGAAGAAAAGTGAATATTAAACTGTTTTAAAAAATAGCAGCAGTGTCTACTTTCTTCTTTACAAACTCAAACTTTCACTGCATCAACTGAAAAATGTAAGATTTCCCTTTGAATCACTGAACTAATATTTAGTTGTATAATCATTGTTTCTGAGAACTGCTGCACATCTGTGTCGCATGGAGTCAACCAACATCTGGCACCTGTGAACAGGTTTCCCAGTCCAGGATGATTGGACTACATTCCACAGTTCTTCGATTATTTTTGGTTTTGTCACAGAAACTCCATTTTTGATGTCACCCCACAAATTTTCTATTGGGTTAAGGTCCAGGGATAATGTCAATCCTGTTGGTATGGAACCAAGATATTACCCGTTTACTGGTGTGTTTGGGGTTGTTGTCTTGTTGAAACACCCATTTTAAGGACATTTCCTCTTCAGCGTAAGGCACCACGACCTCTTCAAGTCTTCTGAAGTATTCAAATTGATCCATGATCCCTGGTTTACAATAAATTGGCCCGACACCGCAGTATGAGAAACATCACCATATCATGATGCTTACACCACCATGTTTCACTGTCTTCTCAGTGTACTGTGGCTTGAATTCAGTGTTTGGGGGTCGTCTGACAAACTGTCTTCGGGCACTAAACCCAAAAAGAACAATCTAATTTTCAGTCCTGAAAATGTTGCACCATTTCTCTTGAGGCCAGTCAATGTGCTCTTTGGCAAACTGTAACCTCTTCACCATGTTTTTATTTATTTTTTTAAACAGTGGGACTTTTCAGGGCTTCTCGCTGATAGCTTGGCTTCACATAGGCATCTTCTAATTGTAACAGGACTCGCAGGTAACTTTAGACCTTCTCTGATCTTCCTGGAGCTGATTGTTGGCCGAGTGATTGTTTGGCTCTTCTTCCATCCATTCGAATGGTAGTTTTTCACTTTCTTCCACATCTTTTGGGTTTTGTTTGCCATTTTAAAACTTTTGGGATAATTTCAGCAAAGCAGTCAATCATTACTTCTTTATATGTTTCCTCCTCTCTAATCAACTTTTTAATCAAGGTACACTATTCTTCTGAACAATGTCTTCAGAATTTCTGAGAGGAATGCTTTATAACCAGCATGCACATTTGCTGCCTTCCTTCCTTAAAATCTATTTATCTATCTAGTGCCCGAGTCGTAGGACGACCATTGGCGACCCGCCATGAAGGATAACACCCTGGTTATCATCTTCATGGAGGTTTTCTTGGCAGGATTAGTGCAGTGGTTTGCCATTGCCTTTTGCACGATGCGAACCTACGGGCAATTTAGAACGGCCAATTAACCTACTGTGCATGTCTTTGGATTGTGGGAGGAAACCGGTGCACCCGCAGGAAACTCACGCAAGCACAAGGAGAACATGAAAACTCCACACCGAAACGCCCAGGCCGGAAATTGAACCCAGGCCTTCTTGCTGTGAGGCGGACGTGCTAACCACTATGCCACCGTGCCGCCATCCTTCCTTAAATAAAGCCAATAATTGGCACCTGATTTTCAGAGAATTAACTATTATTTTGAACACAACTGTATAAATACTTTTGATCAATGTAGACAAAATGTCTGCACTGCAAAGTAGATACAATTTACTTTCATTTGCATATCATCCTCGACATACTAATAGTTACAACTCTGATCCAAATGATGTTCATCTTTCTTAAAATAAACAGATGACTGTACTATTAGTAGCCATAAAAAGAACCGATTCACTGCTCTATCCTCGAGAGATTTACACTCAGTGTGTGTAGTTGGAAAAGACTCGCTTCTGTCTATTCCACCCATGCAAGGAAACATTACTTCCTGAACACAGAGTACCCAAGCAGAGTATCCTATATGGTTGCATAAGTACAATGTATTCAACTACCACTACCTAAAAGCAGAGCTCCAAAAATGTTTTCAGAAACACATACAGTGATCCCTCGCGACTTCGCGCTTCAATTAATGCGGCTTCAGTGCATCACAGTTATATAAAAAAAAAAAAAAAAATCAAATTAAAAATAAGGAAATTAAGTAAGAATAAGTGGAAAAGTTAAGAAAAATGTCACAAAAACAAGGCCAATTAAGCAACAACAACAAAAAAAAACCCTAAACCAACACAAAACAAAAAACAACCCAAAATCTCCCATCAAAACATTGTTGCATCTGTATGTGCGCGTCTGCGCAGCCACGCCCCCCCCCCTGCCATATTAGGTGTACAATAGGCCCTTGACTATTCGCGGTTTTGCACTCGTGGTTTGAGTATTCACAGACTGCCAAGCCGCTCACACATGATTCAAATTCAGCCAATGGCTGTCCTCCTTCCTGCTGATTAGTTGAGGTGATGTAACGCCGATTTTTCCTCATTCGCACACAAGTTGGCAATGAGCCTTTTTTTAGTGTGTTTTAATTACTAGTTACTGTGTATGTACTGTGCTATCCTGTGATAAATTATTTTGCTCATATTTATTATTACATAATGTCCCCTTGTTGGGGCCGGTGGTGTAGTGGTTAGTGTGCTGCGCTCATGATCGGGAGGTTGTGAGTTCGAATCCCACTGAGATCCTCACTGTGCTAAGACCCCTGGGCAAGGTCTCAACCACAAGTGTGCCTCTGTTCACCCAGAAGTATAAATGGGTACCAGTAAAATATACTGGGAAGGTAACCTGCGATGGACTAGCATCCCATCCAGGGGGAGTTGAACTCCTGGTCGCTTCACGCTACAGAAACCGGGGATAAGTACCGGCCTGATGAGCCACGAGGCTAAGCCACTAGGCTCGGGTGTAAAAACCCAACAGCCTTACCCTAATTACCAGTTAAGTTCTATGATGTCACTCAAACGCCTGCTTAAACACCAGCAAAAGGTATGAGGTTGGATGTCCCTTCTGAAGAAATAAGACTTTCTCCGGAAGAAACGACAGTTTCCTCTGAAGTCACGTCATTGCTGAAGAGGAATAATCGTTTGAACTGTTGTAAAACACTCCACTATTAAAGTATTTTTAAATTATTATTCCAGTTCATGACATCAGGTAATGTTTAAAACGTTTGTGTGTTATATTTTATTTACTGTGGTGTAATATATTTCTCATTTTGTTTTGTTTATACAATTTATTACATTTCTTGTTCTTTTATGTCCTTTTTGTTATGGTCTGTGTTTTGTGGGAGTTTGATTTTGGCACGGTGCCTCTAACGAACTGTTTACTTCCTGAGGGGCGTGGCTGAGCTGCTCCGTAGCACACACCTGAATTCACTATTCTCATTTACTCCCAATAAACAAAATCAGGCTCACCTCTGCATCAGAGGATTAACTCGCATCAACATCACCGATTCTTTGGTTTACAACGCCTCTTACTCTATCACGCTAAAATTCTGTTTTGTACTTCGGCTCCGGCTGGGGGGGGCGTGGCTGAGCTGCTCGGACTTAATGCAGTTAATACCTGAATTCAGTCATCTCATGCCTAATGCAATACGTTCCTTTACAGCCTTTAGAGGTCATTTTTGAAAACTATAGTGCTGTATGTTTATAAAGAGAATGCATTGAAAGATGTTTTTATGCGTATGCTGTATAATGTTTATATTTTAGCATCAATAAATATAACAGGAAAAATTTAAAAGCTTTTCTTAATCATTACTACATTTTACTACATTTAATACTGTATTAATGAGTAAGACTGTCTATAGAATGTGTTTAAGAAGCATATTTTAGTGCATGTAATAGATACATAGTATTTTACTTTAAGCTGCTCATTCCCGCATGTGACGTGATACATGGGGTTTACTTCTGGGTACAGAACTCGCAGATTATCTTGACTCGCGGGAGGGCCAGGAACCAAACTCCCGCAAATGTCAAGGGCCTACTGTACCTCAGGATAATGTTTAATCATATTTCATACTTATATTTATGATCTTTCTGTAGATTGTATTCCATTTCTATTTCTACTTGTTCTTCAATTTCATTTCACTTTCACGGTCACTTTGAACCTTGGACATGTTGGTATCTCCAGATGTTTGCAAAACAAATGTTGGTAAGTTGGAGAGCGTCTGTATTTATATTTTATTTATGTCTTAACAATTAAACATAATTAATAACTTATTATAAGCATTTATAGCATTGGATATCTATTTATTGATATTATATACACATATGCGTCAGTCGGGGGTGGGCGGGTGTGAGCCTACTTCGCGGATTTCGATGGTCGCGTGGGGATCTCGGTCCCAATTAACGTTAACAATTAACGTAAATTAACCAATTAACGAAAGTGAGTGATCGCTGTATATATAAGGTAAGTGGAAATGGCGACGTAATAAACATTTACCACAAGTTTCCTCAGTTATGGGGTTGCCCGTGTGAGCACATGAGCATAGACGTGACAAAATCGAGCGCATGGCTTTACAATATTTGCTTAAGTATGGTGGTCCAGAGCCCTGCTAGGAACAAAAGTCATAAGTCTAATGTGAATGAAAATTCTATAAAACGCCGGCCACTGGGCGAAAGAAAAACAAAGGACAAAAACCAAGTCTTGTCACTTTCACTTACCTCGTCTCTAAACTGCTTGGCTTGTTCCTCACAGCCTGGGAGAGAGTGGATGAAGTCAGCGACCTAGAGACAAATCCAACCAGACACATTGTGCAGTCAGATTTTCAGTAGCACGACATATTGCGCATTAAGTATTACAAACACAACTTGAAGAAAAAGTATAGCATTGAGTGACAGTGACGAAAACTTTTACTTTTCTTGCCGAGAGCTGCATGATAGCTTTTGATAAAACACCAAGTTGATAAATCACCCATAGACCTGAAACTGCAGTCAGCAATGTTTAAACATTCAGGCTTTGGGAGGTTTTGACGCAACACGAAGAGAGATAAGCAAGATAGAAAGCTAGTGCTAAGAAAGAGGAAAATCGAGAATTTATTTTTGAGTTATTGGAAACATTTTGTGACGGATATCCTCAGCTTTAAAATTATACCAATTTTCTGACACATGTTGCTAGTTTCGGATTTTCAAATCAAAGCCTGCCAGGAATGTTCAGATTTTTAAGCGTGCAACTTTGGAAAGAACCATATTCAAAGTTCAAAGCATTTAATAATTTCTGACGTAATACGCTCTTTGCCGTGATGGATCACAAATAAGCTTGTTCCTTTAGCTTGTTCTTAATGTCCGATCAATACGGTTTTTACATTTCCACACAGTTCTGCCTCAGGCCCGAATCTAGGAGTTCATCTGGACCTTAACCCTCAAGCAACCAAGCTATTTCAGCGACATAGAAACATTTCTATATAAATGATTGTGTTAGGGTTCTTCATATTTATTTCACTCTCTAATATATTTGTCATTTTATGTAATAAGGTATTACATTTGATATATTTTTACAAAAAAAGCAAAAACACACAATGATTGAACAATACAGTGATACCTCTGCTCACGAACATAATTGGTTCCCAGAAAGTGTGTGTAAGGCGAAAAGTTCGTCTTCCGAACATTTATTTCCCATAAGAAACCATTAAAATGAGAATAATCCGTTCCCAGGTCCCCATAAAACATAATTTTCTACTAAATAAGCCTTAAAACTACACAAAAATATACCTTATTTTATGTATAATAAATGTGCTATTGTATTGTAATTAAAGAAATAAACTGTACTGTATAATAAAGTCGTTTTATTTAGCTTTGTGATGGTAGTTGACGGCTTGATGGAATGGAGTGGGAGGAGGAGGGAGGGAGGGACTTACTGTTTGGAAGGCGTGTTTGTAAACGCCTACTGTTTGGAAACACCCTTAGCCACACACGCACCCTTAATAGCTTCCTTGTTCTTAAGGATGGGAGCAATGGTAGCCTTAGCGTACTGGTACTGGGACGCTGAGTCACACAAACGCACACCTCGTTCGTGTTTTTCAATGATCTCCGCCTGTGGTGGGGTCTTTTTCGATCCCATAATAGCAAGAGTACACTCAATATGGTCCAAAATGTTAGCAAACACAAACCACTTCCGCATTCAAAGAAAGGGGGTGACGAACTGTGACGCCGTGAGCGTGCGTCAGCTTCTCGTGGCCGCCACCGTGGCGCTGTTCGACCGTGTGGTTTGATTCGTCCGCCGAAAACTAGTTCGTCAGCAGAGACTATATGCTCGCAAATTTAATGTTCTTGAGGCGAAAAGTTCGTGATCTTAAGCGTTCGTCAGCGGAGGTTTTACTGTATTACATTTATTTAGACAATCCTTGTCTATCACATCTTGTAATATCCATGTTACCTTTGATTTCTTTACTTTTTTTTTTCTTTACATCAAAAATGAAAACAAATAATAAAAAGTAAAGTTACTTTGCATAAAATATGTATTACAATGTGGGAGGATAATTTAGATTTGGTAATAGAAATAATGATTATATAGCTGAACTCTCTGAAACATGTAACTGACAAAATGAAGAACCATCAATATCATCTGAAGCTATAATGTCAAAGATCTCATAGATCTTCCTGGGGTCATAAGTTATCCGCACAAGTTTGGATTATACCTGCCACACGGTATTGGCCGATCCTTACAAAATTCTATCAACGAATGCAGGACAAATAGTTTGACAAATCTTTGGTAGAAAACATTTTTCCGATTAAAATTAGAAAAACGAAACCAGTATATATAGGCCCGCGGTCAAATGCGACCAACTCGGTTGCTTGAAGGTTAAAGGTCCCAAAATGCACTATTTCAACAGGGCCAAAACCTGTGTAAACCACTTGTGTTGCTAATTGGCTGGAGACCAGTACAAAGTACAACTACTGTCCAAAGAAATTCGCAGTTTTTAAGCAGTGCTCATAATGAGACTGTAGGGGCAAATAGAACACGATTAGGCCATCAGAGTCTCAAGTGAAGAGCAGAAAGAGTCACAGAGCACTAGCACAGTGCCAGATCTTCTCTCCAAACCTTGCTTCAAATGAGATATTCATGTCAGGAGCATCGACAATACATACCTAAAATCCCAGTCATTATAACGGACATGATCATCAGTTTAAATCATGAGAAGACTTTATTCCAGACCCGGACAAAGACCCCAGCTTTGAACAGTAAATTTAGGGTTGTTTTAAGCAGAAGAAGAGCAGTTAATGAATTAAAGTTCATTATTAAATCACAAGGCATATTATGATGAAGCTCTATCAGCACAGGTTGAGTTAGTTTTGCTAATGAAGATGTATGTGCTAATGAACCCTGACCCTGTTGTGTCTGTTGTTAAAAATCTCTATTCATGTGGATTCATTAAAATTCAAACAAGGACTGGGAAAGTAAGGAGGTGTGATGAAGGTTATCGTACTTGCCAGATAAAAACTGTATCAGCTAAGAAGGTCAAATAGAAAATTTCTCAGAGATATTCAACGCCCATCACAACTGATACACGGGCTTAGTTTTTTCCAGCAGCCCCATTCGCAATCATTTTCTCGAAATATCTTGAATGCAAGAATTTTATATTTCCAAAAGATCCGCAAAGGAAACAGCAACACTTACAAGATTAGATGCCAGAGGCATTAGTTACCTCAACTGCTGCCAAATAACCTTACAGCATTTTCATAGGGTTCAATTTAAAAAGACGCGAACATGAGTGTCAGGGAGCAAATTCGGTTGTATTGAACTCCTAGTGAACTTGTGCAGACGTTCTCTGTGTTACTAAAACAGAAATGCTGATCAAAGCATCATTCAGCTGCAAAGCCACAGGAAAGATGATGCTGTACATCCCGACAAGAACGGCAAGGAAGGGCGGGATAAAACTGTAAAGCTCTGAGGACAACAGATAAAGACGTCTCTCTTTATTAATCAGGCTACACTGCTGCTTAATTTCAAGCAACACAGAATCACAATTTAATGTTTTAAAAATAATTGTGCTATTTGCAGGACCTAACCTGTCAAAGAACAGCAATTAAACATCCTTCAATCAAACTTGATATGAACACATTCATTCACTGGGAGGTCCACATCAAATTATCTTTTTCATAACAATACAACAAACGTAGAAAAGTCTCCGCCCATTACAGATCCAGAGTTTAAATGTACATATATAAAACAGAAAATAAATTAGCACACTTACCCATTTAAATTAATTTGGAGACATATTTCTATTCAAAAAAGGTAAGCTCCATGTCGGACCATTTCAGTAAACTCAGAGAGATAGATTTCCTTTCGGCTTTTTCCCTTTATCAGGGGTTGCGCAGCGAATGATTCACACGTTTTGATCTGCCATAGGTTTTTACGTGGGATGCCCTTCCTGACACAACCCTTTAGCAAGGGGCAGAAACACGCTGACTGCTTTGCAGCTACTCTTTACGAAAGTCAGCAATGGTTCTTATACATGAACCTCTCACCATAGACAGTGAGAGACATGGCCGGCCTTTGATAACCCAGTTAGCTGCACTGGGGGGGTGGGGGTGGGGGGGGGCGGGGCGGTGACAACCTTGTGGAGAGTGGGACTTGAACCCCCAACCTTAGGATCAGCGATCCAGCGCCCTATACCACTAGATTAGTGGTTCTTAACCTGGGTTCGATCGAACCCTAGGGGTTCGGTGAGTCAGTCTCAGGGGTTCGACGGAGGTCAAGACACACATCCGACTCATATTCATGATGACACGCCCCGCTTGGCCATCACTGGCTGCAGGTGATCACGCTGCATTGCTTGGCCAAACTGTGCTGCAGGAAATTTGGTTGTGACTGTTGTGATGGTACGTCGTGTGATTTCTTTCTTAATGTTTTAATCCTTACTATGTCTGTCTGTCTTCCTTTCGGCTTTTTTCCTTTTACTCGGGAGTCGCCACAGCGAATCATCTGGTTCGCACGTTTGATTTGGTAGAGGTTTTTACGTCGGCTGCCCTTCCTGTCACAACCCTTTTAGCAAGGGACAGAAACACGCTGACGACTTTGCATGTTGAGCAAAAAAAGAAAGTGGTCAGACAAATATGTACAACATGGATTCGCATATATAACTGAACGTGATGATAGTCAGTATCCTATCTGCAAGATTTGCAAAGTATGATCAACCCCCGGCTGATTGACGGAGACGTACATGTATATGTGTATGTAATTTCAATAAATACATATTCACTGCTATAAATGCTTATAATAACAATTAAACATTCAAAAATAATACATAGGCTGTAAATAAAACAAATAAACACATACAGACGCACGCGCGTGCACACACACAGATGCGCGTGCAATCACCAAGATGTGCACCTCACATAAAAATGTAAGTAGTTTTGCTGGGGGGTTGTGGGTGGTTTTTTGTTTGTTTTTGGTTTTTTTTTGCATAATTGGCCTTGTTTTCAGCATTTTCCTTAACCCCCCCCCCTATTTTTCCTTAATTTCCTTATTTTTTAATTCGATGAATATTAAAAAAGATAACCCATGATGCACTGATGCCACATGAATTGAAGCGCTATGTAGCAAGGGATCACTGTATTAAAAAAAGTCCTGTGTTTGTGAAAAAGTAAGTAATTTGTTGTGAGCTCATGGATTGTATTGGTTTTGTTCTTTGAACACAGTGATGTTAATGCACGGTTCATTTTGGTGCCCCAGTAAAAACATATAACTATGTCTTGAATTTGAAAAAAAAAAAAAAATCATATTTTATTTTTCAATAAAGAAGGGTTCGGTGAGTAAGCATATGAAACCGGTGGGGTTCAGTGCCACCAACAAGGTTAAGAACCACTGCACGAGACCAACACTGCCCCATTTCAGTAAACTTAAACTGCTCTCCATTTCCTTTGACAGGAGGAGACATAACTCATGCTCAGGGTGCTTAAAGACGCGCAAATGTCCTTCAAACATTAATAGTGTAAAATGAGTGGAAGGGTGAAGCTTACAGAACGTGTCACTTAAAACCAGAAAGCCCAGAAAAACTGTGTCCTTGTACACTGACATTTAGAACACCCTGACATTTAGAGCAGTGAACAGATTCGTCTGGTCAGGTAAAACACACTAACTCTTATAGACCAATCAGCTTCAGGTATTTTGTTCATACATACAATATAAAGGGGGTATTTTTTAAACTTAGAAAATCAGTCCCAAAAAGACAGACTTATCCATGACAACCATTACCTCTCATTAACATTTGCTCTGTGGTGCTAATATTAGTCAAAGAACATACATTTATTTCATTTTCTTCCACTATACACTTGACTGACGTGACACAGCGGCATCGTGGTTCGGACATCCACCTCACAGCACTAGGGTGATGGGTTCAAACCCCAGGCTTGGCGACGGTGTTTTGGGTGGAGTTTGCATGTACTCTCTTTACCTCTGTGGGTTTCCACCTGGTGCTCTGGCTTCCTCTCACAGTCCAAAGACATGCGCATTAGACTAAATGGTTGTTACAAACCACCCACAGGTGTGAATATGAGCATGAATGGTTTTGTGTGTCAGCCCAGTGATGGCCTGGCCAAGCTGTTCAGGATGTACCCAGCCTATGCCTCAAGTCAGCTGGCATGGGTTTCAGTGTCCCTATGAGCCTTGTTTATAAATAAATAAATAATAAAGAAAAGAGTGATTCCAAAATTGAAATGAAACTTGATTGAATAAACAGTCTTTAGATGAACACTGAGCAGAAGATTTGGTCACGTTAAACTCGGCTTAATCTGTTATACAAGCCTACTGAAGATATAAATATAAATATGCGTCATATTAACTTCTTAATTTTTTTGCCTTACAAATTCGCTCCCAAGTTGTAGATAGCCATTCTGCCATATATTATAATCGTACAATTTTATATTAAAAGGAACCTTATCACAGCGTTAATTTTTCCCCTCAATAAATTCCTTAAAGGTTTTTAACATTACTACCAGTTCTTACAACCAAACTTGTGCAACAGCTGACTGACTCATTAATAATGCAGGTTAAGTCCTGCACACAGTTATATGTGAGTGTGTGTGTGCGCATGTAAACCCCGCACCATAAGGTGCACTTAAAGGCCTTTAATCTTCCATCCCAAAAAAAAAAAAGCCTGCCGGGTGTGCCTTATAGTCCAGTGTGCCTTGTGTGGATATGTGCATGCGCACACACATATATATAAAATATAATACATATTTTATATATATATATGTGTGTGTGTGTGCATATATATATATATATATATATATATATATATATATATATATACATACAGTAAAACATCCGCTGACGAACGCTTAAGATCACGAACTTTTCGCCTCAAGAACATTAAATTTGCGAGCATACAGTCTCTGCTGACGAACTAGTTTTCGGCGGACGAATCAAACCACGCGGTCGAACAGCGCCACGGTGGCGGCCACGAGAAGCTGACGCACGCCACGGCGTCACAGTTCGTCACCCCCTTTCTTTGAGTGCGGAAGTGGTTTGTGTTTGCTAGACATTTTGGACCATATTGAGTGTACTTTTGCTATTATGGAACCGAAAAAGACCCCACCACAGGCGGAGATCATTGAAAAACACGAACGAGGTGTGCGTTTGTGTGACTCAGAGTCCCAGTACCAGTACGCTAAGTCTACCACCATCCTTAAGAACAAGGAAGCTATTAAGGGTGCGTGTGTGGCTAAGGGTGTTTCCAAACAGTAGGCGTTTCCAAACTCTCCTTCCAAACAGTAAGTCCCTCCCTCCCTCCTCCTCCCACTCCATTCCATCAAGCCGTCAACTACCATCACAAAGCTAAATAAAACGACTTTATTATACAGTACAGTTTATTTCTTTAATTACAATACAATAGCCCATTTATTATACATAAAATAAGGTATATTTTTGTGTAGTTTTAAGGCTTATTTAGTAGAAAATTATGTTTTATGGGGACCTGGGAACGGATTATTCTCACTTTAATGGTTTCTTATGGGAAATAAATGTTCGGAAGACGAACTTTTCGCCTTACACACACTTTCTGGGAACCAATTATATTCGTGAGCAGAGGTATCACTGTGTGTATATATATATATATATATATATATATATATATATATATATATATATATATATATATATACACATATACATACACACACACACACACACACACACATACAGTAATCCCCCCGCCACATCGCGTTCCCTACTTCGAGTCCCCACAATATCGTGGGATTTCCCATCAGGAAATTAAAAGATTAAAGATTATTCAAAATTCACGAGCACTACATGTACATTGAACTACGCTACCCAACATGCTCTGATTTTCCTGCTTAAGTTGAGTGTTCTATGATTGGCTGTAAATCCAGAAAGCTGATTGGACGAGATTATATTTCCCAGCATCTAACACACCTTCCCTCCCTCATGAAACAATGACTTTTATTGAGCTCAGGGGAAGCACTGAGGTGCGGGGAAAATCGTGTTCACCATAGTGGTGAGGGAAAAACAAAAAAACAAAATCACTGGGAGAGTATCAACACGGAAACTGGTCAAGCACGGGGCTATATATTATATATTATAGCTGATGTCTAAGTGAATTCAGGTGCGCTCTCTGGATTTTGCCATGCCCCTCACCAGCGCATGCAGTGTATGAGTAGAGAGAGAAAGAGTTAAACGCCGCCAACAAGCACAGAGCATAACAGTTGTGAAAATGGAAAATGCCTTATCGTTGTGGATCACGGACTGCCATAAAATTAATGTGAGTTTGGACACCAACATGACACGTACTAAAGCAAAGGCTCCGGAGGCGCCAGTGATTCTCCTTCATGACGTGGCCGTGGATTTATTTATAAGGTTTATTATACAGTATGTTTTTATATTTATTGTCTTTATAAGGTGTAGAATTTATTTATATATGAATGCACGTTGCCTGAATGACATTAACATGCAGAGGAAACTTTAAAATTAACTTCTCTATAAATTTTATATAATATATAGGTGGGTGGGTGTCCTTAAAAAGTGGCAGAAGTCATTTCGAGATTTTTCGAATTTGGTGTTGGGGGCTGGTCCCCATTAACCACGTAATAAGGGGGATTACTGTATATTATACACACACACACACACACACACACACACACACACACACACACACATATGTGCCCTGTCCTGTTTTATCCTTTATATTCTTATTCTTACCAACAACACCTGAGGGGTGTGTGTGTGTGTGTGTGTGTGTGTGAGTAACACAGAAAAGAAGTCCAACACTGTTTCCTATATGGAACAGAAAGCATGCTGCCTCAAAACCCACTTAGAAGCCAAGTGTAAATGCTCCAGGCACATTTCTGTTCTTTTCTCACAACTGGGAAATGTCCTGACAATGTTGTCACACCTGGTGAATCTTGCATTACTATCTATTGAAGTTGAATTGGTGTTTTTTTTAAGAATGAGAGAAAAAAATACAATGCAGTTAAACAAAATGTGCTCATTATGGTTCCCATACCTCCTCCACTGTCCAGTGGGCGACACGACTAGCCTGCACCCCGGCCACACCGGGAAGGAGTTTACAGTGCTGCTCCCAACACAGTGGCAAGTCCCGACCAGGATGAGCAGACATGGCGGAGAGGAAGACTGACTGATGCAGGGCCTGCTGGAGATTGTCTACGTTTTTCTCTACACACACACACACAGAGAGAGAGAGAGAGAGAGAAAAATAGAGATAGCAGTCAGAGATAGCATGCATCAGCTGTGTACCTACATCTGCTGAGCATATGCTGGAGAAAACATTGGAGCTGAAAGTGATTTATAGCTCTAGTAATGCCAGTGAGATCCATGTTGCTGTGCTCATCAGACTGAATCTTCTGCTGTTTAAATGAAAGATAGAAAACTAACACCAGTTTGTGTGAATTCCTCACAGTGCTAGAAAAGATGCTAAATGAGTGCAACAGAACATAAACAGGTTGCAAATGGATGATTGTGGGGATGGAGAATCCTTATGCCATCTAATTTGGTGCATGATTTATGTGCCAAAAAGGGGAAAAAAAGCCAACACACACAAGGAAATAAAAACACAACACAGTACAGTACAGAGTTTTGTTCCGCAAGTGTGCTTGTGATATACTGACAGAATGTCATTGTTTATCTGTGTCAGACTGGACATGATCTAAACATGAGACGACTTGCTAAATATGAACAGAATAATCCATATTTCAACAATAATATACGGATCTTTCCTTCTTTTGCCTGACTGGAGTGATGCATGGTTGCAGAATTCAACCCATTACGTTCTGGAATAGGTGGCTGTGGTGGTCTCGTGGTATAGGGCACTGGATCGCTGATCCAAAGGTTGGGGGTTCGAGTCCCACTCTCCACAAGGTTGTCACTGTCTCCCCCAGTGCAGCTAATTGGGTTATCAAAGGCTGGCCATGTCTCTCACTGTCTATGGTGAGAGGTTCATGTAAAAGAACCATTGCTGACTTTCGTAAAGAGTAGCTGCAAAGTCATCAGCGTGTTTCTGTCTCTTGCTAAAAGGGTTGTGACAGGAAGCGCATCCGACGTAAAAACCTCTGTCAAATCAAACGTGCGAATCAGATGATTTGCTGTGGCGACTCCCGAGTAAAAGGAGAAAAAGCCGATTGGAAGACAGACAGACGTTCTGGAATAGTCAAACTTGGAAGATGTTCACTCAGCTTTTTTACTTTGTGTAAAATTAAGTAAGCACCAGTTTGAGAACTTTTTTTGGTTAATAGTGGGAACATTCTTTAAAACAAATTCTCATTATTTTTTTTCAATTAATGGCATATTTTTCCTAGATCAAGTAGCAGGAAAAAAAAAAAAAAAATCAAAAAAAGATAATGGCATGGACTTTTCAAAGAAATCAGCGTTCTTTATCAAGCTTACGCGAACTTTCCAAATCAGCAGTTGATCCATTCTGCAAAACCAAGACATGGCTTTTAGAGAGCTTTTTTTTTTATTCTTTTTTTAATTCCCACTATAAAATTTTAATTGGATTGTGATCTGGGCTAGGTGGTGCTGGTCACTGAGTTGATATGCCTCTCATGAAGAAACGTTTCAATACTCTTTGCTCTGTGGAAAGATGCATTATTGTGCGACAGAGTAAATGATGCTTGGTCAACATCCACTAAATATGGTGATTTTATACTTTTTGCCTCAGGTTGCAAAGCGCAACTAAAAAATTTATGAACATTTATGTGCTCATTCCTTCAATACAAATCCTAGAATACAAACAGTCTAGATAATAATGAATTCATGTTTCTCAAGAGTGAAGATCAT
>CM045728.1:24402349-24407349 GCA_024760905.1 Plotosus lineatus | reverse complement strand
TGTGTAATGAATCTAAAATATATGAAAGTCTAATGTTTATCAGTACATTACAGAAAATAATGAACTTTATCACAATAAGCTAATTTTTTGAGAAGGACCAGTATATATATATATACACGTGTGTGTGTGTGTGTGTGTGTGTGTGTGTGTGTGTGTGTGTAAATAAAAACACACGCACGAAAACAACTTCCTCGGTGACATATTCCCACAATTTAGGCTTTTGACAAGTCAGAGGAAATGTATGGAAGTGGTTCGGAATACAATTTTCATAACGGTCTGGATTTTTCCCCCCATAAGAATCCAAAATATTGCACACTGCCTGCTTCACCCACTAATGCAAATAATACAAATACATCATATGCAGCCAACTCTTGGTGACACACAAGACATATGCTACCATTTTAGAGCCAACTTGCAATCACACTTCATTTGTGGCTAGAGGACAAGCATAAGTATGCACACACAAACTACAGCCACCAAATACACAAATGCACACACACACACACACACACACCTGTGAGGATCATCTTAACTACAACCTCTGCCAAAATCATGAACTTAAACAAACCACAGAAATGACACGAGCCAGTTTTTGGTTCACAGCAGAACAGCTTGATGAGTTGAGAGTAAAAAATACAGGGTGAAGAACGTAAGTGTGTTGATGACGATGTTTGCCAGGGGTCGTGTTTAAGAAAGATAATCTCTCCACCTAAATCAACCATAATCTTAACTTCAGAAACTAAAGACAATATAAAGCTGACTGCCATTTTCTCCCTGAATTGGGTCGCTGAAAATTCCCACCCTCGTCAGCGCTGCCCCGCCCCATCATAAGTCACTCAAAGTGTGTGATTAACGCAGTTCACCATCTTCGATCCTATAAAGAGAACACTTCCAGTTCTACCCCCTCAGCTCTCAGCTACATATGGCTGTGAAAACACTGCAGTTTAAAAAGAAAAGCAGGTTTTCTCATGAGAACCTTCCAAATGTCATCCAAGATGTCAAAACCGAGATATTTACTCCCTTGTGGGGATATTTTTAAGAGAGGTGATGGTGCACTGGTCTCTGGTTGATTTTCACATAACCAAGAGAGGACAGATCCAATGGCTCCAATTTCACAGAAGTTTGAGTGACTGCCGCAAAAGAAAATGAAGCAGGATGGAGAGAAAAATGTGTTCTGTATATGGCAACACAAATAAGTGGACTGCACTGTATAATCGATGCGGATGACTTGGGTGATTAAACGCTTTCACATTTTTCACTGGCAGGCAGGAGTGTGATGAATAAACACAAAACATTTGAAAATATCAAGTTATAAATCTTCCAGAGATTTTTACTCCTGTCTCAACATGACAATATTTTTGTTTTCTTTTCTAGCAGATTCTAGTGAGATACAATGCAATGCCTCTACGAAACGATACGTGTCCCCACCCCTTTCTGCTTGTCAAACAAACAGCGCCCACTTCCTCACTTCTTGCTGTTTGAGGACAGCTAATGATTCTGCACACAGAGCCCGACATACACTAAAAGCACCGATACAGCAAACAAAGCTTCATGCAAAACTGAGGCATGTCCACACTCCATGTAGACTAACAATATTAAATCCACAATGACTCGTCTTAAATGTAATGGCTCTTGAAATTAACTGAGACACTGTTAGCTTTTCATCTGTGCAGAATTTGAACTGATTTATTTGGGAATGAAATTAGACACAGCCGTTAAAATTTATGTAGTACATTTTATGTATCATAACAGCAATTATTTTACAAATCCATTCATTTAATGAGAAACCGGGCTATGTCGTGGTGTAGTAGGTAGCGGTTTCACCTGAGAGCTCGAAGGTCTGTTCACATTTAGGGCGACAATGTTGAAATAGTGGAGGATTTCAAATACCCTGGAGTATTCATGGTACAGTGGTACCTCTCCTTACGATAGTCCCAGTAAACGAAAAATCCAATTTACGAAAAACATTTTCCTAAATTTTTTGTCTCTGTAAACGAAACAAGTTCTACTTGCCAAACACGCCATTCAAACATTCAAATGTGCCATTCAAACATTCAAACAATGCACGAGTTGCTCTCCCATTAGCTGTCTCCCAGCATCCCGCCCTGCTTGCCTCCAATTGGCTAGGAGGGATGACGCAGCTCCCTTGAGCAGCAGCTTGTTTCATGAGTTTTTCGAGTGTGCTCATTGCAACTTTATTTTTTGGCATAAACATTTGTAAGATTATAACTCTGCTATGAAGACATGGTCAACATGAAGTAAGTACCTTAACAGGTATGCTTTTATAATTTTTAAAGGGTAGTATTGGGGGCCTTGGAATGAATCATGCATTTTACATGTAAAATGCGGTTCTAATTACGAAAAATCCAGATTACGTAAAAGGCTCTGGAACGGATTAATTTTGTAAGGTGAGGTACCACTGTATTCATAATCCTTCAACATATTGACAACAAAATGGACATGTGAAACTCCTATACTGATTGAGTAACTCTTTTGTGTAAACTGCTCAAGGTGTAAATTAGCATGATAGAGTGGGCAGTGGCGGTCTAGTGGTATAGGGTACTAGATCGCTGATCCTAAGTTTGGGGGTTCAAGTCCCACTCTCCACAAGATTGTCACGGTCCCCCTCAGTGCAGCTCACTGGGTTATCAAAGGCCGGCCATATCCCTCACTGTCTATGGTGAAAGGCATGTAAAAGAACCATTGCTGACCTTCGTAAAAAGAGTAGGCTGCAAAGCCGTCAGAGTTTTTCTGTCCCTTGTTAAAGGGTTGTGTCAGGAAGGGCATCCGACTTAAAAACCTATGCCAAATCAAACGAGCGAATCATTCGCTGTGGCGACCCCTGATAAAAGGAAAAAGCCGAAAATCTCACTCCTATACTGATCGAGTAACTCTTTAGTGTAAACGGCCCAAGGTGTAAATTAACATGCAAATGCATGTGTCATGACATGGTGTGTTCTGATCCAACATTCTCTATTCCAATGACACGAGACATTTAGATTCACAAACCTGCCAAGACAAAATTATGGTACATAATGTCGACATCCTTGAACAAAACTATGTATTTTATTACTATTTTGTTAAAGGTCAGTGACTGCTCAGATTTACCATACTGTCACAGGTCGGCTCTGGTTGAGGACTGCACTACACGAATCCAAAAAAAAAAAAAAAAAAAAAAAAAAAAACCCACAATCAGCACGAAGGCTTATTGTTATTGTACCTGAGCAGGAAAGGCACTTTAAGGACCTCTGTCACTACTACATTCTCGCTCACCAAAGGTTTCTACACAATTCTCCACTGCCCGCATGCTTGTTTTTTTTCCCATTAAAACCACATGTTCCTGAAAAATCCCTGTGTGGATGTCCACATATCCATCATTGCCTTGGGGATATAAAACACAGAGTCCACTTTACACATCTCGGTAGTATTTACTTGCAAAAGCCACTGCTATTCATCATATAAATGCCTTTTTCTTGACAGCTTAAAAAAAAAAAAGGCTGTAGAGGTAGCGAGAGAGAGAGTGCATGGATGAGGAAAAGACAGATGAAGAGGAAAGTATAGGATGTGACACACAAGGAATTAGAGGGAGAGACAGAGAGAAATAGATTTTGCTGCTATGGTCGCAGTGTTTCAAGTTTGCATTGATTTTGACCAAAAAGAACTGTACTGAGAGAACACATCATCTGACGCTTGTTACCACACTTAGCAGAGAGAGAGAGAGAGAGAGAGAGAGAGAGAGAGAGAGAGACAGAGAGAGAGGTGGTGGTAGCACAAGAGAGAGAAAGATAAGAGTGCAAGAGATGGAGAGAGAGAGAGAGAGAGAGAGAGTGTGCAAGAAAGCGAAAGAGAAAACGAAAGTGAGACACAGATAGAAAGAGAAAGAGAGCGAGAGAGATACTTGCTCGGTCCATGCCACACACCACTGCACTGTTCAGAGTAGAGAAGCAGATAAAGAGACGGACATTACACAACAGAATTAGCACTGCGTGATGTGCACTAAAAATCTCACATTTCCTTTCTATCACTGACTGAATCACTGGAGATACACAAGCGCAAACGGATGCCTTTTTAAATAGAGACGGTTCAAAAGTAGAAACATATTTGCAGCTACTAAAATATCTGCCACCGATGTGGTTATATAATGTGAAATGAAATGACAAGCACCTCAAGCTTGTGGTTCATCTTGAATCAACATGTAAAGTGAAAAGCCTTTACGAATAACATGATGACTACACTCATAATCCGATTCATCACTGCGAGATCACGGCAACGTGATGTGCACCAGCCAAGACAGTATTTGTGATTCACAAATCCATTCGAACCGAACAATATTTGATGAGCTGTACATACAGAAATTACAGGATGGGGTCTAATGGCATCAATAGACCCCTGCTGTAATATGATTTCTTTACTTTTTTTGATCCAGTGAGAAAAAACTTCTGATTCACTTTTTTTTTTTTTTTTTTTTTTCCCGGGGGTGGGGGTTGGGGTTGTGCTTCCTCCACCCAGATTTTGGTTGTTTGGTCCCATATATGTGGAGTGATGGCAGTAGGGGGATCAGGGCAACCAAGAGGTTATACCTAAAATCACAGCACCTCCGGCGGTTTTAGCTGCAGCTCTTCATTAGTGTGAATGGAAGTGCTAACAAGGCGGCTGACAAGAACCTCAAAGCGAGAGTGGCACTTGCTCGGCTGTGAGACAGGCTGGGTTAGTGACACTGAGGTCCCTCGGCAACAGTCTTATGAGCTAACAGCCAGGAAAAGCGTGACTCATCAGGAAGAGCTCTGCAGAGAGAGACTGTATGTGTGATGGGGTGTGTGTGTGTGTGTGTGTGTGTGTGTGTGTCTCTGCAGTGGACCCAGGCTCTGAGACTGTGAGTACACATGCAATGCGTGTTTACATGCTCGTCGATCAGCCTGTCAAAGAATTACAGACTCCTGCATAGAGCAGGTTCACCGAGATGTCATGCTATTGTATGCATTTAAAAGGTAAACTCTGAT
>CM045728.1:24327349-24397349 GCA_024760905.1 Plotosus lineatus | reverse complement strand
GCTCAGCATATTTCTGCCTTGCCATGGATTGGCAAGCTATCCAGGGTGTACATTGCCCAGAGTCGGCTGAGATAGGCGCCAGCCTCCCCGGGACCCTAATTATGACTAAGCAGTTCAGAAAATAAATGAATAACTCCATACGAGTCCTCAGAAAGCATTGGACTACTAATACTAGTATTTTAGATGATGGCAATAGATGGATGCATGAATGAATATGAGAAAGGACAACCAGGAAATGGGTTGAGCTCATGATGATGCTAAACTGAACCAATAAAAATGGTCCACTGATTAAAATTAATTATTCAAAAAGCTAGAAGCACAAATGCACTGGATAATGAAGGAAAAGCTGAAACAATCTGCTTGCCTACTTGATGCACAGTACTGCTCGTTCATTCCAGGCCTTTCTATATCATAAGTTTTTTTTTTCTTCTCCCTATCGCTCCATGTCTGTGCACCCTCCCCTTCTCTTAGGATTGTACGAGAAGGCCAGCCAGAATTGCAGAGTACTCTTCTGCAGTGAGCTTTGGAGGCTTCCCAAGTGAGTGAACAATAAAAATACTGTCTAAGCAGTAACCCCAATCCCATGGGCATTTATTCAACAGCCCTGAAAACCTCAACACTAATGGGTCATATTTAAGTGCAGTCCAATGCTATGGTGTGTAAACACTAGGCAGTTGATGTATTTAAAAACTATACAAAGCCTATTTATTCCCAAAAGACAGAACTGGATTGAATTTAAAAGAACATTTTTGACAGTAAATTGAAATGTTGACATGAAGTAATGAAGAGCACAAGGTAGACTGTGCTGGAAAAATGAAAATAAAGCACACTCTGTGTGTGTGTGTGTGTGTGTGTGTGTGTGTGTGTGTGTGTGTGAGACAGAGAGAGAGAGAGAGAGAGAGAGCGAGAGCGAGAGAGAGAGAGAGAGAGATGCAACATAACATGTAAGCAGAATGTCACTGTCCTCCTGACGAACATTATTTTCATATAACAGCAAGGACTGACATTCTGTTAAACTGTTATTCTGCTTTTACCACAAATGATTTTTCCAGTGATTACGTGTTATTTATTAAAGTCCATTTTCATTTCCTCTCTTTCACTCATGTCACCTTTCCCTCGCTATAAGGGCACCTTATATAATTTAGCACAAAACTGGAAAAACAAAATAAACCTCTCGGTCCTGAAGATGTTTGTTTCTGCGCTGATCGACTGTGACTGCTGCAAAATGTTAACAGGAGACACCATCCAAAAATGTTACCCATCATTAACAATGAACAGTTTTTTTTTTTTTTTAAGTCTTTGTGTTGTACCTCTTATATATCTGTTTTATATATAGAAATGATAACATCAATATGAAAGTATTTAGAGGTAGTTCGGGTCATATTTTACTAAAAAAAAAGTAAAATCTCTTTTGTACCTTCAACCCTACACTTTCTGTTCCTCCCTCCCCGCTTTTCTCTAACTTCTGCCTCCCCCTTTTCTTTTGACCTGAAGCTGTGTTTCTGCCACTGACAAATTAGAACAAATAGGTAAACTCCCAGACAGGAATAATAAATAAACTGTATTTCAATGAGATTACCGTATTTTCTGGACTATGTCACCCCCACAGTACAAATCGCATGATCCAAAAAATGCATAATAAAGAAGAAAAAACATATATAAGTCATACTGGACTATAAGCCGCAAATTCATAAAAACGGTCTACCTTTGCTTCGAAATCTGCTGGCAGTTTTTGTGATGTTGTGGTTCTCGCTCTGATATGGAGGTGGTTGCATTGCATGAAGCGGTAACAATAAGAAAGTCCTCACACAAAGTCATTTCTATTCATCTCCTTGACAACTACCTGGACATGGAGACGCAACTGCACTGTTGACAAGCCTCTCCCTGAGGCTCAAGCGCCCATGTGCGAACTCGTTCCTCTAGCTGTGACCATACATACATCATTGCAGTAATAATAATCTCCGCTTTTCTGCCCTCTTGTTGCCTTCTTGTGGTTGTGAGTGTAAAAATAAACATATGAAATTACGTTCATTATTATTATGATGAACAGAATTATATAATAATATTACTACCTGGACGTGGAGACACAACTGCACTGTTGACAAGCCTCTCCCTGCAGCACGTTGCTCAAGCACCCTTGTGCGAGCTCGTTCCTCTAGCTGTGGCCATCTACCTTTTAGCCCACAATTAGCTTTTTGTGTTTTGGGGGGTTTTTGTTTGTTTTCTTCATTACAGTAATCATAATCTCCGGTTATCTCCAGTCCTTCACAGGTTTCTCGTTCACTCTAAACTTTCTTTCTGCTGCTTGATTACCACTTTCTGCTGTATAGTTCATTACTTGCAGCTTGTAATCCACAGAACAGGATTTTCTTTTTGGGAGCATTCCTTCAGTGGTGGATGAGCAGGTACTAGTACCCAAGCTTAAAGTGCCCTCTTGTGGTTGTGAGTGTAAAAATAACATACATGTAAAATTATGTCTTATTATTATGACGAACAAAATTATATGTAATAATTTCACATATAAGTCGCTCTGGAGTACAAGTCGCGGCTTCAGCCAAAGTATGAAAAAGTGCGAATTATAGTCCGGAAAATACGGTAAGTATACATGGGTGGTCTTCAACAGATCAAGGTGCAATACAGTAGGCCCCCATTATTCCATTTGGGGGGGGATATACCTAGTGTTCTGTCACAAGACTACATTTCTAATTTATATTTAAATAGGTAGAGATTTAAGGAAACACTCTTACACAGTTCATGTACCTGCTCATGTGTGGGCATATACATCATCTCAACCAATCAACAAGAGGGAGAACAGCCACTAGCTGAATTTGAATCATGTGACAGTTACTCGACAATCTGTGAATATGCGGGGGCGCGAGTACAAAACCGTGAATAGTCAAGGGCCTACTGTACTCTATGTTCTGACCTTAGTGTAGAAAGCAAGACTTTTATTAATTAGACATGTCATTTGGACAATGCTCAACTCTCAGCTTTGAGATTCTTTTATTGATTAGCCACCAAATCAAACCTCTCGCTCAGCAAAACCCCTTTTAATAAAGCACTGGTCAATATTATGGTCATTAAACATTTTTTAACTACTTACAATGATCTTTATATATATATATATATATATATATATATATATATATATATATATATATATATATAAACTGAATAATTGAGGGTAAGGGCCTTGCTCAAGGGCCCAACAGTGGTGATAGTGGGGACTGAACCACTGACCTTCGGATTATCTTTTCTACTAATCCACCACTGCCCTAAACTGCCGTAAACTGCCATAAGCATTTTATCAGAATAAATAAATTGCTGCTCAAAACACACAAGTACAGTTCAGTTTTACTGAGGGCCATATAAAACATCAAAAATAAATAAAAAAACAAACATGGATATTCACTAGGAAAAAGCAGGCGCTCGAAGCCGTTTATACAGTCCAACAGACTGTAGCAGTTTAAGCACCATGAAAAGGCCAATTTTCCAGTCTGCCCGTTTTATCATTCAAACTATTAAACAATTATAATACGATACACTGCTGAAGCAGCATATAATGGGAGTGGGGGGTGGGGGGTCAATACAAAAAGGTCAGTGTCAAGTTTGGGAGTGATACCTCATTATATTACTCCCCCCCTCTGTCTCTCTCTCTCACACACACACACACACACACACACACACACACACACAAAATCTCTACCTAATTTCAAGAGTGAATGTTTACACTGTTGTTATTTTCACATTCATATGAAACAGCATGGGAAAGGCTGTGAAAAAGCCCCATAACAGAAGGTTTCTTATTATATAATAAACAATTATGCACCAAGGACAAGCTGAATATCACTGGATTATTCAATTCAGTGACATCCACCAAGACTGAAACACACAAAGTGCTTTAGCATTTATATAATACAGGGATCCCTCACTTTCCGCTGTTAAATGGGAATCGAAATCCGCAAAGTAGGATTTATAGGGGAACGTATGTTTAAACCTTGTATAAGTAACCTATACGAGTTTGTCTGTCTGTCTTCCTTTCAGCTTTTTCCTCTTTCTCGGGAGTCGCCACAGCGAATCATCTGATTCGCACGTTTGATTTGGCAGAGGTTTTTACGTCGGATGCCCTTCCTGTCACAACCCTTTTTAGCAAGGGACAGCAACACGCTGACGACTTTGCAGCTACTCTTTACGAAAGTCAGCAATGGTTCTTTTACATGCCTCTCACCACAGACAGTGACAGACACGGCCCACCTTTGATAACCCAGTTAGCTGCACTGGGGGGGGACAGTGACAACCTTGTGGAGAGTGGGACTTGAACCCCCAACCTTTGGATCAGCGATCCAGCGCCCTATATCACTAGACCACCACTGCCCCGTATAAGTAACCTATATGAGTTTGTACTGTATACAATCTCTCTCTCTCTCTCCCTACATAATCATCTGTACATTATCAATATCATTATGTCCCGTGTTTAAACTCCTGGTTCCTATCAAGCACAGCATAGCGGATCTGATCAGATTTACAGAGTTTCACTCTTATCCAGTTCATTATAATACTGAGTCAATTTGTTTCTTCTTTGAATGTATCGTTCTGCTTCTCTTCCCGGACCTCCGTGTCAGCTACGCCCCTTTGCCGGAACTGTAGTATTAAGTGTAGCTCAGGATAATGCTTAATCATATTTCATACTTATATTTATGATATATCTTTATATAGATTTTCTTCCATTTCTATTTGTTCTTCAATTTCATTTCACTTTCGACAAACAGCCCTATTCGTATTTCCAATTGTTTTTGATGGGAGATTTTGGGTTGTTTTTTGTTGGTTCCGGGTTTTTTTTTGTTTGTTTTTTTTTTTGCATAATTGGCCTTGTTTTTGTGGCATTTTCCTTAACTTTCCCCCTATTCTTCCTGAATTTCCTTATTTTTTTAATTCGATGAATATTTATTTATTTATTATTTTTTTAAACCGTGATGCACTGAAGCCGCATTAATTGAAGCGCGAAGTAGTGAGGGATCCCTGTACACACTAAATGGGAACGCGAGCAAAACTCACATAAAAATTAAATGGTTAATTTAAAAAAATTAAAAATAAATCATGACAGACACAGGTGAGCTCAGAGCCCACACATGAGCAGATACATGAACTGTGTAAGAGTGTTTCCTTAAATCTCTATCAATTTAAATATAAATTAGAAATGTAGTCTTGTGACAGAACACTAGGTATATCTCTCCAAATGGTTAACTGCAGCCTCCATTGTTAATGGGCATTTTTGATGAACTGACCTTTGTGACCTTGAAAAATATGTAAAGGTGAATCAGTTTCAATAGGCTGGTGAGATGTTATGTTCTGTAGCATGTTTAACAAACGATACCAAAAAGATAAACTTTATTACGCTTCATGTCCTTTTACATTACATTGAACTTGGAGTGATGTCTTGGAGTGACGTCTCCAAGATGGCGCTGCCTAGAGGGCGACCTCGCGGAGTTCTCAGGGTTCTCAGAACTCTGCCTGGGCTTCTTGTTAGCCAGGGTGCGGCTAGCATTAGCATATTAGCTCAGTGCTAGCCGCACCCCGGCTAACAAGAAGCCTAGTTGAGCATGCTTAGTTATACACGCCCGAAAATACTCCGATCCTGTAGCTGTAGTAGCGTCGACTGGTCGAAGACGAGCATAGTGAAAAACATGAACAAACAAAACAACAACAAAAAAAAATTAAAACGATGAAAGAAACAATCTGACTCTGAGAACTCCGCGACGTTGCCCTCTGGGCAGCGCCATCTTGGAGACGTCACTTCAACTTCAATGTAAAAGGACATGAAGAGTACTGTAATAAAGTTTATCCTTTTGGTATCGTTTGTTTAACATGCTAAAGAACATAAAATCTCACGCATAAACATGAACTTAGGTACTGTACTGGAATAATAATTTAAAAAGATTTTAATACAACAGTTCAGAGAAAACCGTCGTTTCTCAGGAGAAAGTCTTATTTCTTCAGAAGAGACATCCAGCGTTTTCTATCGCTTAGCCAGAGAAGACACATAGCGTTTGAGTGGAATCATAGAGCTTAACTGGTAATTAAAACATACACATAAAAGAGGCTCATTGACAACTTGTGCGCGAGTGAGGAAAAAGGGGCGAGACATCAGCTCAACCAATCAGGAGAAAGGCGGACAGCCATTGGCTGAATCTGAATCACGTGCCGGTTGCTCGGCAGTCAGCGAATACTCAAACCGTGGGTGCAAAACCGCGAATAGTCAAGGGCCTACTGAACTACATGGAAAAACAAATAATAAACGACATTATTATATACCAGTTTAAAGCAGTACAGTGGTGACGTGACATGCTTCAAATGCCTGTGACAAACTGTTAGTGGCTCCCATTTTCAATAAAAACAACCCATATGAAATGTCTCATTTTCATCATCATCATCATCATCATCTTCCTCTGCTTAATCTGAGCCCAGTCGCAGGGGAAGCAGCAAGAGAGAAAGCAGGAAGGTAAGTTAGTCTGCTGGGTTTTATACTCAAGCCTAGTGGCTTATCAGGCCCGTGCTTATCCTGAGTTTCCGTAGCGTGAAGTGACAAGGAGCTCAACTCCTCCTGGATGGGACGCTAGTCTGTTGTAGGTTACCTTCGCAGTATTTTTACTGGTACCCATTTATACTGCTGGGTGGACAGAGGCGCACTTGTGGTTAAGACCTTGCCCAGAGATCTTAGCACGGTGGTGATATCTAATGGGGCTTTTGGCATAGTATTTAGGATGCTGGGCTTGGAGATAGACACACTTAAAAACAGACAGCGATATCAGCAAATATAAAAACAAATAATTAAAGATGATCACTAATTAAGTAACATACCTCAAAAACATAAAATAATGCTGAGGTAATTATGTAGACTGGGATCTTACCATCAGTTCTAACATAAGTGTTCTTTTTAATTATATAAGCACAGATCTAATCCATCCTTATTGAAAGAGTACTTTAAACTCTGGTTGATATAAACTGCTGTTCAAAGACAAAAACACAAAAACAATTAAATTGAGATCACACAGGAGGACAGACAGACTGCATATTTTGTTAAATATGCATTTTCGAAATGTATTAGAAAGTTTTGAGGTCATGCCCGATTTAAATGCCTTTTATCCTTTCAAGATTGGTTCACGGTGATCATTTGTCATGGACCCCAACTCAGCAGACCAAAATTGCAGTAATCTGAATCCAAACCAACACAATCAAACCCTAACAGGCTTGGTTGGAGAGTTAGTGGTTGGTAAAGTAGTCCAGGGTCAGATTACTCAATATGAATGTGAGGCATGGAGAGCAAGATCAATGAGAAATGTCAAGGATTTCAACCTACCAGCCAAGACTACAGTTCAAATCCTTTGCAGTTACTACTGGACTGTGTCTAACATGAGGCAGGAACATTTTCACCACACGATGCTCAATGCACCATGAAAATACAGACTCTGGTATAACAAGACAATCAGAAGAATACTATTACAGTCATGTGTAAAAACATAGGAGACCCCATTAAATAGTCAGCTCTTTATTAAGAAATGTTCACAATGTTCAAACTTGTTTTTATTTATTTTTAGAAAAGAAGGTGATTTAACTGTAATTAAGCAACAAAAATAAAACGCATGGTCAGAACATCGTTACTCATCATATTGAGGAAGGCTTGCCCAATTGAAACTTCAGACATTTAGTGCGACGTGACCCTATCTGTTGAAGTGAGATTGAGCACTACAGTGAGATCCAAAGAGCCGTCTGAGACCCTGTGGCTGCTTATGAGTCTGGTAAGGGATTCAGAAAATATCAGAAGAATTTGACTTCAGCCATTCCACCAGCCGGAAAATTATTTACAAGTGGAGGGCATTCAAAAACAATTGACACCATGCCCAGGTATGGCCATGCAATGTAAGTTCACCGAGCACAGCAGGCAACAAGATGCTAAAAGAAGTCATCAAAAGTCCTAGCATCCCAGGAGCTACAGCAGGATCTCGCTACTGTCCATATGAATGTGCATGATTCTACGATCAAAAAGAGACTACACAAGCTTCACCTTCATGGGGGGAGTGCCAGAAGGAAATCTTTGCTCTCTGAAAAGAACATTAAGGCCAGACTAAAGTTTTCCAGAGAGAACATGGACAAAGACTAGGTCTTCTTGAATAATGTTATTTGTATGGATGAGTCTAAAGTTTAATTATTTGGACACCAGAACAGAAGACACTTGGTGGAAAGCATTCCAAGGAAAGAACCTCATACCAACTGTGAACAATGGAGGTGGAAGTGCCATGGTTTGGGGATGCTTTGCTGCAGCAGGACCTGGCCAGCTCACCATCACAGAGTCCACTATGAAGTCTACTGTGTATCAGAGGGAGTTTGAAGAACATGTGAAACCATCTTTAAAAAATGAAAGCTGAAGTGGAACTGGACACTGCAACATGACACTGACCCAAAACATACCAGTAAATCCACCATGGACTGGCTGAAAACTAAGTGGAGAGTCCTGGAATGGCCCAGTCAAAGCCCGGATCTTAATCCCATTGAGATGCTTCCAGATGACTAGAAACGGGATGTGCATGGAAGAAATCCCTCAAACATCTCACACATGAAAGAATTCTGCATTGAGGACTGGGGGCAAACCTTCCTCAGATCAATGTCAGAGACAGGTAGATGGCTGCAAGAAGCATCTCACAGATTATTTCAGACAAATGGATAACGCTAGTTATATGAGAGTAGGGTGTCCTAATTTATTTCCTACACTGAAATATGCATTATTGTTCATCTCTTGTTTGATGAGTAAAAATGTTAATTCATGCTGTTTAATTACAATCAAATCACTTTCCTTTTCCAAAAATAAAAAGATTGGACATTGTTATGTGAACATTATTAATAAAGAGTTGACTAATATAATGGAATATCATAATTCTTTTCACATGACTGTAACCTGAATCTCCTTCATATAAAATCTTTTTTAAAGATTCTAAAATTGTTTTTATTAGGTAACTAAATGTAAAGTATTGAGTCGGTCACAAGGGACAATCACCCACTTTCAACTTCCATTCACATTCCTCCAATTTTCGAAAGCCAACTCAAGCTAGCAACAAGGTTGAATTGCAAATAATCTCCGATACAGAAAGGAATCAATTTCATAATAATAAACACTTCTCGGAATAAACTGATGCAGAAGAAAATTTCAGGGGAACTGGAAAAAATACCCCAACATACTGTCCAGAAAAAAAAAAATAAAAAAATGCTTCCAGTGTACTTTGCTCTCGTCATACAAGATTCATTGGCTTCATCAACCAGTATTGATCTGCTGATATCTGCAGTCCAATGTGCTGTATTTACACATGTAAATACACGAGTGTCAGCTGATATCTTCGATTTTTAAAGTCCATCTTTAATAAAACCGCCATCTTCCGGGTAATTACACATGTGGAAAGGCATGAAGGTGTCATTCTAATGCATATTATATGTAATTTATGGAGAATTAACCTCCCCCCCCCAAAAAAAAAAAAAGGTCAGACTTAAACTGATTTGCATAATCCTATGACATGGTTCCTATATCACATTCCAGATAATTACCAGCACCCAGGGGAGGTTATACTATTGGTTGTGTGTGTTCGTGCACCATGAAAACTGGGGTGGGTTTCCAAAAAATTTAAACCAAATGTGGGACTTGGGCCAACAAAGAACCGATGTAATTTTGGTTAATTATTGATGAAGTTTTCCATGGTGGTGTTGAAGGACTTCTTAACATTATGTGACAGGACAAGAAGGTCACTATAACACGTGAAAAAAATGAGACTGCACTGCCTTTGTGGAGGCCTGTGCCGCTAGTTTCTAGAATTTCTAACATCAAATTAGATTCTAGGACAGGGGTCTCAAACTCATTCCACAAAGGGCCACAAAGGCTGCATGTTTTTGCTTCGACCAAGCAGCAGCTGACCAATCTCTGTACACAGCACACCTGAAGACTCAGATCAGTTTATTATACGACTCATGTCAGGTGTGCTGCTGCATGGTTGAAACAAAACCTTGCAGCCCCTGCGGCCCTTTGTGGAATGCGTTTCAGACCCCTGCTCTCGGTGCTTCCATAACTTGCCTTATTAAACGGTAAATAAAATACATTTTACACATTAATTTATAATCTTTTACTTTGTTACAGTGCCATACAGTAATCACAAAGAATTATCCCCTTAAATAAATGACACCCTACTGTGAAATCAGTATGCAAGTCCTGTCAAAATATAGACAGGCTTAAGGCTCAACCTTTTGTTCAGTTTACATAAGGATTACAGCTAACGTTTGGTAAATTTACATTTTCTGGGCAGCTGCAGTGTAAATACAGTGATATCAATTATCTCCCATCTCCAAACATAACCAGGAAGAGTTCACAGGAATATAATTACCTTTAATGCCCTGTTAAGTCCATGTAAATTGTGCTTATATAGGGGATTGACTTTATCCAAATATCATTAAATTAGTCACAAAAATCAATGTTCTAAAAGAGATACATTTAGAAAATACAATTTCACTGGATGACTGACTAAACAGAGGTGAGCACACAGACTGGGCTCCTGTGAGAAACAAAAAATGTGTGGAAGCAGGGATTTTACCTTTCATGCAGGCACAATATATGAATCTCAAGGAATAATAAGAATAAGAATAATAACAACAACAACAACAACGTTCAACGTGATAAGCGCTAAGAGATTCAATTCAACGTGATAAGCGCCCAGGGCGCCTTAAAAATTAGAGTGGGTGGGCACTTATTAAAATGTTTACCAGCGGAGAGGACCGGTAAGCGCTTATACCATCGAGGTGGAAAATAAAAGAGTTTTACTGGTATTTGTGTTAATTATTTTGTGGTATCAACCAAACTACTTACATGAAAGCTGAAAATAAACAGAAAACAGCATAATTTAAAAAAAGACCCCTTACTTTTCTCTCCTGGTGCTTTTCCTTTAAATATTTTCTCGGAAGTAAAATCGAGCCAATCAACACGAATGTCAACTTTAGCACATGGCACGTTGAACCTATCAACACGAACATAAACAAAAGCACATGGCCAGAAACCTGCTTAAATTTATGAAGTTAGTGAGCAGGAGAATCGGGTGAAAAATACTCGTCATCACTTTCTGATAGGTTCTGATAGATTCATTCAGAGCATCCCATAGTTTTGCTGTAGCAGTTTCTAATGGTTCATCGGTTGTTGGACATTTACCAAGAGAACACAGCAAAATATTTTCCTGTTTTTTAAAGCACGGCGAATAATGAAATGTGTTGTTACTGATGAACATTATATACATTCCCCAGTGGCAGGGGGTCTTGAAATACCGTATAAACTCACTTTTACAGGCAGTGAACACCTCATTTTACCGTTACAGAAACTGATCAAATAAAATTGCTAATTTTTATCTACCATTTTGCTCCCAGTACACATGGGCGGTTATTAGGCGTAAGATCAAAAACATTGGTTGGGGGAGGGGGGCTTATTACGTTGAATATAATAATAATAATAATAATAATAATAATAATAATAATAATAATAATAATAATAATATAATTAAAAGTAATTTAAAAACATGTTTACTAACGACTTTCGTCAAGAGTAGGCTGCATAGCCATCAGCATATTTCTGCCCTGTGATGACCTGGCAAGCTGTTCAGGGTGTACTCTGCTCTCACCGAAATTATTGCCAGCCTCCCTGTGACCTTAATTAGGATGAAGCTGGTCAGAAAATGAATGAATGTTTAGTAACATTAAAGCTTTCATTCATTCATAAATGCCTACTCAGGGTCAAAGTGTATTCCATTAGGGCCCAGGGTGTCAAGCTCAAGGTCTGTGGGCCAAATCTAGCCTGCCAGCAGATTATGGCCAACAAATCGATTTTTCATTGTCAACCATTATCATGAAACATAATTAATTGTGCATTCAATAGGTCAACAGGTATATCCTTTGGAGCTTAATAAAGATGGCAAGTTAACTTGACTTTGTAATGCTTTGGCAGGAACAGAAAGTAAATAAAGAAAAATGGACAAATACCAAAACTAATTGTTTCGCCATGCAGAGATCATGGTTTCCCTTTTTTAAATAAATGTACTGTGAATATTTGGCCTTCCTTGGTTTAGAAACTTAATAATGTGACCCTCAGAAAAAATACATTTGACATGCCATAATTACAGTTATCATTTTATTATATATTCGGAGATTCGTCAGAAAATATTGTGCACTGATACAAATAAAATAAATGCAAAGTATAGATTATTTATGAAGTAAATCTTGGTACCTTTAAATTCAAACTAACCACCAAAGGACAAATTGGGGTGTTCACTAAATTCATCCACATGCAGTCAAGGGACTAGTATGGTTTTATTGTGGAGACCCAGTGGGTGGTCCTGGGGCTCAGTGAGCTGCGCTGACTCCTGTGTGGAAAGGCCAAGCTCAGCATGGCTACACCCTTCATCCACCACCAGTTGGCATGGAAGTGGCTGCTATAGCAACGGAAGGGACTGTATGCTGAAGTTGTGCCTCTGCCTCCTACCCCCTGGAGGACAGAGAACAGTGAACTGGGCATAGTGCCACCATGTTCACATGAAATGTGATGGGAAAATAGCAAGCTTCTGAATTCTGTGAATCACACACATAAAGGGTGCATGGAGAGAGCGGAAGCAAAATCTCTTGGGTTGTTTGAGTGCTTTTATGGTAGAAGCTGGGTCGGCAGTCTTCAGGAAAAATAATAAAAAAGGTAAAAAAAAAAAAAAAACCTCCCCTAAACTAAGACTGATTGGGGAGAGTCGAAACCACACAGACTAGGATTTCATAAATAGGGGGAAGTCATTGTAAGGCCGCATTTAAAATAAAAAAAAGAAAGAAAAAAAAAAACAGTGATGGGAGTGGCCAATAATAAACACCAGCTAATTAACCTGTGGTAATAAATAGGTAATTAACCGGGACACTGTCAGTTAACTAAAATGGGGACAGTGGTGGTCTAGTGGTTATAGGGCGCTGGATCGCTGATCCAAAGGTTGGGAGTTCGAGTCCCACTCTCCACAAGGTTGTCACTGTCCCCCCCAGTGCAGCTAACTGGGTTATCAAAAGCGGGCCATGTCTCTCACTGTCTATAGTGAGAGGCATGTAAAAGAACCATTGCTGACTTTCGTAAAAAGAGTAGGCTGCAAAGTCGTCAGCGTGTTTTTGTCCCTTGCTAAAAGGGTTGCGACAGGAAGGGCATCCAACGTAAAAAAAAAAAAAAAAAAAAAAAACTCTGCCAAATCAAACGTGCGAATCAGATGATTCGCTGTGGCGACTCCCGAGTAAAAGGGAAAAAGCCAAAAGGAAGACCGACCGACTGTCAGTTAACTTAAATGACCAATGCAATCTACCATAAACGGGCAGAAGAAATTAGTATAAGATCCCAAAGAGAAAAAAATTCCCTTGGCAATCAATTCTTTTTCCTTTCGGCTGTTCCCTTTCAGGGATCGCCACAGCAAATCATCTGCCCCATCTTCATGAAAGTCATATGAATGATTTCCATGTTCGATTTGGCATAGGATGCCCTTCCTGACACAACCCTTTGGCAAGGGGCGGAAACACGCTGACGGCGATGCAGCTCCTCTTGTCGAAAGTCAGCAATGGTTCTTTTACATGAACCTCACACCATACACAGTGAGAGACATGGCTGGCCTTTGAGAACCCAGTTAGCTGCACTGGGGGGGGGGGGGGGGTGACAACCTTGTGGAGAATGGGAGTCGAACCCATAACCACAGGATCAGCGATCCAGCACCTTTTACCACAAGGCTACCACTGCCTCCTGCCTTGGCAATGAATATGTTCTGTTATTACATAATACTTGATACTGATTGGCAAAATACACTATTCAGCAATCTTCTCTCTTCCCCCCCAGACTGTTGGTCGGTATAACAAATCATATCTGGGGTGGGGGGATTGAGAGTCACAATTAGTAATTCCTAAGTAGTGTCCCCTCTGCAGGTATTTATTTTGTTATAATAAGCAGCTTGCCATACATTATCCCTTACATATTATCCACCATTCCAAATAAACTAAAGAGTAAAAAATATTCTCTTTCTTCTGCCTCCTCTTTTTGTGCACCTCATTCCTGATTGCACAGTAGGACATGCACAAGCACATAATTATATTGAAAAGAAAATATTAATCGAAGCAAATAAATATTCTACGCACGTTCAACTCTGCCTGCAGGCTCATTCTCCTAAATTGACAAACACCTGCGCACACATGCACAGTGTCCCTCTCACTTTCTCAAGTCTCTGGATCGGAACAGAAAGAGGACAAAAACACCGGACAAGATTAAATAAATTAAGACGGGTGGAATTAAAGCACATTATAGGCTTCAGGTGACGGTGGCTGAGACAGTGGGTGAGATACCCCTGATGCCCCTTCCACTTCGTATGAAGTGGGAGGCATTAGTAAATTATAGTAGCTATCCTGGACATCTTTATGACCCATGAGCCTTGACAAAGTTTGTTTCTGTAACATCATCTGCAGAGACAAAAATTTAAGACATTTCTTTGTAATGCAGAATGAAGTCTGTCTCTGCATTATGGGAGATAGAGTGGAATATTATTAGCTCGAGGGCCAATGTTCTTTGCCTCCATCGCGGCAGTCCGGATCTGTTATATTCATTGTCAGTGTGCAGCGTAATAATGCACAAGTGGGTGTGTGGAAATTTTGCTGACATTCAGCATAAAGGTGGGCGATCATGGTAAAAATATCACATCACGATACTTCTGATGTGCGTTCCTGTATCACAGTATATAGGTTTGTGAACAAACTGCCAACAAACCAGCAGTGTTGCATTTTAAACAACACTACCAAGTACAACACAAAGGCCAACACTATCGATGAGACACCTCCGACAACAAATATATTCCTTATTTGTAATTATTTGCATGGCGCAATTACTTTTCAAATATACAGTACATGGTCAGAATTATTTGGGGACCAAAGAACTGAACATCCCATTCTAAAACCATAAACATTAACACTGAGCTGTTCCTCCTTTGCTACTAGAACACAGCCGACTCTTTTTGAAAAAGTCGAGACACCAAGTTTTGCACACGGATGTGGGGTTTTTACCAATTGAGACTACTCCAAGAACGACTGCTGTTCGAATGTAAGGTGTAAGATGTCCCACCAGCCTTGTTATTAAGGTCAAACCTCTGTCTGCATACAGAAACTCAAACACAGAAAAGCATACCATATTTTCCGTACTATAAGTTGCACTTTTTTTTTTTTCATACTTTGGCTGAAGGTGCGATGAATACTCCAGAGCGACTTGTGTGAAATTATTACATATAATTCTGTTCGTCATCATAACAAACATAATTTCACGTTTGTTATTTTTACACCTCACAACCACAAGAGGGCACACTAGGCTTGGGTACCGGTCCCTGCTCATCCACCACTGAAGAAATGGCCCCTAAAAGAAAATCCTATTCCGTGGATTACAAGCTGCAAGTGGTGAAATACGCAGCAGAAAAGGGTAATCGAGCAGCAAAAAGAAAGATTGCAGTGAACGAGAATCTTGTGAGGGACTGGAGAAAAGCGAAAATTATTATTACTCCAATGAAGAAAACAAACAAAAAAAACAAAAACAAAACAAAAGAAAGCTAATCGGGACATAAAAGCTAGATGGCGACAGCTAGAGGAACAAGCTCGCACATGAGTGCTTGAGCAACGTGCATCAGGGAGGGGCTTGTCAACAGTGCAGTTACGTCTCCACGTCCAGGTAGTGAAATTATTACATATAATTCTAACAAGAGGGCAGAAAAGCAGAGATTATTATTAGAACAATGAAGAAAACAAAAAATGATGATCACGACCTAAAAGCTAGATGGCCACAGCTAGAGGAACGAGCGCACACATGGGGGGTTTGAGCAACGTGTCAACAGTGCAGTTGCGTCTCCACGTCCAGGTAGTTGTCAAAGAGATGAGTAGAAATGACTTTGCGTGAGGACTTTCTTGGTGTTACCGCTTCATGCAATGCAACCCCGTCTTTATATCACAGCGAGAACCACAACGTCATAAACTGCCAGCAGATTTCCAAACCAAGGTAGGCATTTTCCATGAGTTTGTAACTTATAGTCCAGTGCTACTTATGTTTTTTTTTTTTTTTGCATCTTCTTTATTATGCCTTTTTTTTTTTTTTGGGCTAATGCGGCTTGTACTCCGGAGTGACATATAGTCCTGAAAATACGGTATACAGGTATACCTCGGCTTAAGTCGTTTCGAGTTAAGTCATTCTCGATTATACATCGGTTTTCAAAAAAGTATATAAAAAAAGTTTAATACATAAAGTTTAATAAAAATAGATCTTATTTGTTGTGGTCTGTGCTGGCTGGAGGCGTTAACTCTCTCTATTCATTGCAAGCGCTGGCGAGGGGCGTGGCAGCTACCTGTAGGCGAGGTCCAGAGAGCGCACCTGTTTCCATTCAGCAATCAGCAATCCACGAGCTATAAATAGGAGCAGCGCGCTTCCGTCCAACGTCAGAAGATTGTCCTTCCCAGTGATTCTGTTTTCCTGCTATCTCTCTGACTCCTGGTATCCTGCTTCGTGCTCGACCAGTTTTCATCGATTAATTATTTCCAGTAATTTAGATTTTTCCAAAGTGCAAAATAAAATCTTACATGGTCTCCTGCATCTTTGGGTCCGACGCATATGCTCCAGGCGCACCATTATTAACCATATTGAAAGTTGCATTCATGAATAAAGTACAGAACTAGGAATGGTTATTTTCTGTTTAGTCTAGACAAGTAAATTTGGTGTAGCCTAGTCTAGGCTAGCATAGAGACAAGCTAATTCGACTTATGTTGTTTGTCGACTTAAGTCGTCTCTCCTGGAACCAATTAACGACGTTGGGTGAGGTATATCTGTATAGGGTGGTACTTTTTATGGGTTTTTTCTTATTCACGCCAACCTTGTGTCAATCATGATCAACTGTATTTTAAACTGTCATTCTGGATACTCACAATGTCCTCTGCATCACACATGGTAGAGAACAGCAGGACATTCACCTTGGAGAAGGAATTGCGAGTGATATAATGTGAACCAGAGGTAATAAGTATACACACTGTAGTCTTCTAAGTGTAAAAATGTACACTGATATTTTTAGTGCATTTTGGTACTGGTGGGAAAATACTGCACAAACTTAATACCAAAGAGAAGTGCTCCAGACAAGTGCTTTTGTTTTGTTATTGCCATTTTCCTGCTCATCGGTAGCTGACTGCAGTCTAATAAAACAGTATTATCTCCCAAACCACATAAAAGTGTCTCTAATCATTAGTCAACATCAAAATCTTTTTTTTTTTTTTTTTTTTTTGTCGGCTGAGTATAAAGAAAGGAAACCAGCAACTCTTAAATCACCAATAAAAGCAAAGCAACCCTTTCAGTTAAACCATTTTTCCCACTAAAACCCCACTGTTTGGGAAAGATGACGGATCTTAAAGATTTAAACAACTGAAAGCCTCCATGACTCACTGGGTCTCAAAATATCTCCGCATACTCAGCAAGAAGTTGCATGTCCACAGCCTGCCAACAAGAGCTCGAAGCAAACGGAGAGCGAGGTAAACTGTGGGCCTCAGGGACAGAGAAAAGAACCAAAAATGAAAAGCATCCAATCTATCCATTCTTTCCAAGCAGCTGAGTCATTCTGAAAGCTTCCTGCATTTCAAGTCAATTGAATTTTATGCAGAAAGACTCAAGTTTCCAAAACAATAAGCTGTTGCTCTTAATCCAAGAGCGTGTTCTTGTACACAGTGTTCATTCTATTTGAACCGAACCCCACGCTGGGTCCCTTCTTGGGTGCAGTTCGTTTGTTTAGGTGAAAACACAGTAATTAAGTGTGGACTATAGATACCCATTCATAAGTGAACAGCCTATGAGTAGTGAATTAACATTCATTATCACTTCATTCTGGCTTAATACATCCCAGCTCAAGGATTAGTATTTTTTTATTCATCGATTTTACATTTTGTTAGTCACGTGACCAGAGGAACAATCTTGTGCATTAGTGTTAACATGGCGGTGCAAGCTTGCATAGCTTCATCGAAAGTGGAAAAGTCCGAGATCAAGCACTAAAGAGAGAGTGGCATATGATTTCAAGAGGGAGAAAAAAAAAGGAGGCAAATGGTTTCAGAAACTCATTGTGGCTGAAACTTTAATTCGAAGAGGATTGATAGAGTACAACTGAGCAGTAAGTTAAGGGATCACTCAAGGGCACAACAGTGGCAATTTGGTCATGACAGGATTTGAACTCACCACCTCATTGAGATTTCCTTTTGGCTTTTTCCCTTCTTCAGGGGTCGCCACAGCAAATAATTCGCACTTTTGATTTGGCAGAGGTTTTTACGTCAGATGCCCTTCCTGTCACAACCCTTTAGCAAGGGACAGAAACACGCTGACGGCTTTGCAGCTACTCTTTACGAAAGTCAGCAATGGTTCTTTGACATACCTCACACCATAGACAGTGAGAGACATGGCCCGTCTTTGATAACCCAGTTAGCTGCACTGGGGGGAGGGGGGGGGCAGTGACAACCTTGTGGGGACTCGAACCCCCAACCTTAGGATCAGCAATCCAGCGCCCTATACCACTAGACCACCACGGTCCCGAACTCATCACCCATAATCCATGACCAAATGCCTTCGCACTAAAACTCTATAACCAATAGAGACTGTCTGTCTGTCTTCCTTTCGGCTTTTTCCCTTTTACTCGGGAGTCGCCACAGCGAATCATCTGATTCGCACATTTGATTTGGCAGAGGTTTTTACGTCGGATGCCCTTCCTGACACAACCCTTTTAGCAAGGGACAGAAACACGCTGACGACTTTGCAGCTACTCTTTACGAAAGTCAGCAATGGTTCTTTTACATGCCTCTCACCATAGACAGTGAGCGACATGGCCCGCCTTTGATAACCCAGTTCGCTGAACTGGGGGGGACAGTGACAACCTTGTGGAGAGTGGGACTCGAACCCCCAACCTTTGGATCAGCGATCCAGCGCCCTATACCACTAGACCACCACTGTCCCCTCAAAAGAGACTATGTACACTGAAAACGATTCAATGCCGAACCAATTCATGAGCGACACAAAATAAACCACAGAGATCATATGACCCGGGTGGTGGGGGACATTTGTCTAAAGATTAGAGCTACTCGACTGAGCTGTGAGGGACAAACTGACCCAAAAGACGAGCAGAAGTACTATAGCGACAGCCTGTCTTCTGGCGGTCTGAATCAACTATTGGGGGGGGGGGGGGGTTCAAAACACAAAATGTTTCTTCCTATATAGTAGGACTTTATGTGTTTACAATTTTCTGTCACTGTATTTCTGACTGAAGGCAGTTTCAGCCCTACACATCCCTCAACCAACTTTGTTTTGATTATTTTATTTCTTTTTTATGTACAAATGTGGAAACCCAATAAAATAGCAAACAGACTAAGATAGAAAATGTCGCTTTAAGATATAAAAACTCGGCAGAGGGAAAAAAAGGTGTAAAAAGGCCTCAGGGATTAAAAGCAAACAAAATACTCCATACACCCTGCTGTTTTCAGGACACACACACACACACACACACACACACACACACAGCAAATGCAGCATGTGGTATTGCATAACATTAATGCCACTCTAACTACAGAATTTAAATGGAGACTATTGAATGAAGAATTTATGATGTTTAAAGTATAAATACTTTATACAAACAAACAAACAAAAACAAGAAACATAACTGTAACAGCAGTCTAGTCTAAATTCTGCTGTACCATGTTTTGAAGAAATTAAGAGTTGTTGATTAGACCACAACATTTGTAAGTATAAAGCATGGTCCTATCACATCTCTATCACTGCGGCGTTTTGATTAAACCAGAATCCTGGTTGATTAACGTCTCTGAGGTTCATATGAACTACAATTCCCTCTTCAGAAATAAAATACAAAACTTACTCCTGACAAAATTCCCAATGTTTCCAGTGCACCTTTATTACTGTGCTCACCTCTGATCTCAGGACAAAGAACAGATGGCTGCTTTCTGCTGTGCTTTAATTGTCTACATACAGTGACAACTAGTGTGAACAAAGCAAACATTAAAAATAAAATCTCACCACTGCTTGGCCTCATGGAAGAGGGAGAATGTGAGGAGAGCGCTCAGTGTGTGTGTGTGTGTGTGTGTGTGTGTGCACGGTTATGCAGGCTGGACGATGGTGATATGTTCTGTCATTATGTGTGGGGATATTTCACCTTGTCTCATCCTACCCTACAGCGCCCCACCCTTATTTCCATATGAACTCACACATGGGCTCTCTCTCTCTCTCTCTCTCTCTCTCTCTCTCTCACGCACATGCACACACATGCACACACATGCACACACACAGACACACCCGTTAGAGCACAGAGCTAAAATTAGCAGCTCATTCTGCTACACTGCTTGAGAAGAGAAAGCTCCATGCAAGGGAATATCTCACAAGACCCACATATTCTCAGGAGACACTGTGAGAATATGCTATTTCTGTGCCATTATGGGTGTGCTCACAAGTACACCCAAGGCTTACTGCTACACATGCATGTACGTACGTGAGCACGCACGCGCGCGCACACACACACACACACACACACACACACACACACACACACACGACAAACCCTTTATTTTCCTATGAAATATTTAACCTAGATATCACCGCCTCTGTTTAAACAGAGTTATGTAACTCAATATAGCTTGCGGTTATGCACCAAGCGGACAGTAAACTGAATTCAGTTCTGTGTCATTTCTTCTGATTACATCTTGAACTGCTCATAACATTCAAGAGTCAATGGTACAAAAACAACAAAAACTATTTAATCAAAACTAAGATCAGGGGCGAAAACTAAATCACTCATAACAGAAAACAAAAACTTAGAGAATGTGTTGCGGTGGTTGAAATCAACACTCACCAACACTCAGAATTACCTCATTATACAAATTAAAAACATGGTTTGCACAACCTGCTTCATGCATGCATTTCTAATGATGGCTGAAGAGATATAGACATATGGATAGATATATAGGTCTATATAAGGTAAAGCCCCCTAAAGAAAACTGTGATCAATTGAACCCCTTCACTGCCTGACAGCAATACAGCAATATTGATGTACAGAACTTAAGCTGGGGACAACAAAAGGCCACCTCAAATCCTCCAGGTTTCTCATGTACCTCAAAACCACATACCATATTCGACGTAACAAGTGCTCTGCTCTAATAAGTGCCCACCCCCCACACACACACAAACAGTTTTTTTTGTTTGTTTGTTTTTTTTCATTACGCCTAATAACCGCTCATGTGTACTGGGAGCAAAATGGTAGCTCAAACTTACCCATTTTATTCGATCAGTCTCTGTAACGGTAAAATGAGGCGTTCACTGCCTGTAAAAGTGAGTTTACATGGTATTTCAAGACCCCCTGCCACTGGGGAATGTCTATAATGTTCATCAGTAACAAAACATTTGATTGTTCCGCCATGCTTTAAAAAACCGGAAAATATTTTGCTGTGTTCTCTTGGTAAATGTCCAACAACTGATGAACCATTAGAAACTGCTACAGCAAAACTATGGGATGCTCTGAATGGATGGAGCGATGAGCCAGATATGGACCTATCAGAAAGTGATGATGAGGATATTTCTCCTGCTTACTAACCTCATAAATGTCAAGACGTTCCTGGTCATGTGCTTTTGTTTATGTTCGTGTTGATTGGTTCAACGTGGCATGTGCTAAAGTTGACATTCGTGTTGATTGGCTCGATTTTACTTCCGGGAAAATGTTTCAGGGAACAGCCGAAAAGAAAAGAAGGAGGCCGGGAGGGAAACGTAAGGGATCTTTTTCTGAAAAAATTATGCTGTTTTCTGTTTATTTTCAGCTTTCATGTAAATAATTTGGTTGATACCACAAAATGAATAACACAAATAGCAGCAAAACTCTTATTGTTTTGTTATTATTCATGTTTTCCACCACGATGGTAATAAGCACTTAGCGTTCCACTCCGCTGGCAACATTTTAATAAGCGCCCACCTACTCCAAGTTTTAAAGCGCCCTAGGCGCTTATCACGTCGAATACGGTATGTCAGTTGACATATTAAATTAGTAAAGTGCTACAGCTACAGATGCCACATTTTACAACTAGTTGCCACTTCAGAACTCAGTTTAAACAGGCTAGCACTAAAGCCAATCTACAGCATACCTGTGTGTATTTGTCTGTGGGAACATCTGATAACTCTAGATCGTTCTTCTGGAGGAACAGGGAAACATTCCACAAACCTCAATATTCACTACACTGCACTACATTATGTAAATGGTGGTGACCCATGCTGCTAAATATGTCACTTTGAACTTTGACCACATCTGTTTATCATTAACTGTAGATACTACTGCAGTTAACATTTGTTGATGACAATTGCTGCATTGTGCATGTTAGTGATTTCATACAAGTCCTGAGGTCGGTTCATCAGCACGACAAGGTACTCTTGAATTACATCACACTGCCTCACATCAAATGATCATGGATGCTGGGATCAGAAATTTTAATAATCACAAAAAAAAAAAAAAAAAAAAAAAAAAAAAATCACATTTGTTTTGAACTTGCAATATGCAAAAATGTGATTTTTTTTTTTCAACAAAATTTCTCTCTCTCTCTCTCTCTCTCTCCCACTGTAGCCTCTTCAAATACATTATGACCGAGTAGCTCCATTACAAGTCATTTTTCTAACTACACCACAGTGCAACAGCACATTAAAGCTGGAGGCTTGATTGTCAGCGCACACCCTGAAGTCAGCCATTATGAGTGTATGGAGAAATCCGGGGGGAAAAAAAAAAAAAAATCTGCTGGATCACTGCATTATCCCGATAAAAAACACCCAAGTAATGAACAAGGACAGATGAGCGTCTGCATCCGGCCAGGTGAATACTGCTGAAATTGGATTTGATGTTGATGTAATTTAGGAAAAAACAAACACGAGCTTTTTTAGTTGGCAAAGGATGAAAAGAGCAAACAAAATAAAAATCAGCACCAAAGTGTTCTGTACGTCAAAGAAGTGTGTGTGTGTGTGTGTGTGTGTGTGTGGGGGGGGTGTCAGTGTAAGCATAAAGGGTACACTACACTTCAAAATGGATAAGATAGCTTTCATGATGCTGACAGCACTTTCAGGTGAGATGGATATAAACAGCGCAAGGACAATGTTCTGAAGTAACAAAAATCTCCATATTCGTACTGAAATATTTTACATGCAGGAGCCATTCCTACCGGGAATCATGCTATTTAGCTCAATTTCCTCCTCCTCATCTTTGATGTGCAGATATTTTGTTGACTGGGCAAACCTGGAAAAAGACAAAGAGAACGAGAGAGACAGAAAGAGACACGGAGAGAGAGAGAGAGAGAGAGAGAGAGAGAGAGAGAGAGAGAGAGAGAGAGAGAGAGAGAACACAGAGGTTAAGTGATTATACAGCAAAAAGTCTGTGATTTTCACAGGTCAGAGAACGGGTGTTTATGTCTGACTACAGAGTGTCGGCATGAAAAAATGAGTGATGCCTTTTTCACACAGGTGGCTCACTCACTCGAATCACATTCACTTATGATCAAGTGGATCACGCCAATATCAGGTGGTTCAATGGTTAGTGCTTTGGGCTCCTGATCAGAAGGTTGGCGTTTCAAATAGATGAACTGCCACGTTGCCACTATTAAATTTCATCTGTTCAGAATTATGAATTACCAAAAACCCAAAACACTAATTTTCTCCGGATAAGGACAGCTTGCAAAATGAATTAAATGTAAAGTAAAACGTAGATGGCGGCAGTGGGAATACTTGGTCTAGATGAAATGCTCAAGCTTTTGCATTGGTAGAAATAAATACTGCTATTATACAAGTCCTGGAGAGTAATGCATACTCAGTCTGAGTCGTAATGAGAGCATATGGTGTCCTCAAAATGTATACGAGTTCAGATTTGCTTTAGAAACACTTGTAAACGTTGCTTTCTTCCATCGTGTTCCTCCCACTAAATCTTTTTACTTCCACCAAGAGGTTATACCTTCTACCTTCAGATTACCTGTAGATTTTCATGACATTTCTATCAGCGGTCGGGTTTTGGATGAGGAATTCTCCATTAGATTTTGGAGACGATCCAGATCAAATTCTGGATCCAGAAATCTTTTAAAGGATTCTTTAACATCGTTAGATAGGATGACTTGTAGCATTCTGGTTCATCATATCATGGGGGACTGCTGCGTTTTTTTGGAGGTTTCCGCTCACCAAGTGCGAAAGTTTAACGTTTGATTGTTGCGCTTCAGGATCACTATTTAGAAATATCCAATATATGAATGCTGTGTCACAGACTCACCAAAGCCGACATCATAAACGTTTGCCTCAGATGTCTTACAATCTTACAACTTAGGTTTCAGATCATCTGGCTTTCACACTCAATCACTTTCAAAGATTTATGGGAGGTTTTTTTTTTTGGGCAGATTTTATCACGCCAGTTGGATGACTGCACCATGTAATTGGCTACAAAATGTTCTGGCTTTTAATTAATTTGAGAAATTAAATGCATCTGTCACAAATTAAGCTAAAATTACTCTAAAAAGAGGGCAAGGGTTGGTATAGGGTGCTGGTTGTGTCTCCACAGGGTTGTCAGGCTCTGGATCTGACCTTGCTGGCTTATTGAGGCTTTTCTGTTCAAAAGACATACACATCAGGTCACATGGTTAATCTCAAATGCTTCTTCTTCTTCTAATTTTCCTTTCAACTGTTCCTTTCTGGGGTCGCCACACCGAATCATCTGCCTCCATCTCACCCTATCCTCTGCATCTTCTTCTCTTACACCAACTACCGTCATGTTCTCCTTCACCACATCCATGAATCTCCTCTTTGGTCTTCGTCTAGGCCTTCTGCCTGGTAGTTCCAACCTCAGCATCCTACTACCAATATACTCACTATCCCTCCTCTGTACATGTCCAAACCATCTCAATCTAGCCTCTCTGACTTTGTCTCCAAAACGTCTTACAAGTGCTGTCCCTCTGATGTGCTCACTCCTGATCCTATCCATCCCCGTTACTCCCAAAGAGAACCTCAACATTTTCATCTCTGCTACCTCCAGCTCTGCCTCCTGTCTTTTCCTCAGCGCCACTGTTTCTAAACCATACAACATCGCTGGCCTCAACATCGTCTTGCACACTTTTCCTTTCATTCTTGCTGATACTCTCCTATCGCACATCACACCGGACACTTTTCTCCAACCATTCCAACCTGCCTGCACACGCTTCTTCACCTCTTTTCCACACTGTCCACTGCTCTGGATTGTTGAGCCTAAGTACTTAAAATCCTCCACCTTCCTTATCTCTGCTCCCTGTAACCTCACCGTTCCTCTTGGGTCCTTCTCATTCACACACATGTATTCTGTCTTACTGAGGCTGACCTTCATCCCTCTCCTTTCCAGGGCATACCTCCACCTCTCCAGATTAATCTCAACTGCCATAGTTGTAAATGGTGGACTGTATTAACCCCACTGTCAACCCGACCAGGGTGTTCTCCACCTGTCCCCCAGGATTGATATAGCACAACCCACTGGATAAGCAATAATAAAGAAGGAACAAATGATTGTAAGAGCTCGTCAGCAGAATGTAGTCAAAAATACTACGAAAATAATCGACTGTCCACCTGTATGCAAACATCACAAAGAACAAGGGGAAAAAAAAAAAAAAAAAAGACAGTTTCCCTTACACATGTACTAATTACAGATTTATTTTCAAAACACCATCGTCAGAGTTAATGTATGGCCATGGAAAATAGACAGAAAAAGACCAAGGAACATTTTCAGACAATTAGTGTCAAAACAAAATAACAGCTATTCACAAGGATAGCAATAATGGTGTGAATCATGTCTCACTCACCTCTCTATGGCCCACTATAGCATCTTTAAATATAGTACAGCTATTACACCCCAGTGCAGCAGCACATTGAAGCTGAAGGTTTGATGGTCTCAATGTTCTCCCTCAAACCAGCTATTATGAGTGAGAGTAGAAAAACAAAGGCAACAAAAAGCCTGCTTCATTTGTCTTTTGCCTAGAAAATATCAGAGTTAATGATGAGCAAGGACAGATGATGTTCTACACCATACGCTCCAGGTCAATACTTCTGAAATGGTATTTGATATTGATCTAGTTTAGAAAAACCAAACAAGCAGCACCGAAACACTGGGGAGCAATTTTTAGTCATCAAAGAATGAAAAGAGAATGAAGAACCACGAAATTACTGTCAAAGATAAGAAGCTGTGTTTCTATATTCACCGATTACATTTTTTTTTTTTTTTTCATTTCAAAACACCCTGATCAGAGCTCCGCTGAAAACAAGTATCACTTGCTCATTAAAACAAACAAACAAACCCAAAAATAAACAAACATCTTCGCAAATCTTTAACTATCCGACTCCCGTACGTGCTGTGCCTTCATTTTTATTTTTTAATTTTATTATTTTTTTTAATCAGACAGGAGGGAAACACAATTTGGTCTTTTTCAGCTGAAGCCAATCTGCTGTAGGGTTTCTGTGGGCTCATATAGGTTGCAAAGGCTAGTTATGCAAGATACAGTAGCCTTCAGATCATATAACAGCAGCTCACTGTACTGCTTTCTACACAATCCTGTATAAACTCCACAGACAGTTGCGTGAAAATCCCAGGAGATGAACTGTTCCTGAAATATTCTGACCAATATGTGTGGCACTATGTCACAGTTAACATAACCAGGATCACATTCTCCCCCATTCCAGTGATTTATGACAACCTTTTACCTAAAGCCTGTATCTGCAAGACTTCATGCACTAGACATGATTGGTTGATAATTAGATGCTAGCACGGTAAGTGTATATTTTTAAGGTGAACCCCTGATATTATAAGGGAAAGGTTATTCCCTTGGCGTTAACCTGAAGAGATTTAATTTCGATATACACCACCGGTTCAAAGAAATATGCGGCAATATTCCGGAGTTAACTTTAGATTCATATTAAATGCAGGCCAATGCAGCAAATGGAAGATCCCATGCCAAATGGATGTGCCATCTTGTTCTCATAGAGAGGTCACAGTACTGTCTCTGAATCAGCTCAAGGGAAAGAATAAGCCTGAGCCAAGACAGACACTCTGAGAATTGCTCTTGTTTATAATTTTTGTGCAGAAATAGCTCCAGAACATATTAGTGGTAAAAGTAAACGAAACAAGACTTGAGCGATTAATGCTGGGAAATACAGAGATCCCTCGATACTTCGCGCTGGCTTCAGTGCATCGCGTTTTTTTTTTTAAATATTCATCGAATTAAAAAAAATAAAGAAAATTAAGGACAAATAGGAGAAAAAAGGAAAATGCTGCAAAACACGGCCAATTATGCAAAAAAAAAAAAAAAAAAAAAAAGCCCCAATCAAACAAAAAAACAACCCAAAACTACTTACATTTTTATGTGCGGTGCGCATCTGCGTCTATATGTATGTGTATTTATATTTTATTTACATCTTATGCATTATTTTTGAATGTTTAATTGTTATTATAAGCATTTATAGCGCTGAATATGTATTCATTGATATTATATACACATATACGTATACATCAGTCAGGGGAGTCGATCCTACTTCGTGTAAATCGGTGGTCACGGGGGGGGGGCATCAGTCCCAATTAACCACGTAAAGTGAGGGGTCCCTGTAAAACAGATGGGACTATATCGGGTGTATTGGAGAGAAAGGGGCCGGTGGTGTAATGGTTGGGGTGCTGCGCTCATGATCGAGGTTGTGTGTTCAAATCCCAGTTAACCCTCACTATACTAAGACCCCTGGGCAAGGTCTCAACCATAAGTGTGCCTCTGTTCACCCAGCAGTATAAATGGGTGCCAGTAAAAATATACTGGGAAGGTGACCAGCGATGAATGAGTGTCCCATCCAGGAGGAGTTGAAGTCCTGGTCGCTTCACGCTATGGAACCCGGGGATAAGCACCGGCCTGATGAGCCACTATGGCTCGGGTGTAAAAAGCCTGACAGAAGAATTGGAGAGAAAGCTGTGAAATTAAGCAATTCAGTAAAGAGTTTATGCGGAAAACTGTTAACTATACACCGCTCTCCTGTTCAGTTTGTACATTAGGAGGATATAATGAGAGACACGATTTATGAGGCTTTTGTTATTTCATCTGTCCCAGAAATTTTTTTTTTTTAGTCATACACCTTTCCAAAAAGGGGTCAGTCATGGTTTCTATATTTCCAGCTAAGACCATTAACTACTTCATGAATTATCAAGCTTCTATTTCATTTCTTTTTACATTCTCTATGGACGACTTGTTTTGTGTCCCAATTATGAAAAACCCATCCTTACATAATACTCAGACTGTTCTACTTTCTTACTTCTTTTACTGAAGGGGTTATCCATGCTCTCGGACACCTACGCAGTATTAATACAACCCTCGGAACATACAAAGCCATTTAATATTAATCAGGCAGGGGATATGAAGCGCCCTCGTGTGCTCAGTCCTGAAAAAACATTTACCGTACATTCATTTTCTCTTCATCTCATGGGAAATGTGGGACTGATGCCAATTACATTAATAAATAATTAGATGAGTTCGAAGTGTTCCACCCACATGCCAGAATGACAGCAAATATCCTCAGTGCTATTTTTTTGACGTAATAGCAGTGGAATGGAGTATGACTGATTTAATGCACATGGGTTATTCAGAAATTATTCACATGTGAATCAAAGGGTAGTGAGAAAAGTACAAATGTGGGATTGCAGGTGGCAGTCTTGAGCCAGAGATCCGATTACCTGTGATTCTTCTTCTTCTTTTACTTTCAACTGTTCCCTTCAGGGGTCGCCACAGGAAATCATCTGCCTCCATCTCACCCTATCCTCTGCATCTTCTACTTTTACACCAACTACCTTCATGTCCTTCTTCACCACATCCATGAATCGTCTCTTTGGTCTTCCTCTAGGCCTTCTGCCTGGTTGTTCCAACCTCAGCATCCTACTACCAATATATTCACTATCCCTCCTCTGTACATGTCCAAACCATCTCAATCTAGCCTCTCTGACTTTGTCTCCAAAACCTCTTACATGTGCTGTCCCTCTGATGTGTTCATTCCTGATCCTATCCATCCTCGTTACTCCCAAAGAGAACCTCAACATTTTCATCTCTGCTACCTCCAGCTCTGCCTCCTGTCTTTTCCTCAGCGCCACTGTTTCTAAACCATACACCATCGCTGGCCTCATCACCGTCATGTACACTTTTCCTTTCATGATTTTATATAAAATTATATTTGATTACACTCAAAGTCGTAAATGGCGGATTCAATGTTTCCACAAGGGAAACACTAACATTCTGAGCAAGTTTAAAAGGACACAGTCACACAGCCATATCTATGGTTTGCCTCATAATCCATGCATCATAATGTATCTTCATTTCCTTTCGGCTGCTCCCTTCAGGGGTCGCCACAGCAAATCATCCGCCTCCATCTCACCCCGTCCTCTGCATCTTCTTTTTTGACTCCAACGACCTTCATGTCTTCCTTCACCACGTCCATGAATCTCTTCTTTGGTATCATTTGGCATCATAATGTATAAATGTTAAATATCCAAGATAAAGGACAGATTTCTATTTACTTTGATTTTGACATACTGTATTAATCCCATAAGGAAATGATTTCCTCCGCATTTAGCCCATGCAAACTGAGCGCGCGCGCACGCACCTCACTCAAGGGCTCTTCAGCCATTTATGTAGAGGAAGGGAAGGTGCTGCTCACTCCCTCGCCGTCATACATTTTACCTGCTGGTTTGGGAATCGAACCAGAGACTTTACAGTCCCAAAATCAGTTCTCTAACCATTTAGCTATAGCTCCCCCCCCTTAAGATTAAGATACGGCATAACACAGGCTGGGGAGAAAAAGAGTTCCTCAGCTTGGATGCTGTCCTCACAACTTACTTATGGCTAGTTTACACTCTCCCAATTTTCCCTTAGATTTCTGGACTCAATGTACATTTCTCCTCATTTTCCCTATTGCTGATTTGCTGTATACTGTCTATATATATATATATATATATATATATATATATATATATATATATATGATAAAACTATGCATTTGAAAAATCCGAAAACTTATATATGACTTGGAGCAGTCATATGTGGCTAAACGACGATTGTCTCATCTTACAGAGAGTTTCATCATATCAGCCCGATCTCATTACCTAACCTCACACAGACATTTCCCGAAGGCTCTGCAGGACCCTAATTTGTGGATATAATGCTGCTCTTGTGGTGTTCTAATGATGTTATACTGGACTTCGCTCTACCTGGTGGTCAGACGGCTGCGCTTCCCCAGTGGCGAGTATGCTTTCTGTCCCTGAGATGAAGGTTCCTCCTTGTATTCTCTCTTTATTGTGGTATTTCCAGGGGGCCGACCACGAGGGCGAGGTGCTGTGTCACAGCTCGACACATCTTCCCTAAGAGAGTGAGAAAAATACAGACAATTGGCACCTATTCAACAAGAAAGGCTTTGAGAACAGCTGTCTCAATCTGAATAAGAGAAGATCGATGAAACTGTAGCGACTTGGTGAGAGGATTTGCCCAAGAAAAATTTGCATTTAGATTGGAGTAGAGGATTAAGACCTCCCTTAGCACTGGTTACATCCAGTCCTCAGTTCAAAAGGTAATGAGAAGGGCTTAATGAATCATAAAGAATAAAAACATCATAGACCTCCTGGAGCTGAACTGACATTACCAATCAAAAGTTTGTGGACACATTTTAAAATAATATCTGCGTTTCAGTGATCTCTTAACACTCATCACATCAGTGTAAGAACGTCTTCAAAGAGTTGGAGGACAGCAATTCTTAGGATCAACCAGATATTTTGTCCAGATGTTTATAGTTTGTGGTAAATCTGTGGAGCTGACGAATACATGATTCTCTTTGGAGAAAATAAAGTAAGAAATTAAGAATCAGGATACAGGGATCCCTCACTTTCCATGGTTTAATTGGGACCGAGATCCCCACCCCCACCCCCCACACGACCACTGAATTCCATGAAGTAGGATCAACTCCCCTGACTGACGTATACGTACATGTGTATATAATATCAATAAATACATATTCAATGCTATAAATGCTTATTATAACAATTAAACATTGAAAAATAAAGCATAAGATGTAAATAAAACATAAATTACATCACACAGACAGACGCACGCGCACGCAAGCAGATGTGCACCTCACAATAAATGTAACTAGGTTTAATGGGAGGTTTTGGGTTGTTTTGGGTTTGTTTAGGGGTTTTATTTTGCATAATTGGCTTTGTTTTTGTGGCATTTTCCTTAACTTTTCCCCCTATTCTTCCTTAATTTACCTATTCTTTTAATTCGAAGAATATTTATATGGAAAAACAACAACAACAAAAAAAAATGCACTGAAGCCGCATGAATTGAAGCACAAAGTAACGAGGCATCCCTGTACCTCCCAAACACAGTCTCATTTAAGTACATGTTAGATAGATGTAGGGTTTTTTTATGCTAAAAAGTAATTCTACAACTGATCTTTCTTCTTCTTCTTTTTTTTTTTATAAACTAAAATGCATTAAATGGTCATTTACAATGTTCGTTGCACAAGACAACGATGGCCAAATGGGATCACACTCCTGAAACCTGCAGAGCTCCCAAACACCACAACTTCATCTGAAAATGGTTTTCTCTCAAATTGTATCACATCAGTTGTACTGACTTGAGACAACAGTGAGAAATAAACCCTGAGGCCATTGATGAACACACACACATATACACACACACATACACGCACGCACGCACACACACACACACACACACACACACACACACACACACACATATACACACACACATATACACACACACACACACACACACACACACACACACACACACACCCACACACACACACACACAATCTCTCTTTCTCACTCACACACAGAGTGAAAGAGGAAGGGAGAGAGAGAAAGAGATGCCTGATGAGGCAAGTTCCCCTGTTTGACAAATAATCACTCCTGGCTTAATATTGGCTTGCACAACTTTGTACATAAACCTTGTGTATGAAACGACAGAGGTAACTAAAATATTGAGCTCAATTTTTGTGAGCCTTGGCAGAAGGACAAAGCACTGCTTTTCACATTAAAATTCAGGTAAAACTAGGAACTCCCAGTACAGCATTGATATTTCATACAAGTAGCTTCCTGAACTACTTGGCCCATGTCCACATACTTGCTCTTAGTAGGGCAAAAAAAAAGAAGAAGCAATTTCATACAATTTCCCTGAGAATGCATAAACTGGTTCAGCGATGCTGAGCTGGTATTTATGCTAATACAGCCCCGTGTCTCCAAGCGTTTGCATGACAAGCAAGAAATGCAATTTGGTTACCTCCGAGGTTTCTGCTGGGAATAAACATGACACTGAGCCCGTCAGCTCACCACTATGATGCGATCGCAATATAGCTGTGCAGAGCCTTAAACCAGAATGTGAATTTCAGCATGAAATAGAGCAGGTGTGAAACCTGGCTATCGTTCATTTACTCGTGTGGTTTCATGCAGAATAAAAGGTTAATGGATGCGACCAGTTCTACAGGTTTGAAGCAGAACATGATCCCGGGTAATAAGTATAAATTGCACTACATTTCAATTTAATAACGCAGAACATGGGCATTTTAGTTTTGATTTTCAAAACTTGCGAGACAATGTAAGCTATTACTGTTAAAGATATAAACATTAACTAAAAGCTATTGAAGTATTTTAAGAAGAAGAAGCGTGTGGGAAAGAATCTACTATAAATTAGAATAAATTTAAATCCTCTGAACTATCTACTGTGGGGCCGGTGGCGTAGTGGTTAGGGTGCTGGGCTCATGATCAGGAGGTTCTCATCTCATCTCATCTCATCATCTTCTGCTAAGTACAGGGTGGGGTCGGGGGCAGAAACCTAAGCAAAGAGGTCCAGACGTCCCTCTCCCCAGCCACTTCCTCCAACTCTTCTGGGGGGGGGGGGGGGGGACGGACACCGAGGCGGTCCCAGACAAGCTGAGAGACATAGTCCCTCCAGTGTGTTCTAGGTCGACCCCAGGGTCTCTTCCCGGTTGGACATGCCCGAAACACCACACCAGGGAGGCGTTCAGGAGGCATTCTGACCGATGCCCGAGCCACCTCAACTGGTCCCTCTCGATGTTGAGGAGCAGTGGATCTACTCCGAGCTCTCCACGGATGGTAGAGCTTCTCATCTGATCTCTAAGGGAGAACCCCGCCACCCAACCAAGGAAGCTCATTTCAGCCGCTTGTATCCGCGATCTTGTTCTTTCGGTCACTATCCAAACCTCGTGACCAGAGATGAGGGTTGGAACATAGATCGACTGGTAAATTGAGAGCTTCGCCTTGCAGCTCAGCTCCTTCTTCACCAAGACGGACCGGTACAAGCTCCGTTTAACAGCAGAGGCTGCAGCGATCCGTCTGTCGATCGCCTGCTCCAGCCTTCCCTCACTCGTGAACAAGACCCCAAGATATCATGATCGGGGGGGTTTCGAATCCCAGTTAGACCCCCACTGTGCTAAGACCCCTGGGCAAGGTCTTAACCACAAGTGTCCCTCTGTTCACTCAGCAGTATAAATGGGTACTAGTAATAAAAAAAAAAAAAAATGCTGGGACAGTAACCTGTGATGGATCCATCATCCAGGATGAGTTAAACTCCTGGTCGTGTCACGCAATGGAAACCGGGGATAAGCACCGGCCTGATGAGCCACTAGGCTCATGTGTAAAAAGCCCAACAGACTACATAGCTATCTGCCGTACAATCATCTTGATTTTTATCAATATAATCTTCAAAATCAAATAAATTGAAAAGAACAATTAGAACAAAAAGGCACAAACAACTTCATACAAATGAAGATGACAAAATGCACATAGTATTGCAGATCATCCCAACCTGTTCTCCTCCTGGTGATCCTGGTCATTCACTTCCTCTTCCTCTTGTTCAGCACACAGCCTCTTTGTTTTCTGAACAAAATGCACTGGGATGAAAGTGATTTGTTTTTCACCTCCGAGCCGATCAGGCAGCACTACTTCCTTCTTCATGTTAATGTCTGAATACGGACAGCCGAAGGCACTATAAACAATCAAAAAGCAGAGCGACAAAGTTAAAACCAAAATAAAACTAAATCAACTATGCGTGAAAGTAATTTAGGATTTAATATATTTTCATTTTCTAATACTAAACAGCTCAACATCTCCCAGAAAGTGGTAAGAATTGGTTTTCATTAGAAGTTGCATTTTACATCATACAGGCAGGAACATGTATGAATTTGCCATACACAGTATAAAAGCATTAGAAATGTTTTATTCGCCTAAAATACTGATAATCCCCAAAGGTATCCTAACAATTACTATAAATACCTATCTACTGTATACAATCAATCAATGCACAAGGGTTGTTATTGTTTTTTCTTCCCCTTTGGTTGGATAAATTTCATCAGTCAATCTGTAGCAAGTGCCGGTACTGTAATGATGCTTTTTCATTCAGCTTGCACCTGAAACACCATCTGGCTATTTCCCTTATAGTAGACTAGAGGGTCCTGTTCCCATTACAGCTCTAACACCAACATAATCAGAAGCATACGGCACCTGTAGTAATAAAAACGCTGCATAATTCTTTCTCTCTAAGAACTTTAAACACACCAAAGCATCTGGTCCTAAACTCAAATGTTGTAAAATCAACAAGAAATGCTCTCCAACTTGGGTAGAATTTTCAAATCATTTCTGTGCACTGGAGTAAAAAAAAAAAAAAAAAAAAAAAAAAAAGGGAACAGGAAAATGCCTCAGAAGAAATTTAATTACTATTAAAATGGAGATGAATATTTAGTTTCATCACTGTTGAGACAAAATATTCGCAGAAATTGCCAGTGGAGCGGACCAGTGAGCCATGTAGTTGACCATCGTAAGCAACAACATGTATTATTGAGTTTAAAGGAAAATCCCAGAATATTTTAACTTGGGTGCCATTTTCCTGTGTTTTCTTTTATTTTAAATAAATTTTATTTAGTTTTTTATTATTAAGGACAGTGAAATCTGTTCAGTATCGACGTGACATACACCACAAACAAAACCGGGAATACAGGGATCCCTCGCGACTTCGCGCTTCAATTCATGCAGCTTCGGTGAATCGTGTTTTGTTTTTTTGTTTTTAAATATTCATCCAGTTTAAAAAATAAGGAAATTAAGGAAGAATATGGGAAAAGTTAAGGAAAATGCCACAAAACAAGCCCAATTACGCAAAAAAGAAAAAAACAAACCAACAAAACAAAAAACAACCCAAAACCCTCCATCAAAACTACTTACATTTTTATGTGAGGTGCGCATCTGAGTGTGGGCACACACATCTGTATGCACACTCAGATGTGCACCTCATATAAAACTGTGTGTTTTTATACAGTGGTACCTCACCTTACGAAATGAATCCGTTCCAGAGCTTTTTTCGTAACCTGCATTTTTCGTAAGTTGACCTGCATTTTACATGTAAAACGCGTGATTCGTTCCAAGGCTCCCAATACTACCCCCTAAACCCTTTAAAAATTATAAAAGCATAAATTTAAGACCTCCCTCTGCTTCAATATCGTACCGATGGTAAACGGGTTTGGCCATATTCCTTTATGATATCACTCGAGCCCGTTTCTTCTTCTCACTGTGTGTGTGTGTGTGTGTGTGTGTGTGCGTGCGCACGTGTTGACCATGTCTTCTTAGCGGAGTTATAATCTTACAAATGTTTATGAAAGGTTAAAAGCCTGAGTCAAGAAATAAAGCATAAAATAACAGTAACTCTGTCCTTTACACGAAAAGCATCATGGTGGATTCAGCTCCATAATAGGCAATGGGAGGTAGATGCGTCAGGCAATGATATCCAAGATGGCGTCAGGTCAAGATGGCATCCCTGTCCAAGATGGTGGTTGGGTGAAGGCGACATGAACGACAGCTCAGTTGTTAGCCAATGGTCGGCCAGTGGGGAGGGATGATTGAACGTCATTGATGGGAGAGCAGCTCGTGCATTGTTAGAATGGCGCGTTTTAATGTCGACTTCACTCAAGCGCCATCTTGGACAGGTCCACCTGACGCCATCTTGGACAGGGCGCATTTGAATTTTTAAGATGGCGCTTTCGTAACGTGAACTTGTTTTGTATCCTGAGACAAAAATTTTAGGAAAATGCTTTTCGTAACCTGAATTTTTCGTTTGGTGAGACTTTCGTAAGGTGAGGTGCCACTGTATTCTATTTACATCTTATGCATTATTTTTTAATGTTTGTTATTATAAGCATTTATAGCGCTGAATATGTATTTATTGTTATTATATACCCATATACATGTACGTGTACGTCAGTCGGGGGGGGGTCTATCCAAACTTCGAGGAATTCGACGGTCGTGGGGGGGATCTCGGTCCCAATTAACCACGAAAAGTGAGAGATCCCTGTACAGCGTTACCCCTACAGGGCAGAAAACCTCAATATAAAGTACTGGTTTTCACCACTGATTCAGAAATGTTATTATACATGTCTAACAGCATGGAAAGGAAGAAACAAAATTTGTGCAAAGCTTGACATGTTACAATAAAATGGAGTTTGTGAATTTCTCTTTTTTGCAGACATTAGGAAAAAGCCCTTGTGCAATAATCGACTACAGGCACAGAATAGGGTGCAATGGCAGAGAATGGAAGGACAGCAAGGCAGAAATAATGACAGGTTTGTGTTTCTGTTGGTGTCCTTTCATTTTTAATAGCATAAGGCTGTCAGTGGAATATTCCAATGCAGTTGTTTTCCATGTAGTGTATCAGGACTTTTTTTTAGTGTTCTAACTTAATACTGGACTGTTTTCAGTTGATGATTTTGTTCCCATTGCTACAACTTATCCTGGGGGTAGCGGGAAGGGGGGGGGGGGTTGAGGCGTGGGGGGCAGTTTTCTTTTAAATCGACAAATTAGATGACTGACATATTGTTCTTCATTTGGAACAGATACACTTCCTTCAAATGAAGATTATTCCTTAAAACAGTCTATAGTAGAATAATACACTCAAAGACCTGTATAAGGATCTGTACCAGGGAATGCTGTTTAAGGCGCACTAAAGTGCGTGCACTCCATAGCGCACCTAAAATCTGATCACGGTGTGCCAAAAAAGCACTCCAAAACCAAATGCATTTTGAATTTTTTGCGCCTCGCAAATCAACTCTGAACTGAGGTCGATCCGAACATTGCTGACAGAGGAAGAAGAATTTCGTGTTCGTCTTTTCTCAAGTAAAAGCATGACGACAGGGTGCCAATCCACCAACTAGATATTAAACCCAAAGTCAAGAATCGGGGGCAATGAGATGGTGACTGAGGAGAGTTTTCAATCGCTGAAATTTAGCGCACTGACGATGACATCATTGGGGGCAGACACACCTTGCATTTGCATGCATGCCCATCCTCATGCCTCTGATTGATAAAGCTGTTTTGTCAATGCACTTTACGTTCGGCTGTCGGCCAGCTGCAGGCTGTTTTGTAACCAAACTTTTGCAGTGAATAATACATGCTAGCGGTGATGTCATGCCGTGCTTACTGCATGCTGTGGTGAGAAACTTCGACATTCACATTGCTGGGATCATTATTCATGCTTCCTGTCTGTAAAAGTAGCCTACGTCATGCACAATTTCGTAGAGATCGCGCTGTGATTGGTTGGCTATGATGACGTTTCTGGGAATTCTGGGATTTTCTTGCATTATACAGAAAAAAATTGATTGATGGAAAAAAGCACCCCTGGGTGCACACGCAGGAGTTGAGTAGTGCTTTTTTTTTTTCTTTTTTTGCACCCCAAGGTTTTTAACGTCAAAAGCCTGCTGTACTCTTATGTAATCATGCAATTATCTAGTGAGCATATCATGTTGCAGCACCAGCACAAAGCGTAAAAATCATGCAGCACAGGTCAAGAGCTTCAGTTAATCTCTACCTCACCATGGGGACAGTGTAAACCTCAGTGACTTTCTGAACAGTAACTGAAATACAACAGCTCCCAAAATACTCATCTGACATTAACATGCCCTGGGCAAAGTCATCAAGATAAGGATCGGAAGTCATATGTTAACATTAAGTGATGCTTAAGAATTGCATATGCATGACTTTATGCATTATGTCAGTGTTAAATAACTGACTAACTGGATAAATGCAGGAAGGTACGGCCCTTATGAAGCGTCTCTAATAAATCCCTACAGTCACTATTCAGGATTTAGGACAGAGTAACATTCCTCATAACAAAACACCAACTTAATCACCAAACGCCTCGTACATTTATTAAAGCCTTAAAACTGCCGTTCTATATTAGAGCACTGTTAAACAATCTGCTCTCGAGAGAATTATGCTATAAGTGAGACCAGAGGGCAAGCAAAGATATAACAAACAACATTCACTACAGAAAGAGAACAGCATGACAACTTCTCATATCAAAAATACTCCAGAGATTTGGTAATGGACTGTGCGCCTCTTGAATGTGTATTATATTATACAGTGGTACCTCAGTGGACATTGAGACAGTCGACAGTTTCAAGTACCTGGGCGTTCACCTCAACAATAAACTGGACTGGTCCCACAATACTAACGCCCTGTACAAGAAGGGCCAGAGTCGCCTCCACCTTCTGAGGAGACTTAAGTCCTTCGTAGTGTGCAGACTTCTGCTCAGGACTTTTTATGACTTTGTGGTAGCCTCTGCAATCCTCTACGCTGCTGTCTGCTGGGCAGCACAGAGCGGGACAGAAAGAAACTGAACAAGCTAGTCAGGAGGGCCAGCTCTGTCCTGGGCTGCGCACTGGACTCTGTGGAGGAGGTGGGTGAGAGGAGGATGGTAGCCAAGCTCACATCCATCATGGACAACAGCTCTCACCCACTGCACCAGACTGTAGAGGAGCTGAGCAGCTCCTTCAGTGGACGACTGAAACACCCTCAGTGCAGGAAGGAGCGCTACCGCAGGTCTTTCATCCCCACCGCTGTCAGACTGTGCAACGCCACGTTGTAACTGTCTGTGAAGTGACCGGTTCTGTGCAATAAAAAACCCGTGCAATAATCCACTTTAAATCAACCACACCTCCCCCCCTGTGACTGTGAACCATATCGATCCATCTACTCTGTCCTCAAGATACATGTATATTTGTATATAGCCAGTTTACAAAGTTTTTATATTATTTTTATATTATATACTAGTGTATATATATATATATATAGTGTTTGTTATTTTAATATTTTATTGTTCTGTTCTAATATTATGACTCAATGATGTTATACTTTTCTGACCAAAGAAGAGATTTATGGATGTGGTGAAGGAAGACATGAAGGTCGTTGGAGTCAGAAAAGAAGATGCGGAGGACAGGGTGAGGTGGAGGCGGATGATTTGCTGTGGCGACCCCTGAAGGGAGCAGCCGAAAGTAAAAGAAGAAGATGTTATACTTTTCTGAGCTATTTTGCACCCCCTACTGATGGTACTTCAAGAGCCCGTAACAGTGAATTTCTCCATTGTGAGATCAATAAAGCTGTATCTATCTATCTATCTCACCTCACGAAAGTCTCTCCAAACGAAAAATTCAGGTTATGAAAAGTATTTTATGAAAATTTTTGTCTCCGGATACGAAACAAGTTCACGTTACGAAAGTGCCATCTTAAAAATTCAAACGCGCCATTCAAACATTAAAGCATACCATTCAAACATTCAAACAATGCACGAGCTGCTCTCCGGTCAGTGACGTTCAAACATCCCGCCCCGCTGGCCTCCCATTGGCTAACAACTGAGCTGTCGTTCATGTCGCCTTCACTCAAGCGCCATCTTGGACAGGTCCACCTGACACCATCTTGGACAAAGATCCCATTGGCTAGGAGGGATAACACAGCTACCTCCCGTTGCCTATTATGGAGCTGAATCCACCATGATGCTTTTCGTGTAAAGGACAGAGTTACTGTTATTTTATTCTTTATTTCTTGACTCAGGCTTTTAACCTTCCATAAACATTTGTAAGATTATAACTCTGCCAAGAAGACATGGTCAACATGCGTGCGCACGCACGCACACACACACACACACGTACGCGTGTGATTTCCGGTGCGAGTGAGAAGAAGAAACGGGCTCAAGTGATATCACAAAGGAATATGGCTCAACCCGTCTACCATCGGTACGATATTGAAGCAGAAGGAGGTCTTAAAAGATATGCTTTTATCATTTTTAAAGGGTTTAGAGGGTAGTATTGGGAGCCTTGGAACGAATCACGTGTTTTACATGTAAAATGCGGTTCAACTTACGAAAAATGCAGGTTACAAAAAAAGCGCTGGAACGGATTCATTTCGTAAGGTGAGGTACCACTGTATTATATATTATATCATTTACACCAGTCCTTGATCTCTGAATTTCCAAATGCTAATCTTGGACAATTTGACTATTTTTAAAAGCAGAAATGAGAAAAAGAAGCTGGAAGGCTTTTGGAGAGGCGCAAAAAATAGATTAACGTGCATGGATGTGAGGAGGCTAAAACTACCGCAGTCAGGCAGGCTGTGCTTCACCGCATGGCACCATTTTCTACAGTACAGATAGCTTCCAGACAAAAATCAATGCATACTTAAGGAGAGGTCATACAATATTTTCAAGAGGTTTAAAACTACTCCCCACTGCCTTGTAAAAGACAAGATGCGCTTTGAAAGTACTTCATGTTTCACTTGTTTTTGAGAGGAAGCATTATTTAAAGACACCCCCCCACACCCTCTGGCTTCAACCCAGCAAAAATGTCACAGAGCAGCGCCATAATTAAAACCTGTACTCCTCTCTTCACAAAGCCACAATCAATATAACTATAATTTGATACACAAACATGGTTTAAAAAAATAATAAACTGTCCAGACCATTCTTCGTAAATCTAAAACTGCTGATGTCATTTCAAAACACTCTGTATTAATTGTTATAGGTTTTCAGAAATGTTCTATATTAACACCAACATCCTGAAAACTCCGTGAGCAAAAAACTCCACAGCAAATCCAACCTGTGTTTCACCTGTGAAATTTCACCTGTGATTGCTGTCTCTCGCACAAACTTTAGTCAGTGTCATGGCAACCACACATTTGAGAAACTGTTTTCCCCTCAGACTGTGTTTTTTGTTAATTCGTTCATTTTTCTGTAACCGCTTAATCCTAATTAGGGTTGTGGGGCGGCAGGCGTCCATCCCAGGTCATCGAAGGGTGGAAACACGAAAGTCAGCCGGCCTTTGATAACCCAGTTAGCGGCACTAAGGGGACAGTGACAACCCGTTGAGAGTGGGGCTTGAATCCCCAACCTTAGGATCAGTGATCCAGCACCTTTACCACCAGGCCACCACTGCATGTATTTTTTGTTACAAAAAAATCTTTTAAAGTGGACATACAGGTTAAATGGAGAAATAATCGAGTTTTAAGATTTGCCCGTGTTAACGAGGACGTTAAATCACTGCAATAAACATGAAGCATTTTATTTTGAACTTCAAAAAGATGTCCATCTACAATACACTTCACGATTAAAGTAAATAGTTAGAAACAGGAATAAAGTTGGCCGTAATATTACTTATAATTACAAGAGTTTATCGTTGCATTGTAAAATATGTTGTTCGTGCCAAAATTCTCAAAACAGAATTTGCAAAATTACAAAAGTGTAAATTTTTACACTAATCATCTGACCATGCCGGGGTTTATTTCTTTCTTGTCTCGATTTTTCTCTCTGCAGCGCTACACAGTATTCCAGACTGACAAAATGCTTTTGATCCTGACTTCTTTCGCCCTCCAGTCTTCCTTGATGCTCCTTGAAGCTCTATCCTGCTTGAAATATCTTTTATCAAAGAATCGCTTGCTGCGGCTGAGGACAGACCCACACGGATCGCCTAAAGGTTGCCGCAAGGTTGTTGCAGGTATTACCACAAAGGTACCCTAAAAGAGGATGAGTCTCACTTGAATGGTATGAAATTGGTTTGCATTCAAGTTCCAATAATTACTCAAACGGAAAATTGAGTCTTCCAGCAAGAACTTGTCACATTTACAACGTAGCTTTACAAGCAGTGAAAAATCTCTCTCTCTCCTCTCTCAATCTAATATATATATATATATATATATATATATATATATATATATATATATATATACACACACACACACACACACACACACACACACATTTATATATATATATATATATATATATACACACACACACACACACACACACATACATATATACATACATACATATACATACATATACATATATATACATATATATATATACACATATACATATATATATATATATATATATATAGAGAGAGAGAGAGAGTGAGAGAGAGATAGAGAGAGAGAGAGAGAGAGAGAGAGAGAGAGAGATAGATAGTCGGCCTGCTACTTATGAAACACCCTGGGTACAAAGACATTTTCCTAAGTTTTCGTCCCAGGGATACAAAAACAACCTCCTCTTATAAAAAGCATTCAAAATTCAAATGCGCCAATCAAAATTTCACACGATGCGCGAGTTGCTCTCTCATTGGCTTTCTCATAACATTCCACCCCGCTGGCCTCCCATTGGCTAGGAGGGATGATGCAGCTGAACGTTACCCATACTTCCTGTACCCATACTTCTTGTTTGTCACACACGTGAAGGAGAGTTGACTGATGGCTTGTTTTGAGATTGATTATGCAGCGTTATATTTCGTTATCACAGAAACCCCTCTACAATCGGGACGATATTGAACCTGAAGGAGACCTTAAGGCGGAAATACAGTGACGGGGGCACGATATTAAAACAGAGTGCTCCGTGGGAGAAGACCTTCGATCTCGCAAGGAAGCAAGTTAATATTAATATAGTAATATTAATAGAAACCACATGAATTGAAGCACAACGTAGCAAGGGATCCCTGCATATATGAATGAATAAAAAATAAACAAATTACAAGATGCACAATTGACTTATGATCTGAAGATTTGGTGTTTCACAAAAATCCATTCAGATATGGAAGAGGAGTTGCTGATTATTGATGACAACCCGCTTAAATAATAGTCCATGTAAAAGTCCATGTTTTGGTATAGGAAAAGGATAAAAAGGTATTTCATACAAAAATAAAATACAAGCCTGCTCAATGGCATGATGTAGAAATGATTCTGTGAAAGTTTAGTTGAAATAAGTTGACTGGTTGAGAAGCAGTTGAGAATCAGATGCAACAGACGATGACAGCGGAAAATGACGACACAAGTAATGACAACATAACACGGTGATCCTTGTACGTCTCTCCACAATAAGATCACTTGGATACTTTTTACTTAAAGCTAAAACATGTAAATGACATTTATTTTAAATAAATAGACAGACCAACTCTCTGACTGAGGAACTATTTGGCACTATCGGACTTCAGCATGCCATTGTGGTGATCATTCACTCACTCTGTTCATTGTCTATCAAAAGAGGAATGGTTCCTGGTCGAGTCTCACAGCTCAAGGCTTCTTCCTCATCTCAAAAACTTTGCCTCCATCACTGGCTTGAGTCATTAAGGATCTAAATTCACTTCCACATCCTTAAAGCTGCTTTGTGACGATACCTATTGTTAACAGTGATCTATAAATAAACTTAAACCAAAATAGAATTAAATTAAACTGTTAAAATGTGGACAGGTTTTAAAAATAACTGTTGCTTCTCTGGTTAAATTATACCGTGATGGAAATCGCACTCAATTCTGACTCATATCTACCCCGCTATTTTGTACTTCCAGACAATGCTTCGGCTGATCCGTTTATGATTAAAGGACAGGGAATGGAAAACAGTCTGAATTCACTCTAAGATTAATACACGACAAATTATGGCATTAATAAAAAAAAGAAAAACAAAGAAGTTTGTTGTGAGCGTGTCTAGAGAGGGTATGTTTATTATGGTAATCAAGTTGGGACACCTTCATATCATACCATCCTGATCAAAGATATCAAAACCCATCATGTTTTTTTTTTCTGGTTTTCTAATGACAGCCCAATCTTCGGCGCATCTCTGAGGTTTCAATATTGTATTCTCTGCCTCCGTGTGACGCTTGATGAAAAAGTAATGTTATTGCAAAGCTAAAAATGCTAGCCATGAGGTAATAATATGTTAATGTATGCAAATAGAATGTAAATTATTCACTAATGAAGCTCAGTTCTATTCAGTGGTTGAGGAACATTTTCTGCTGCATGGATAATAAACGCTGTCTCTCTCATCCGCGCTCTAATCAGAAATGGCTCTCTGAAGGACTCCTGACGGATTCGGCTGTGATTACACGGTTGGAAATAGGTGAACTGCAAAGAAGTTAAATAGATTCCAGGCTTTAGAGAGGTGTTAAATTGAAAGAGGATGGATCAAACACAGTAGGACAAAACAAATCCTACCGCGGTAGATTACTATTCTCACCAAACTTTGTCATCTGGAGAAACATCAAGTTAAATTTTAACTGATGTCCGCCAAAGATTTTAAAGCACTGGGAGAGAGAAAATTGCTGAGGGGTGACAGAAGCGTATGCACATAGCTGCAGCACAAAGCCGTATGCTTTAAAAGAGATGGAAGACTGTCAGGTTATGTAAATTGCTGGCGGGGAGAATAAACATTCTCCTCATCAAAGGATGAAAAGTAATGTATCCAGGACCTGCTGTCGTTTTTTTGTTCCTTATCCAGGATCTTTACAAAGCTTTCTGAATACTCTTGCTCTCAGTCGCTCAAGCTAGGTAAGATTTTTGCTGAACATGTAAGCTGCAAATCCTCAGGAGACGACCCCTTTAACCACGATGATTCTACGCCCTCCTCCACGTAGACTACAAGGATAGCACGGAGCCAAAGATGAGCTGTCAAGCTCAATCTGTATCGATTCAATACCAACTGATTGACCTGATTCTAGATTACTAAATGGTAGACATGCAACTCCAATTAGGACAAATGGGATGCCATACCTGTGGTGTCCTGTGTATTTAGCGCCCTTGATGTGGCCCACGCCCCTGCAGCCTGGGGTCGGACACACTCCCTGCGTCATGGAGCTCTTGAGGTCTGAAGGTCCTGCATTTGCTGTGAAAAGGCCAAATAAATACAATGCCCAAATGTATTACATTGTAGAATTTCGAAAAAGCACATCTGAAAAATGTTAAATCAATATTTAGATGACTCAACGAAAAAAAAAAGCCTCACTAATTGAATTTCCCTAAACCGCTATGCAATTATGGCAAAGGGTTTAGAGATCTATAATGACTTATGCACATCTATCACGCGCAGAGAGCGCATAAACCCGGTTAATTGTGGCACAAGGGGATCAACAGAACCAGATATCAGCTCAAACCTCAACTAGGTCAGACGTAAAAGTGACAATGTGACCCACTCTAACATTAAACTTAAGTTGGAAATTTGACATATACAGGGATCCCTCACTACTTCGCGCTTCAAATCATGTGCATCGCTTTTTTTTTAATATTCATTGAATTAAAATATAAGGAAATTAGAAATTAAGGCAGAATTGGGATAAAAGTTAAGGAAAATGCTGCAAAACAAGGCCAATTATGCAGCCAAAAAAAAAAAAACTAAAACAAACCCACCCCCCCACCCCACCCCCCATCAAAACTGCTTACATTTTTGTGAGAGGCACATCTCTGTGTGCTTGCACGTGTACACACACACACAGATCCACACCTCACATAAAATGTATGTGTATTTATATTTTATTTACGTCTTGTGCATTATTTTTGAATGTTTAATTGTTCTTATAATCATTTATAGCATTGAATATGTATTTATTGATATTATACACACATACATGTACGTATACGTCAGTTAAGGAGGGTTGATCCTACTTCACAGAATTCAAAGGTCGCGGGGGGATCTCGGTCCCAATTAACCGGAGAAAGTGAGGGATCCCTGTATTTGGAAATAGAGTTGAATTTTGAAGCATCGCTTGTACTTTGTCAATAATCAGAAAATGCTACTTTTGAGACAATAACATTCAAAAACTACATTAATCTAACTCTCGATCAATCGGTGCCAAAAAAAAAAAAAAAAAAAAAAAAAAAAAAAAAAGTCTGTTGGGCTTTTTACACCCGAGTCTAGTGACTCATCAGGCCGGTGCTTATTCCCGGTTTCTGTCGCGTGAAGCGGCCAGGAGTTCAGCTCCTCCTGGATGGGACGCCTCTTGCATGAAGTCAACCAACATCTGGCACCTGTGAACAGGTTTCCCAGTCCAAGATGCTTGGACTACATTCCACAGTTCCTCTGGAGTTATTGGTTTTGTCTCAGAAACTGCAGTTTTGATATCACCCCACAAGTTTTCTATTGGATTAACATCTCGGGATGGGCCAGTCGCTCCATAATGGCAATCCTGTTGGTCTTGAACCAAGATGTTGCTCGTTTACTGGTGTGTTTGGAGTCGCTGTCTTGTTGGAGCACCAATTTCAAAGACATTTCCTCTTCAGCGTAAGGCAGCACGACCTCTTCAAGTATTCTGAAGTATTCAAATTGATCCATGATCCCAGGTTTGCAATAAATTGGCCCGACACCGCAGTATGAGAAACATCCCGATATCATGATGCTCAGTGTACTGTGGTTAGAATTCAGTTCAGTGTTTGGAGGTCGTCTGACAAACTGTCTTCGGCCACTAAACCCAAAAAGAACAATCTAATTTTCAGTTCTCAAAAATGTTGTACCAATTCTCTTTAGGCCAGTCAATGTGCTCTTTGGCAAATTGTAATCTCTCAGCCGCCCCCCACCCACCCCCGCCCCCAGGCGTCTTCTAATTGTAACAGCACTCACAGGTAACTTTAGATCTTACTTGATCTTCCTGGAGCTGATTCTTGGTTGAATCCATGCCATTTTGGCTCTTCTTCCATCCATTCGATAGTAGTTTTTCACTTACTTCCATGTCTTTCGGGTTTAATGCCCTTGTGATCATTTTAGCTGAGCAGCCAATCACTTTCGGCACTACTGTATTTTCCTTTCTCCAATCAACTTTTTAATCAACCCACTTTCCTCAGAATTTCAGAGAGTAATGGTCTATAACCAGCATGTACAACATTTGCTTCCTTCCTTCCTTAATTACTCTACTACACCTGCTAGTAAAGTATTTGCCATGTAGAAATATAATTTGTCTGACTGCTATTATTTTGAACACAACTGTATTTACACACAACCAGGGTAAACCCCCCACCACCACCACCACCACCACACACACACACACACACACACACACACACACGAAGAAAGCATATAACTTATTTCCATTGTGGCCCGAGAAAATATTTTCATGATTTATATATTATTTGTCAGTCTGTACACATATAGATACACACTTCATTTTACATTGTAGAATGATGAAGGCATCAAATCTATAAAATACATAAAATTATGGAATAAGCCAAAAAACAAAAATAAAAAAAGCAAAAAGTCATTTTAGATAGACATGTCAGACATTTTGGAGACAGAGTCAGAGAGGCTAGATTGAGATGGTTTGGACATGTACAGAGGAGGGATAATGAGTATATTGGTAATAGGATGCTGAGGCTGGAACCACCGGGCAGAAGGCCTAGAGGAAGACCAAAGAGACGACTCATGGATGTGGTGAAGGAGGACATGAAGGCAGTTGGTGTAAGAAAAGAAGATGTGGAGGATAGGGTGAGATGGAGGCAGATGACTCGCTATGGCGACCCCTGAAGGGAACAGCCGAAAGGAAAAGAAGAAGAAGATTCTTAAAATCAGGGAGCTTTTTGTTTGTATTCTCTCCAAGTTGAAGGACTTCCCATACACAGCTCATTGAGCGCTTCTTGGCTTGTTTTCTTTTACTCTGTGGTTGAAACACACCTCTTAATAACTGGTGTTACCATGTGTCGTGGGTGAAATGGATGCTCCAGGTACAGGAGTGAAGTATATCTCTAAGAAGCACTGGGATCTGATGTCTCAGCCCACATGTCACACACCTCGTTCACATTCATACCAATGAATGAAGGGCCATTGGCTTAACTGATATCATCTTCTGAAGTATGAGTATGTGCTTATTCACTTGTCAATGGGATATCAATGCTCTTCACATAGAGTGAGGACATGAGATGAGCCATGACCACAAGTGGTCTGTTGAGACAGTCTGTATGGAGTAAATGCCAGGTGTGAACTGATGTACTTTGAGGTCTTGATCACCCAGTATATATATTTTAATACTATGTGTGAAAGGAGCTCACTGTTTAGAACAGTACACCCTGGACAGGTCATGCCATGTGATAGTTTTACAAATGGCAGCAGACAAGATCAGGAGTGTAAATGTCTGGTGCTGATGAGGCCCTGTTGAGATTTGTGTTTTCCTTCTTTTAGCACAACTGCTATAGCCCATTAAAAATAAAGTAAATAGGGTGTGTTAAATAAGACAGAATTCTAAAAGAATTGTACAGCTCTTCTGGCCCAGAAAGATAAGGTAGTTGATGCACTCATGGTTGATCATGAATTACTGTTAAGCTGTTAGTATGGACAGAGTGTAACAGAGTGTAACAGGTGGGACTGCATCAAGGGTCAGCTCTCAGCCCCTTCTTGTTTGCTATGGTGCTGGACAGGCTGACAGACGAGGTTAGACAAGATTCCCCATGGACTATGATGTTTGCAGATGACATTGTGATCTGTAGTGAGAGCAGAGAACAAGTGCTGGAAAATCTAGAGAGGTGGAGGTATGCCCTGGAAAGGAGGGGAATGAAGATTAGCCTCAGTAAGACAGAATACATGTGCATGAATGACAAGGACCCAAGAGGAACGGTGAGATTACAGGGAGCAGAGATAAGAAAGGTGGAGGATTTTAAGTACTTAGGCTCAACAATCCAGAGCAATGGAGAGTGTGGAAAAGAGGTCAAGAAGCGTGTGCAGGCAGGTTGGAATGATTGGAGAAAAGTGTCCGGTGTGATGTGTGATAGGAGGGTATCGGCAAGAATGAAAGGAAAAGTGTACAAGACGGTGTTGAGGCCAACGATGTTGTATGGGTTAGAAACAGTGGCCCTGGGGAAAAGACAGGAGGCAGAGCTGGAGGTAGCAGAGATGAAAATGTTGAGGTTCTCTTTGGGAGTAACGAGGATGGATAGGATTAGGAATGAGCACATCAGAGGGACAGCACATGTAAGGCGTTTTGGAGACAAAGTCAGAGAGGCTAGATTGAGATGGTTTGGACATGTACAGAGGAGGGATAGTGAGTATATTGGTAATAGGATGCTGAGGTTGGAACTACCAGGCAAAAGGCCTAGAGGAAGACCAAAGAGACGATTCATGGATGTGGAGAAGGAGGACATGAAGGTCGTTGGTGTAAGAGAAGAAGATGCAAAGGATAGGGTGAGATGGAGGCAGATGATTCGCTGTGGCGACCCCTGAAGGGAAAAGTCGAAAGGAAAAGAAGAAGAAGAGTGTAACAGTTAGAAGCCATTTTATTATACCGTATTTGACGTAAAAAGTGTCCTGCTCCAATAAGTGCCCCCCCCCTTTTTTTTTTTATCTTGAGTCTAATAACTGCCCATGTGTACTGGGAGAAAAATGGTTGAAAAGTGAGTTTACATGGTATTTCAAGACTCCCGGCCACTGGGGAATGTATATAATATTCATCAGTAACAACACATTTGATTGTTCCGTCATGCTTTAAAAAAACAGGAAAATATTTTGCTGTCGATCCTTGGTAAATGTCCAACAACCGATGAACCATTAGAAACTGCTACAGCAAAACTATGGGATGCTCTGAATGAATGGAGCAATGACCCAGATATGGACCTATCAGACAGTGATGACGAGGATGTTTCACCCAATTCTCCTGCTCACTAACTTTCTAAATTTAAGCACGTTCTTGGCCATGTGCTTTTCAATGTGTTTTTTTGCCATGTGCTAAAGTTGACCTTTGTGTTGATTGGTTCAACGTGCCATGTGCTAAAGTTGACATTCATGTTGATTGGCTCTATTTTACATCTGGGAAAACATTTAAAGGAACAGAACTTTGAGGGTAAATTCAAGGGTCTTTTTCTTTTTCAATTTATGCTGTTTTCTCTTTATTTTCAGCTTTCTTGGAAGTAATTTGGTTGATACCACAAAATGAATAACACAAATACGAGTAAAACCCTTTTATCGTTCTGTTAGGGGCATGTGGTGGTTTAGTGGTATAAGGCGCCGGATCGCTGATCCAAAGGTTGGGGGTTCGAGTTCCATTCTCCACAAGGTTGTCACTGTCCCCCCCCAGTGCAGCTAACTGGGTTATCAAAGGTGGGCCATGTCTCTCACTGTCTATGGTGAGAGGCATGTAAAAGAACCATTGCTGACTTTCGACAAGAGTAGGCTGCAAAGCCGTCAGCGTGTTTCCGCCCTGCGATAGCCTGGCGAGCTGTCCAGGGTGCACTCTGCCCTCGCCCTGAGTTGGCTGGGATGGGCACCAGCCTCCCCGCGACCCTAATTAGGATGAAGCGGTTACAGAAAATGAAAGAATGAATGAATCGTTCTGTTATTATTCATGTTTTCCACCTCTATGGTAATAAGCACTTACCGTTCCACTCTGCTGGTAGCATTTTAATAAGCGCCCACCCACGCCAATTTTTTAAGCGCCTTGGGCGCTTATCACATCGAATACAGTACACTTTATATTATAACTGTTTGTGTCTAGAAATCGACAATATGTGTTTGAGAAATGCCTATAACAGATCTTCAAATGACTTCGTGCTGGACAGCATAACATGAAGGATGTATTTTACACTCACTCAGTGGAGGTTCTAGGGGGTGCCCCGTCCTTGCACACCAGCCTACAGGATGAAGGTCTGGCAGGTCCGAGTCAACCCAGAAGTCATACTTAGAGTGCCAGCCATCAAAGTGTACCTGTTACAAAGATTAAGATTAAGCAAGGCCACACAAGATAAAAATTTATGCTAGATCAATCTGCCGAGGATTTTTTAGGCATGAACCTAAAGGTTCTCGCTGAGAGATGCACACTAACTAACAAGATGTACACTACAGGGATCCCTCACTTTACACGGTTAATGGGGACCGAGACACACCCCCCCCCCTTCCCCCCGCGACTGATCTCCATGAAGTAGGATCGACCCACACCTGACTGATGTATACGTATACGCACATTTATGTGTATGTAATATCAATAAATACATATTCAATGCTATAAATGCTTATAATAACAACTAAACATTCAAAAAATAATGCACAAGATGTAAATAAAATATACATACAGTGGTACCTCACCTTACAATAGTCCCAGCAAACGTAAAATCCAGGATACAAAAAACAATATTCCAAAAAATTTTTGTCTCTGTATACGAAACAAGTTCTCCTTATGAAACAAGCCAAACGTGCCATTCAAACATTCAAACAATGCACGAGCTGCTTTCCCATTGACTATCTTCCAACATCCCACCCCGCTGGCCTCCCATTGGCTAGGAGGGATGACGCAGCTCACTCCCATTGGCTATTATGGAGCTGCATCTCCCATAATGCTTTTCGTGTAAAGGACAGTTACTGTTTTTTGACTCAGGTTTTTAACCTTTCATAAACATTTGTAAAATTATAACTCTGCTCAGAAGACATGGTCAACACACGTGTGCACGCACACGCACGAGCACGTGTGATTTTAGGTGCGAGTGAAAAGTGGAAGCGGGCTCATGATATCGCAAAGGAATATGGCCAATCCCGCTTACCATCAGTACAATACTGAAGCAGAAGAGGTCTTAAAAGGTATGGGTTTAGGGGTTAGTATTTGGGGCCTTGGAACGAATCACGCATTTTACATGTAAAATACGGTTCAATTTACGAAAAATCCAGGTTAAGAAAAAGGCTTTGGAATGGATTAATCTCGTAAGGTGAGGTACCACTGTACACACACATAGAGATGTGTGTGCACACACACTTAAAATGCACACCTCACAAAAAAAGGTAAATAGTTTTGTTGGGTTATTTTGGTTGTGTTTGTTTGGGTTCTTTTTTTTTTTTTTTTACATAATTGCCGTTGTTTTGTGGCATTCTCCTTAACCTTTTCCCTATCTTTCCTTAATTGCCTTATTTTTTATTTTTCAATAAATATTTTTGAAAGACCCGCGATGCACTGAAGTCGCAGAAACTGAAGCATGAAGTAGCGAGGGATCACTGTATTCATGTCCAATTACGCCGCAAAAATGATAAAAATTAAATTTGTTATGTTATTAATCACTCAGCTCATATTAAGCTGCAAAGTTATTTTATTCTGGCACTTATCATGAGACAAATTATCATGACTTCTGATAACAGCATAAGTGAGACGGCCCTGATGTACTTTTTTTTTTTTTTTTATACCAAAGACATCAAATCACAGTGGAGTCTACAGAAAAGTACGCTGCATCTGGAGCATCTCAACAGGCAGCATCTGATGAGGCTTTAATGTGATTTCACTGCAGTGTTCAGTTAAGACACATTAAGTTTCAGTAGCATCAACAGTGACATCCTAGTAAACATCATTAAGTGTAGATCACACTTAGCCTATGGTCCCAGAGCACTCAAATCTAATTTGTATTTTCACTGTAAAGAAAGAAATGCTACATCTCTGTCACTTTAAAAAGTGTCTACAAAATATCCCATTAATCAAGTTTTATCGTACCACTTTCTTCAGGTTTATTCAGCCCCAGCAGAAACATATCCATTTAAAAAAACCTTGCCATAAGTAAGGCAAAACAGATGTAAGTTTTAATCAAAACTTGTTTTTTTTTCAGACTGCTACAGTCTGATGTGAATTGGCAAGTGTCTGATCAAAATCAATACATTCAACAAGCTGCATTAGTGCTACATCCACCAGAATAAATGGACTATGAAAGATTCTGGTTGCTCAGCTGTATCTGAAATATGGTGCAAACAAATAAAATAAGTCATGAAAGAAAAACATTTGGTTAGACCAAGAGTGTTTTGTTGTGGGGAGGGAGTTGGGGGGTGATCAGAATGAAAATTCAAAGCAATACGCCTTAAAAATAGAAACTATACAACAAAACAAATCAGCAGGAGTCAGTGTCTGAGAGAACGGCATGAAATCAGCTGAATGGAATGGATATACACATAAAAATAACAAGCATACAGCCAGCACTACCACCCAAACACAAGCAAACAAGGTAACAGTGAGTGAAAGAGAAGTAGTTATGGAATGTAGATCACTGAATAAAAACAGATATTCAGGGAGGAATCAAATCTGCCTTGGCCAAAAACAAGATGCTCAAATTGTGACTGACTCACACACACACACACAAAGTTATGCAACCCTAGAGCAAAAAGAAAGGGCAAACTTGATTGTTTTCTTCAAGAAAGGTACCGTGAGAAATGGCAATCACATAAATTTTCAACCTTTGCATTCCTTCACTAGAAATCAGGCTTTGTGACAAAACCTTTTTTTCAGGATGATCATAAATCTTGGCACACTTCCAAAATGAGAGATTTCCTTTCGGCTGTCTCCCTTTATCAGGGGTCGCTACAGTGAATGATTCGGCATAGGTTTTTACATCGGATGCCCTTCCTGACACAACCCTTTAGCAAGGGACAGAAACACGCCGACGGCTTTGTAGCTACTCTTTACAAAAGTCAGCAATGGTTCTTTTACATGAACCTCTCACCATAGACAGTGAGAGACATGGCCTGCCTTTGATAACCAAGTTAGCTGCACTTGGGGGGGGGGCACTAACAACTTGTGGAGGGTGGGACTCGAACCCCCAACCTTAGGATCAGAGATCCAGCGCCCTATACCACCACTGCCCCCCTCTTGGCACATTTCCAAAATATACAGTGTTAAAACATTTCTTCAGGAAAGTAGTAGGAGCTTAAAGGTATTGCTTGTTGTTAGCCCAAGTGAAAATTTATTAACCTGATCCATGACAAAATTTTGGAAATTGGGAAATGCTTTTTTCCCCCTTTTATTTATTTATTTTTTTTTAACTTAATAAACAAAAACAGGTATAACACCAAATCCTGATGCTGAGATTTTTTCTTTGGTCTACATACAGGTCCTTCTCAAAAAATTAGCATATTGTGATAAAGTTCATTATTTTCTGTAATGTACTGATAAACATTAGACTTTCATATATTTTAGATTCATTACACACAACTGAAGTAGTTCAAGCCTTTTATTGTTTTAATATTGATAATTTTGGCAAAAAAGTAAAGAAAAACCAAAAATCCCTATCTCAAAAAATTAGCTTATTTCATCCAACCAATAAAAAAGTGTTTTTTAATACAAAAAATTCAACCTTCAAATAATTATGTTCAGTTATGCACTCAATACTTGGTCGGGAATCCTTTTGCAGAAATGACTGCTTCAATGCGGCGTGGCATGGAGGCAATCAGCCTGTGGCACTGCTGAGGTGTTACGGAGGCCCAGGATGCTTCGATAGCGGCCTTAAGCTCATCCACAGTGTTGGGTCTGGTGTCTCTCAACTTTCTCTTCACAATATCCCACAGATTCTCTATGGGGTTCAGGTCAGGAGAGGTGGCAGGCCAATTGAGCACAGTAATACCATGGTCAGTAAACCATTTATCAGTGGTTTTGGCACTGTGAGCAGGTGCCAGGTCGTGCTGAAAAATGAAATCTTCATCTCCATAAAGCTTTTCAGCAGATGGAAGCATGAAGTGCTCCAAAATCTCCTGATCGCTAGCTGCATTGACCCTGCCCTTGATAAAACACAGTGGACCAACACCAGCAGCTGACATGGCACCCCAGACCATCACTGACTGTGGGTACTTGACACTGGACTTCAGGCATTTTGGCATTTCCTTCTCCCCAGTCTTCCTCCAGACTCTGGCACCTTGATTTCCGAATTTGATTTCATCCGAAAAAAGTACTTTCTTTTGCCGCTGTTTCTGGTTCAAAAGTGGCTTGAACTGGGGAATGCGGCACCTGTAGCCCATTTCCTGCACATGTCTGTGCACATTGGCTCTGGATGTTTGTACTCCAGACTCAGTCCACTGCTTCCACAGGTCCCCCAAGGTTTGGAATCGGCCCTTCTCCACAATCTTCCTCAGGGTCCGGTCACCTCTTCTGGTTGTGCAGCGTTTTCTGACGCACTTTTTCCTTCCCACAGACGTCCCACTGAGGTGGCTTGATACAGCACTCTGGGAACAGCCTATTCGCTCAGAGATTTCTTTCTGTATCTTACCCTCTTGCTTGAGGGTGTCAATGATGGGCTTCTGGACAGCAGTCAGGTCGGCAGTCTTACCCATGATTGCGGTTTTGAGTAATGAACCAGGCTGGGAGTTTTTAAAAGCCTCAGGAATCTTTTGCAGGTGTTTAGAGTTAATTGGTTGATTCAGATGATTAGGTTAATAGCTCGTTTAGACTACCTTTTCATGATATGCTAATTTTTTGAGATAGGAATTTTGGGTTTTCATGAGCTGTATGCCAAAATCATCAGTATTAAAACAATAAAAGACCTGAAATATTTCAATTGGTGTGCAATGAATCTAAAATATATGAAAGTTTAATTTTTATCAGTACATTACAGAAAATAATGAACTTTATCACATTATGCTAATTTTTTCAGAAGGACCTGGGTATGTTATACTTTTATGACTCTTCCATTATGCTTCTATGTGCACCAGATACAGCTTATTGGAACCACCACCACATTTTATTACATTAGTAATTCTTCCATCATTTCAACTAACAATTCCCTTATTGTGACTATTTCCTTTCTGTTAACCAAGTTCAACAGCTTGTTCTAGTCTGTAAGCAACCACTTTTAACTGCAGACTTGTCTGAATTTTAGACGAGTGCTGGTAATGATAGTGAATCTATTATTTTAACATTGAGTGAGTCTACCCCCCCCCCCAGAAAAACTGCAGAAAAAGTAATCCAATACACCCACACACACCCATATATACTAGTCCTTCTCAAAAAATTAGCATATTGTGATAAAGTTCATATGTAGCATATGTAAGATATCTGCTGATTCCTGGAAATTAACTACCTTGCTTCCGATTAACGAATCACGTAGTAAAATACAACTGTGAAATACAAACGTAAAATACAACTATAACATCCTGTGAGATGATCGTGTGTTGCGAGACTTGGCTTTGCCAAGGAAGGTAAACATGTAAACACAAACTGAATTTGATGCAATTCATCAGAATTATTGATAAAATATTGTCAAATAAAATTGAAAGGAGCATATTTTCTTGAAAGTTTAAAATTTGTACTCCTATCTGAATGAATCGTATTGCCGTATTTTATGGGGGTTTCTTTTCATATGAATATGGATAAATTCGTAAAAGTCGGCAGCCTTACGTGTGTGTGTGTGTGTGTGTGTGTGTGTGTGTGTGTGTGTGTGTGCATACATACAAATCTATATATATATATATAAAAAATCGCATTCTGAAAATGATGGTCAAGATATGAAAACCAAGTTGTAATAATGCCTGTGGGGGCAGCTTAACAGAACACAAAGGCAGCAACATTTCGTGAACTGTCCTTCGTCAAGCAAGTTAGCTGTTAACCTGGTGTGTGTTCTACCTTGACTCTGTAGTCTTCAGTATCAATAATGGAGGCCACACGGATCAGCATGGGGTTTCTCCTATCCACTACCTCCAACTTCATGTTTTTCTGAAACCCATGAGGAGCTCTCTGCAGACATATAATGTTGATCACAGTCTTTATTTAGCTTTCTGAAACCAGATCTACAGTCTAATTTTTTAACTACATGATATTGTAAGAGCGGTGGGCAGGCGTTAATTTAAACTGTCAGGCAAAATGTGTCCAGCCTTGAGGAGACCTTTTATCAGTCACGATAGAGCAACTAGAATCTATGAATAATTATGAAACGCTTTAATCCTACTTAAATGTTATGCATACAACTAAATCTAAGACTAAACACTAAGATTAATGTCAATGATTTAAAAAAAAAAAAAAAAGAACTTTTTTCCCCTTTTAGCTTTCTTAATAAAATCTGCATTTTTTTTTTTTATTTTATTTTAAGGCAAGAGTCTCCACAGGGTCATAACCATTACATATATGTCTGTCCTTGTGGGAACATTTGGTCCCCACAAAGATTAAAAACACATAATAGAAATAGACGCACACAATGAAGCACAGACCTGAGCCAAGCATTCTTCCAAATACACAGGCTCTGTTTCATTTTTTAAAAATTCAACACAGAAATGTTGTTGCTTACTGATGTGACAAACGTTTTTACTCACCATACAAAAGGCCTGGCTCAGAACTGCAGAAGCATCATTGTCTTCCAAATACTCCTCCCATATGAAATTTTCTGGATTTGGGTGTCCTTGAACAAAAGCCAACACCACAATATTATTAGAAAAAGGCAGCACACACGCTTCCAGACTTCACTGACTTGGCATGTAATGTGATTGCGGCACACGACTAAATAAGTTGCTAACGGTTTGATGCTAGCAGTGAATGTTAGCACACTGCAAGAATAACACCGTTTCTCAGATGTGAATGAGAAAACAGTACTATATACCACTCAGTCTCTGTTGTAGAAAACCATTTGTACTGTGTTACTGCTTAGATTTAGCTTGTACATAGTTTTTCTTTCAATAAGTCAGTGCACACACTATATTTCAGTGAACATTAAAATAAATGGCATAAATCTGTTAAGCACAGATTTATTTCATGAACAGAAACCAAATACAGGGATCCCTCACCTTCCGCGGTTAATTGGGACCGAGATCCCCCCGCGACCACCGAAATCCGCGAAGTAGGGTCACCCCACCAACTGACTGATACGTGCATGTATATGTGTATATAATATCAATAAATACATATCAAAAGCTCTAAATGCTTATAATAACATTCATTTTAAACAAATAATGCATAAGATGTAAATAAAATATAAATACACTGAGACGTGCATTTCAAAACAATGTAACTAGTTTTGATGAGAGGTTTTGGATTTTTTGTTTTGTGCTTGTTTAGGGTTTTGTTTTTTTTAAAATAATTGGCCTTGTTTTTGTTGCATTTTCATTAAATTTTTCCCCCTATAATTCCTTAATTTCTTTATTTTTTAATTCAATGAATAATTAAAAAAAAAAAAAACGCGACGTATCAAAGCCGCATGAATTGAAGCGCAAAGTAGCGAGGGATCCCTGTATCATTATTTTTATTTATACTATGATTCTGACAGCATAATGGGGCCACTGAGACTTCAAATTCTTCAATCTTAATTCCAATGTAACATTGACTCAAAACTAAGAGTTTTGATTTATGTAGTAACATATTAAACCTTTCCAAGAGACCATTAAAATAAAATACCACCACCGGAGGCCTGGCTGTGCTCCACTGAAATAAGCTAATAAACAGAAAGGTAATGCTACATAAGCTTTTGTGATGTGAAAGACATTATACTCCTAATACACAGTATGGATTTGTACTGCGAGTCTGATATGAAAACTGCTGGAGTTATGAAAAAGTTATAGATGATACAAAGGGATTTGTTACAGGCAGTTTTGAAGAAAAGAATCAGTGCTGAGAGGGATTGGAGAGCGAGAGGGCACTGTACTCCCATTTAAATAGTGTTACAGATGGCACTGATGTGGCTACCTCTCTAAACTAACAATATTGAATAAAGACAGACGATAAAGATAGAAATTCTTCCATCTAACATGCATACGAGAATTACCTCAAAAAAACGAAAGAAAATCAGAAAATAAAACAAGTATTTGTCCACCACACTATTAGAGATTATTGATATATTATGTTCTTATACACACACACACATTCATTCATTCATTTTCTGAACTACTTAATCCTAATTAGGGTCACGAGGAGCTGCCACCCATCTCAGCCAACCGAGAACACCCTGGACAACTCGCTAGGCCAATGCAAAGCAAAAACACGCTGATGGCTTTGCAGCCTAGTCTTGATGAAAGTCAGCAATGGTTCTTGTATATGAAGCTCACCACTGAGAGACATGGCTGGCCTTTGATAACCCAGTTAGCTGCATTGAGGGGACAGTGACAACCTAATGAGAGTGGGGCTTGAACCCCTTACCACTAGGCTACCACTGTCTCTCACACACATACACACACATACACACACACACACATACAGTCTTCTTGGATCTCTCCTTAGTGCTCAGTCTCACTTCAATAGACACGGCACACCAAACTAAATATTTGAGGTTTAAATATGGCAAGCCACTTTGTTTTCCAGAAATAATTAAAAATAACAAATCACACACACACACACACACACACACACACACACACACACACACACACTCCATTTCATCATCACACCATCTTACATTTTTGTATGTGTATTATATACAGCACTGTGTATACATTGTATAGAGAGATATTAATTATAAATTGTATACTGTATGTTTGTTTTGCAAGCGGGTGAGAGTGTTGCCAAACAGCATAGGATGGTGGTGTGCAGGATGACGCGGATGGTGAGGAAGGTGAAGAAGGCAAAGGCAGAGCAGAAGACAAAGTGGTGGAAGCTGAAAAAGGAAGAGTATTGGGTTGTCTTCAAGGAGGAGTTGAAACAGGCTTTGTGTGGTCAGGAAGTGCTTCCAGATGACTGGACAACTACAGCTAATGTGATCAGGGAGACAGGTAGGAGAATACTTGGTGTGTTATCTGGAAGGAAAGTAGATAAGGAGACTTGGTGGTGGAATGAGGAAGTGCAGGAGTGTGTAGAAAGGAAGAGGTTAGCTAAGAAGAAGTGGGACATTGAGAGGACCGAAGAGAGTAAACAGGAGTACAGGGAGACACAGTGTAAGGCGAAGGTAGCGGTGTCAAAGGCCAAACAGAGGGCGTATGATGACTTGTATGCTCGGTTGGAAAGTAAAGAGGGAGAAAATGATTTATACAGGTTGGCACAGCAGAGAAATAGAGATGGAAAGGACATGCAGCAAGTTAGAGTGATTAAGGATAGAGAGGGAAATGTATTGACTGATGACAGAAGTGTGCTGAGAAGATGGAAAGAGTACTTTGAAGAGCTGATGAATGAGGAAAATGAGAGAGAAAAAAAAGAGTAGAAGAGGTGACCGTCGAGGACCAGGAAGTAGCAAAGATTAATAAGGGTGAAGTGAGGCGGGCATTGAAGAGGATGAAGAATGGAAAGGCAGTTGGTCCTGATGACATACCGGTGGAGGTATGGAAGTGTCTAGGAGAGGTAGCAGTAGATTTTCTGACAAGAACATTCAACAAGGTCTAAGAGTGAGAGGATGCCAGAGGAATGGAGAAGTGTGATGGTGCCCATTTCTAAGAACAAGGAAGACGTGCAGAGTTGTGGCAACTACAGAGGGATAAAGTTGATGAGCCATACCATGAAGTTATGGGAAAGAATAGTTGAAGCTAGACTAAGGGAAGAGGTCAGCATTTGTGAACAACAGTTTGGTTTCATGCCAAGAAAGAGCACCACAGATGCAGTGTTTGCTTTGAGGATGTTAATAGAGAAGTACAGAGGTCAGACGGAGCTGCATTGTGCCTTTGTGGATCTGGAGAAAGCATATGACAGGGTGCCGAGAGAGGAATTGTGGTATTGCATGAGGAAGTCTGGGGTGGCAGAGAAGTATGTAAGAGTGGTGCAGGACATGTATGAGAGATGTAAGACAGTGGTGAGGTGTGCCGTCGGTGTGATAGAAGAGTGCAAGGTGGAGGTGGGACTGCATCAAGGGTCAACTCTGAGCCCCTTCTTGTTTGCTATGGTGATGGACAGGCTGACAGACAAAGTTAGACAAGATTCCCCATGGACTATGATGTTTGCAGATGACCTTGTGATCTGTAGTGAGAGCAGAGAACAAGTGCAGGAAAACCTAGAGAGGTGGAGGTATGCCCTGGAAAGGAGGGGAATGAAGGTTAGCCTCAGTAAGACAGAATACATGTGTATGAATGACAATGACCCAAGAAGAATGGTGAAGTGACAGGGAGCAGAGATAAGGAAGGTGGAGGATTTTAAGTACTTAGGCTCAACAATTCAGAGAAGTGGAGAGTGTGGAAAAGAGGTCAAGAAGCGTGTGCGGGCAGGTTGGAATGGTTGGAGAAAAGTGTCCGGTGTGATGTGTGATAGGAGGGTATCAGCAAGAATGAAAGAAAAAGTGTACAAGACGATGTTGAGGCCAGCAATGTTGTATGGCTTAGAAACAGTGGCACTGGCCAAAAGACAGGAGGCAGAGCTGGAGGTAGCAGAGATGAAAATGTTGAGGTTCTCTTTAGGAGTAACAAGGATGGATAGGATCAGGAATGAGCACATCAGAGGGACAGCACATGTAAGACGTTTTGGAGACAAAGTCAGAGAGGCTAGATTGAGATGGTTTGGACATGTACAGAGGAGGGATAGTGAGTATATTGGTAGTAGGATGCTTAGGTTGGAACTACCAGGCAGAAGGCCTAGAGGAAGACCAAAGAGACAATTCATGGATGTGGTGAAGGAGGACATGAAGGTAGTTGGTGTACGAGAAGAAGATGCAAAGGATAGGGTGAGATGGAGGCAGATGATACGCTGTGGCAACCCCTGAAGGGAAAAGCCGAAAGGAAAAAAGAAGACGACGACAATCAAATTTCCACTGAAGAAATAAATTCAAATTGCTGTCCATCTAAAGTACACAATAATAGCTAATATATAGTCACGAGGGTAAAAACTGATTAATCTTTGGGATGTGGTGCAGTGCCACTTTATCAATTTAAGACCTTTTGATTGGAATAAAATGTGCTTTCCTAACTGCCACATGTTTGTCATTTCATCATCCTCACCACACCATCATCACACCTGTGAGAATATCACGCCAATAATTTCTGAATATTAGGTCAGTACTAAACCTTGTCTATATACTCATGCAACTTTCTAGAAGCCAATAATTCCTTCAAGTGTCACATCTTCAACTGGCTCAAAAAGTGAGCAATTCAAAGTGAATTTCAAACAATCCCATGAGCCGCTTCAGATAAAATGTAAAAAATAAATATTATATACATTTATATATACTATAAATATAGCTTTTAGTGCATACACCCATGTCTTTTTAGCCTAGAATACCTGAACTGAAATTGGGAAGAACTGCATCGACCACGCACTGAGCTCCAAGTCCATGTCCTTATCAGATCATGTAGTTCAGCTGTGATGGCATGATCCTGTCTGCATTCATCTGGGTTTAACCTTAAGCTGAGCCCACGCAGCAGAGGAATGGCAGTGCTAGCTGCTGCCACCATAAGCCAGATTTACCCCATCACACCTCTAACACAGTGTCGACTGTTCCATCTGTCTCTGTGACAGCAGTCTAACTCTCTCCAAAAGGTCTCCAAATGCTCAATTACATGCTCCTTTGCTCACACAGCAGTTTGACATACAATAAAGCCAAACTGAAAGTAAGCGATAACAGAACCAGTTTCACCCCCAACACATCGCCGTAGGTGCTTCAGTGTATAATGAATGTGCTGGAGGATTAATGTAGAAGTCTGAGCTATTCATGGAAAGATGATGACAGCTGCACTTTAGGTGAAAACTTGGGTGCAGCTTTAGCTTAGCACAACTCAGCAGACCAGAAGAAAAGAATAAGTGTTAAAGGACGGAGAGAGAGAGAGAGAACTACAAAACAGTGAACCAGGTACTACTATTTAAATGTTGTACAGATTTGTTAGTCTTACAATAGGGCCAACTAGAAAGCTTTGATTATGTTAAAGTAATGATTACTGAACAAAGAATTAATCCCTAAGAACATTATAATCATTGAACGGCAGTAATAGTTCTACAAGTCAATACCAGTGCCAAATTATACATGATGACCTCAATATAGCCTGTATAAATTTTCACTATTTACTCCTGGAGGCAGGACCAGTGCAGTGGTGGCTCAGAGGTACGGGCGATAAATATCAGCTGCTCTGGGGAAGGGCATCTGCCAAATGCCATAAATGCAAGATGCCTGAAATTATTATTTAAGACATTGAAAGAAAACCAACAGGTTTTCCATGTTGTCTGTAAAAAAAAAAAAAAAAAACTTGTCTGATCAAATGTCAGCACTGAAAAGAGATCAAATTAAGCCCCTTAATTGTTGACAATTTAGCTGACGTATGCAGATGTACGAGAAATTTGAAGAATACACTGGTATACGTCGAATAAGTTATGGGTATGTTTTGTTTAAGTCAACATCATGCTGGTATAAGTCATAGTACGGCGAGGTCATGGGGAAAAAATTTGTGCACGCATAAAATTTTCAAGGTAGGCTAGCTTATGGCTCATATGTTCTGCATATGTGGACTATAAATTGTAGATAAGCTGTCATACATTGTAGGCGAGTAATGCGATTGTTCACACATGCGATTTGTAGGTTTCACATAAGACGAGTATAATGTCGAGTCTATTTTAAATGTACGTATAACTTGTACCAACGAATGCCTTGCATGTTGCCAGCGTTTAGAGCAGAGCTCAGCAATCCGCGGATACAATGCTGCATGCAACCTTTTTATCCCGCTGCTGTGGCTCCTGTTGCTGCACGACATGTGACCCCTTTTGACCCCCAGTTTGCTAGCAGTGGAAGCTACAAAGAAAAAAAAAGGATTTCTGAAAAAAACGTTTCTGAAGAAAACGAAACGTTCAATTCATATCTGACAAAACTAGTTTACCACAGTTTAATGATGATGCGAGATTAAATGAGAGATTAAAATGAAAGATTAAAATGAGAAATTAGATTCGAAAAACATTTCCTGAATAAAGTTCCATCCTTTATGGCATGAATTACAGTGATCCCTCGCTACTTCGTGTTTCAGTTTCTGCGGCTTCAGTGCATCGTGGGTTTTTCCCATGGAAAGAATAAAAAAAACAAGGACAAATAGGGGAAAAGTTAAGGAAAATGCCACAAAACAAGCCAATTATGCAAAAAAAAAACAAACAAACAAAAAAAAACACAAACAAAAACAAGAAACAACCCAAAACCCCCCAACAAAACTACTTTCATTTTTATGTGAGGTGCGCCATCTGTGTGTGCATTTATATTTTATTTACATCTTATGCATTATTTTTCCCCCAGTGCGGCTAACTGGGTTATCAAAGGTGGGCCATGTCTCTCACTGTCTATGGTGAGAGGCATGTAAAAGAACCATTGCTGACTTTCGTAAAAGAGTAGGCTGCAAAGTCGTCAGCGTGTTTCTGTCCCTTGCTAAAAGGATTGTGACAGGAAGGGCATCCGACGTAAAAACCTCTGCCAAATCAAACGTGCGAATCAGATGATTCGCTGTGGCGACTCCCGCGAAAAAGGGAAAAAGCCGAAAGGAAGACAGACAGACTTATGCATTATTTTTGAATGTTCGTTATTATAAGCATTTATAGCGTTGGACATGTATTTATTGCTATTATATATATATATATATATATATATATATATACATGTGTCGCATCCATCAGTCGGGGCGTGGGGGGGGGGCGATCCTACTTCGTGGAAATCAACGGTCGCATTAACCGCGGAAAGTGAGTGATCCCTGTATTATGATCTCTGGCTGCATGAAAAAGTCTAGTGGCTGTCCACATTTTAGGTTCTGATACGATTTGCTATGGGCCTAGGGCACATAAATACTGTTATGGAAAGTACAGACGCTCTCCGACTTACATTCATCCGTTTTACATTTTTTCGGTTTTACGTGAGGTTTTTTTTTTTTTCCAAAAAAAAAAAAAAAAAAAAAAAAAAAGTACAATTTTGAGTTTAGACATACCTACGTAGTACGTTGACGTCATGAGGCTGCACTCATTGTTTACAAACTACAGACTGAGTGTATGTATGTATATATGTTATGTAGTATTACCCTTGTGTTAAGACATCATCTCTGTTTACACGGTTTTGCGGACTTTTGTAACCCTAAGCAAATCTGGTTGGTCAGAAGTGTAAGCCTACTAGCATGGGTGCAAGTCTCATACACAGAGATGAATTAACTATCTGCTCACATCGGCACAATCTTTATATTTATTATCTTTTAGCAGAATCCTAAGAGTGTATACTTATTTTTATATTAATATTCATTAGGATTTGTACTTATTGTTTGTATGCATCTCTTGAATAAAGTTTACTTACTTACTTACACAAAAGACAGAACTCTCCACTTGCAACAGTGCAGGCTGTGTTCTAAATGAGTTCAATGGCACTCTTGTGTACTTGAAAGACCGGAAGTCCGTATAACCCACAGCAAGTACACTACTTTCGCAAGTACACTACTTTCGGTATTGAGCGCTTCACATATTGTAAGCGTTGATTGACTGTTTTAAGCTTCATGTAAAGTGACTCGGTATAAATAAGTGATTTATTTGAAATTAATGTTATTATTTGATATATTTGATATTATTTTACAATGTTATGTTTATAATAATTTATTTTGGGGTGTTTTATGAGATACTGTAATGGTATTTATGGATGTATAGTACAGTCTTCTTCTTTTACTTTCGGCTGCTCCCTTCAGGGGTCACCACAGCAAATCATCCGCCTCCACCTCACCCTGTCCTCCGCATCTTCTTTTCTGACTCCAACGACCTTCATGTCTTCCTTCACCACATCCATAAATCTCTTCTTTGGTATGGATGTATAGTACAGTATGAGCGTCATAAGTCATACGTCACTGTAACAACTTACGTTCGGCCGTCCGGAACCAATTAAAAACGTAAGTCGGGAAGCGTCTGTAGAGCATAAAGGAAGCACAGCCCTGCAGATGCTGGCGGAGGTTTTGGCATTTGAGCACAAGATGACATCGTTCACCAGAGATGTTCCGAGAGGTGTTTGATTTCAATATGAATATGGTTTGAATGTGAATATGGCTTGATTTCATTTCACTTTCATTTTCACCAGGTCAAAGAAATAATTTCATGAGCTATTATTTTGAAAATGTTTTTTTTTTTTTTTTCCTATGGAACCTTGAACTAAATTTTGTTGTGTTTCATATTCAGGTTGACTGCTATACACCACATGAGGAAATTAAGGAAGATGGCACACTGAAACAGACATCAACATAAAAAGTGACAATTTTTGTTTGCTCTTATTAATGACAGTGAAGATGCTGCTGCTATAAGATATTACAAATGTCGGTACACTGCAATTTCCTCAGCATGACAATGATGTTGACACTGAAATGTCTACTGCGGATCTGATTTGAAAAACGAGTAGCAGCCTTTTTTATGTCACATGATCGACCGTTGAGGATACACTCCTGCATAAATTACATGATCATTGGTCCAAAATTGCGAACGCTGCCAACACACGAGGCATTCATTGGTAAAACTGACACGGAGGTTCAAAGTCCACTACACATTTTATCCAACTTGTTAGTAACCTACAAATGATGTGTGTGAATAATCGCATAACTTACCTACAACTTATGACATACCACAAAAAAATTTACACAACCTCACTATACTACGACCAGTGACAGGAGATTGAGAACAAAGCCCTCATTACTGATGGAGAATGACTCCCACCCCATGCAGGACACCACTGTAGCACTGGGCAGCTCCTTCAGTGACAGGCTCCTTCATCACAAGTGTGTGAAGGAGCGATATCACAGGTCCTTCCTTTCTGCTGGACTGTACAACAACCAGCAGTGCTCACACGACCCTGTGAACACTACAATATTCTCATGGGATTTTTAATGTGCATCTGACACACACACACACACACACACACACACACACACACACACACACGCACACACAGCGGTACCATTACTTACGAAATTAATCCGTTCCCAGGGCAAGCTCGTAAGTCAAAATGTTCGTTAGATAAAACAAAAATTCTCATAGGAAATATTGGAAAACAAATCAATCCGTTCCAACGCCCTCCCAGACTCATAACATGACATAAACATGTATATTTGGCCCAATATATTAAAGATAAACAAGTAAAAACAAATATTTCATAATAATAATAATACATGTACATTAATAATAATTAATAAGAAATAATAATAAAACAAGAATAAACAATAAGTCAACGAACCCTTCCGATCACCTATTGCGGCAAAGATGTCACGAGGTGGTGTTGTAACAGAAGGATGAGGAGGAGAATTTTGTGCATGTGCACACTACGAATGCCAGTAAAGAAAGGCTCGTGGTGAGCTCCCACAAGGCCAGTGATTCTCAAATAGTGGGGCAGGGTGTGATGATGGGGGGGACATCCTCTATAGTAGGTGGCAGTGGCGCTGTCACTGTGTTCCCTATGGTGTAGGACAGGGATCCCCAACCACCGGTCTGTGGATCGGTACTGGTCTGTGGCTCAATTGGTACCAGTCCGCAAAAGAAGTAATTCATTTTTTAAAATTTACATTTTATTTATTATCTGAGTCTGAATGATCTTTACTTTTGGAGAATCTTTTATTTTGAAAAATGACCAGATTCTCTCAGTTACATGTTGGTCATTTGAGCGCTAAAATGTAACCAACAATGGGATGGCACATGAACAGAGGCGGGTTGGACATGTTTCAAACAATAGCGGGGATTTTGAGTGGGACTGAGTCTGAGCCTTCATTCTCCTTGCCGGTGCACCATCACCTGCGGTTGTTGTTTTTTTTATTTTTAGAAAAACTTCCCAAACAACTTTATTTCAACTGTTGAAAAGTAACCATGATACGAAAATGATATGAAAAAATGATAGGATATGAAAATCCATGATATGAAAATCCCCCCCCCCCCCCACCCCCTTCCCGGTAAAACTGTCAAGTGTTGACCGTGATGATAAAAAGTGGTCCGTGATGATAAAAAGGTTGGAGACCCCTGGTGTAGGGGTCAGAGTGAGAGCAGCACTGCCACCTACTGTAGAGGATGCGCAATTACACTAGGTGGCTACACCATAGGGAAAAAGCACCGAGCAAACGATATGAAGTGCAGTAAACACTATTTATAGTCGCACATGGGGCATGAAATGTTGTTTTCTTCCTATTGGGGGCATCACAGAAAATAATTGAGCACTGCACAAGGCCTTGTTGGAGCGCGGAGGAATACAAGGCTAATCGGCCCAGAAAAGCCACTTCCCCAGCAGAGCTTGTAAATCAAAATTTTGCTCGTTAGATAGGGCAGATTTTTGGTGGAATCGGAGCATCGAAGCTCGTATCATGGAAAATTCGTTATAAAAGATACTTATAAATCAAGGTACCATATATATATATATATATATATATATATACACACACACACACACTAGTCCTTCTCAAAAAATTAGCATATTGCGATAAAGTTCATTATTTTCTGTAATCTACTGATAAAAATTAAACTTTCAGATATTTTAGATTCATTACACCCCAACTGAAATATTTCAGGTGTTTTATTGTTTTAATACTGATGATTTAAGGTCTTCTGAAACATGACATGTATACTGTATGTCTACATATGACACGCTGAGAAGATACGTGGGAGATAGGTTTGATACAAGTTAGCTATAATTTTTCAATAGGTTCTTATAAATAACTAATAAGTCACATATACGTCTAAAACTGGAATAATCAATACTTCACAATATGTCAGCGTTTAATACAAATTTGTCATGTGCTGCATAAGTTCTGCTAATTGGTAAGATGTAAGATCTATGTTCGTTTTATCTTGAATACTTTTTGTGTTACACCCTCTACAGAAGTGGGCTTTTACTGAATTAAAGAACACACTATCAGTGGGGGAGGATTATTGGATTATTTTTAAAACAGCTTTTGAAATACTGATGATACAAATCATGGTTTCAAAACAAACCTATGGTATATGCTGATCAGCCATTACATCAAACCATCTACTTAATATTGTACAAGTTCCATGGTGCTATCAATCACAATGACTTAGCAGCCTTATAAGTTAAAAGATCAGGGTTCTTTGTTCAGCGCATCCCCCAGATCCTCAATCAGATTAATATCTTGGGAATCTGGAGGCCAAGTCACAACACTTCGATATCCATCATGCATCTCAAACCATTCCTAAACTATTTCTGTAGTACTGTGAGGTGTATTATTGTGCAAAAAAGAGGACTCTTCCATTAACAATTACAGTGAGTCGTCGACTTACGACGTATGCGAGTTACGTCTGATCGACTTTATGACCGCAACAGTCGTGAAGCATGATTCATGGCAGTGCAGTGCGAGTGTTGCGTACGACAGTTGTTTGTGCTGCCGGCAGTGCCAACATCTTAAAAGGCCAAACAGGAGATGATGCAGCTTCACTTTCTAACTGCTCAGAGCAAATCTATTAATCTACTTTCAATGCCACGTCATTGTGGCGCGAAGCGGAGAGCCAATCCTTTCTGTGTGTGGGCGGGTCCGATACCTTGGAACTCTAATTTTATTGGACTCCCACGCTGCAGTGTTTATGTGACAGAAAGCGTGCCCCAAGTTTTGGCAATCAGCTGGTCTGTTGGTTGAAGTCTTTCCATGTCTGTCCATTTGTGTTTGCTTGTCAGCCGTGTTTGGCTTCGTGGAAATGAGCCGATCAAAACAAGGGAAATTTATGTCTTTACTCAAAAACAACACATGCAGTCTGTGGCTGTTGTTATGATCCAATAAAATTGGGGTTTGAAGCTATCGGACCCGTTCACACAGTGGAGTACAGAAAGGATTGGCTCTCCGCTGTGCGTCACAGTGACGTGGAAGTGAAAATAGATGTATAGATTTAAATGCGTGAGATTTATTCATCTGTTTTTGTTTGGCATGAGTGTATTTGGATGGAAAGTCGACATACGACCAGATCGCTTTACGATCGGTCTCCCGGAACCAAAAGCGGTCGTAAGTCGACGACTGTCTGTACTGCAGTCATAAATGGCTTATGTCGGAAATACATGTACAACTATCATCCACATGAAATCTAGGATCCAAGGTGTCCCAGTTGAACATTGTCCAGAGCATCAAACCCCCTCTGCCTTCATTCCGTAGTGCATCCTGATGCCAACTCTTCCTGAGGAAAGTGGCACTCCCACATCCGCCAATCCCCATTATGGGTTAAAAAAACAAAAAA
>CM045728.1:24219849-24322349 GCA_024760905.1 Plotosus lineatus | reverse complement strand
CAGGAATGGTACTCATTTCGTTTTTGTTACTCCCCATCAGTCTAGTTTGAAAGCAGAGTTGTGATTGACATCGGAGTAGAAGGGGTAGCCAGCACTGCTGAAAAGTGGCATGATGTAACTGACAGAAATTCTTCTTTCTGAGACCAGTGCAACTAACATCCCCATCTACAGTATATAAGGTTAATGTCACGTCCCCCTCCCCCACCGAATTGCAGCCCACTTCTCTCAGTTTCTTAACATTATCCTTTTTGCACAAACTCAACACCATTATGTTTGAGAGTGGCGTAGATGTGCATGGCAGGCAAATGTGCCCCGGTACCTCCGTTCGTCTTTATTGTTCTGAAGATGCCACTTTTACAATATACACATCACCACATGATGGAATTTTGGTGCAGAGAGGGTTAGGGCAATGTTTATAATGCCAACCCTCAAGCGTCAGCTTGTCAAAAGCAACAACGGAATTCTTGAGTTATACTAGACATCGATGCGGTGTGTGTTAGTTAGAGGGTGTGACTGAGCACCCTCTGCAGTCACTAAGACAAGTAAGTGGCAGTGGTTGCTTAGTAGTCAAGGCGATGGGTCACTAATCTGAAAGTCAGCAGTTCAATCTCCGCCATCACCACTTTTGGGCCCTTGAGCAAGGCCCTTAACGCACAATTGCTCAGTTGTATTAACAAACAACAAAAAAAAGATAATTTTAAGTCGCTCTGGATAAGAGTGTCTGCAAAACGCTGTAACTGTAAAAAGATGTAACCAGATTACCTTTACAGCACAGGTAATAATAATTACACAACCCCCCCCCCCACCCCCCCCGTGGATGCTGGGTCTAATTAGACTAAAAGGTCATGGCTCATCAGGCCGGTGCTTATCCCCGCTTTCCGTAGCGTGAAGCGACCAGGAGTTGAACTCCTCCTGGATGGGACGCTAGTCCATCGCAGGTTACCTTCCCAGTATATTTTTACTGGTAGCCTTTTATACTGCTTGTTGAACAGAGGCACACTTGTGGTTGAGACCTTACCCAGGGGTTTTAGCACAGTGAGGGTCTCAGTGGGATTTGAACTCACAACCTCCCGATCATGAGCCCAACACTCTACCCACTACACCACCGGCCCCACAATTAGACTAAAAGAGTAACATTAAAAGTCAGCTCTGTTGAAATATGCCAACAATCACCTCCTGGGATAGGTGAAATTTCACCAGGACTACACCATCCGTAAAATGTTCGTGGAATATAATAAATGATGTGCCAAATTCTATACCCAATTTTATTTCATACCAGACAAAGTGAGACTGCCAATAACAAAAAAGCATGACTTTCCACTGCAGATTTTTTCTTTCTGGAACACAACGTGTCGGCATTTTTCGGCCTGTAAGAGGCACTGTTCACTGCTGATAAAAACATCCTCCTCCTCTGGCTGTCTCTATGTGAGGCGTCGGCTGAATCTATACACGGCAGTATACTTACACTGTTTGGGGATTTGAACAGATTCTTTGGTGCAGCCTGAGCATTGCAAGACTCCAAGTATTTCTCCCAGTTAAATTCACTCATTTTATAACCTGAAAGGCAGGGGAGGTGTTAAAAGAGAAAAAGGAGAGACAGATTAAAAAGTATCATTAGCACACAGAAATAGGACGACTATAAGATATGTAAAACGGCACAACTAACTAACGCTGATCTGCTGACTGAAATCAACAATGTAAAGTTAAATGTGCAAACCAAACACATTTTTGTTTAAACAGAAATAGAATACCTAAATGAAGCTCCACCTTTCAAGCCTCCCACGACCCCAAACCCCACTACCACCATCACCACCACCACCACCACCACCACCATATCAGCTTGCCATCTGCCTATTGAAAACATGGCTGAAATATTTCATCCATCAGATTTCCACATTTCTTCTATACCTTTTGGAGGGTGCAATTTGCGACCTGTCGATTCGCACCATCCAACTGGCCGGATATCCGGGGAATCAGCATTAGCCCAGAAGTTATAGCACTCCGAGTATCCATCGATGTGCAGACGCAGACGGTAGCCAATCACCTAGAGGGCACAAAGGTAAACCAACCAATGCAATGTATTCTATCAAAGAAAGCATCTTCACGATGCCGTCATCTCAAGCATTAGAGTCAGCTACAGGTGCTATTAGAATACAACGGGGAAAATCCATTGATAGTCTGCTAACCTCAGCAACGGAGAGCACACAGAACATGGAAGGATGCATGGGGTCGATTCCCTCTAGCCTCATTCCAATTTTAAAGCCATTCTTGCTGTAAGGAAATGACTGGTACTGCAAAAAAAAAAAAAAGACAAATAAAAATTTCACGGTGTAGAAAATATATTATAACCCCCCCAACACACACACACACACACACACACACACACAAAATTTAGTTTCAAAGCCTTCATCACTGGTCAGATCATCAAAGCACTGTTGTCGGCTGGACATTTTCCAACCAATGATCCACCTTCCAATTAATACCTGATCAGACGTAGTCTTTTGGTGGTTCCTGCTGATGGGTGCAGGGGGTCGGGAGAAAAAAAAGTGAACTTTTTGGTAAAGTCTGATGGAAATCAGAACCTACATCCTAGATGAAGCTGATAAAAATGGCCACTGCTACATGGTCTCTCAGTGAATAATCGAACAGCATGCAGAAAATAAAGAGGCAGTACATTCACCTCTAACATTTCACTTTTTGATTACTGAGGAGTGTCCCAGCATTCGGGTTGCTATGGAAATGGCTACTTGCTCGTAAGACATTGCTGCTCATTTCTAAGCAGAACAGATGTCTTGTTAAGTCCCTTCATAGAGAAAACGGCCATGATGCTCAGCATGATGCTGCAGGCATGCTTTCTGAGGCTGACGGGTAGTAACGGACTTCTGAAGTGATCCAGATGTAAACCTCAAACACTTTCTGCCCCTAATTATATATAATCAGATGTTAGCGGTGTATCATTTACTTATATTAGCCAAAAAGCACATTACTACGTTTATTTATTTTTTAAGCGTTACAGTGGATGGTACAGTAAGCAGATTTAACAGTGTGAAGTACGACGGGAGGAGGTAAACAGTGCTGCTTCAAAAACTGGAATTCCAGATTAATCCAGAATTTTATGCAAAATAAGAATAAAACACTTTCACAGCTGGAGGGCACAGAGGTGAACCTCTGCACTGCCATCTGATAAATCATCCAAGGAAGCCTCCAGGACTGTGTCGTGGTTTTTTTTTTTTTTTTTGGTTGGTTTTTTTTTTTGGTAAAAACAGATGATTTGCGTGTTTCTTCCATTACACTCAAAGAGCGCTTCAACAGTCACAGGGATTTTATACAGTTTAATACAGTCTGTTTTTGGCTCAGAGGCCACAATGACTTAAAATTTGACCGATGGGCCTGGCCAGCATCAGACACATACATATTAAATATAAACATGAAAAGGCATTACAGTGTTAATACTTGCATTCACTTTTAGTGGGAGCAGTGTTGTTCACCCTTTTGATCCAGTGCATCGAAGTCTGGTATTACCGTGTTTCTCCGAAAATAAGACAGGGCTTATATTAATTTTCATACCGAAATATGATACTAGGGCTTATTTTTAGGTGATGATCGCCATTTTCGGACCATTCGGAGATCCAAATTCTTTTCTTTACAGAAACCAGTACGGTTCCTGCCCAATGATTCCTCCACAATTCCTTTCTTGTACTCGGTTGAATAACTCTTTCTTGTGTTCATCTTGTCTACTCTCATAAGGGTGAAATCAAAGCGGAACAAGATTTAGGTTAAAATATCGTTCAATAAACCCTGGGAATGAAGCACACTACCAAGTTTGAAATAAGCCTGATCGACATCGCTAAGACTACCGCATAGAAATATGTCGCATCGTGGAATGTTGAAACCATGGGAAAGAATTGTAACCAGAACCAAATTGAGAGATTTTAGCGATTTTTATGGACGCAAGTGTACGTCCTCGTTTTAAAGCAGTCGCTGACGTCATCGACTGAACCTCAACGCTCAAGCGCAAGTTGAAGCGCAACTTTCGGATTTATCCGCTAGACTTAGAAGGCAGTCGTATTGGAAGCCCTGCTAAATCTAAACGCCTATCACACTCAAGCCAGACTCCACCTCCGTCATTAGGACAGCTGCACTCTGGGTAGCTCGGCCTTGCGGCAGAGTGAGCCAACGGAGTCACTGGCGACTAGGAAGTGAAGTAACCTCTTTCTCCTAGTTAATTTAAGCGATTTTTATAACAGTGCTTTAAAAGGTAATTGAAATCGAGTCTTCATAGATGATGAAGACCGATTTCTTGCGACTGCTGGGTACCCGATTCCAGCAAAAGCGCCCCAAGGTTGTCCGCGACGCCACAGGGGAAACATGATGATGATGATGATGATGATGAACGCGCAAGGATTGATGCTTTGACAGCGTACCTTTGGTAAACCTGATAATACTAGATGAGTCAGCGCTTTCGCCTAGAGCCCTAGATTGAGCAAGTAGCAAGCCAATGAATTGCTGCCGCTCTCAACTAGGGCTTATTTTAAGGGGAGGGACTATATTAAAATAATCTTGTAAAATCACGCTAGGTCTTTTGTGGTTAAGTCTTATTTTCAGGGAAACACGGTAGTTTTGTTGTGATTGGTGGTCTAGTGGTGGTTTACTGAGAAAAGAAATGTAGTTGTAGAGCAGTGGTTCTTAACCTGGGTTCGATCGAACCTTAGGGGTTCGGTGAGTCAGTCTCCGGGGTCCGGCGGAGGTCAAGACACACATCCGACTCATATTCATGATGACACTCCCCACTTGACCATCACTGGCTGCAGGTGATCACGCTACATTGCTTGGCCAATCTGATCTGTGCTGCAGGAAATTTGGTGTGCTCAGTAGTCGACTTGTGACTGTCGTGATGGTATGGCGTGTGATTTCTTTCTGAACGTTTTAATCCTTACTATGTTGAGCAAAGAGAAAAAATTGTGGTCGGACGAATATGTACAGTATGGATTCACATATATAACGGAACGTGATGCTAGTCAGCTTCCTATCTGCATGATTTGCGAAGTAGGATCAACCCCCCGCTGACTGACATATACATACATGTATATGTGTATACAATATCAATAAATACATATTCAATGCTATAAATGCTTATAATTAAACATTCAAAAATAACACAAAGATGTAAATAAAATATAAATACACACAAATACGTACGTGCACGCGCACACACAGATGCGCGTGCACGCACTCCGATGCACAGCTCATATAAAAATGTAAGTAGGTTTGATGTGCGGAGTTGATGCATTGTATTGGTTTTGTTCTTTGAACACAGTGATGGTAGTGCACAGTTCAGTTTGGTGCCCCAGTAAAAACCTGTCTTGAAAAAAAAAGCATTTTATTTTTCAATAAAGAAGGGTTCGGTGAATAAGCATATGAAACTGGTGGGGTTTAGTACTGCCAACAAGGTGAAGAACCACTGTTGTAGAGTCACAATGATCCAAGACAGATCAGATCGCACAGGTATGAGGCAACACTGATGAGTAGAAACTCCCCGAGACGGTAATGTATCCCAAACTTGAAAGGGAAGCATGTCCTCTTTTGGTAGACACCGGGTCATTGGATAATTACTCCTTTACGGCTGTATCATAAACCAAAATGTATTTGGTATTCGGGGGGGGGGGGGGGGGGGGGGGGTCAACCCAAATGGAAACTGTCTGTACATAACCGTATATAAATAAGGTACTGAATATGGATAAACAACACAGACTAGGATTTCATACATAGAGGGAAGTCATTGTAAGGCCGCATTTAAAATAAAGAATGAAAGAAAAAAAAAAAAACGTGATGGCAGTGGCCAATAATAAACACCAGCTAATTAACCTGTGGTAATGAATAGGTAATTAACCGGGACACGGTCAGTTAACTTAAATGGGGGCAGTGGTGGTCTAGTGGTATAGGGCGCTGGATCGCTGATCCAAAGGTTGGGGGTTCGAGTCCCACTCTCCAAAAGGTTGTCACTGTCTCTCCCCCCCCCCCAGCGTGTTTCTGTCCCTTGCTAAAAGGGTTGTGACAGGAAGGGCATCCGACGTAAAAACCTCTGCCAAATCAAAAACGTGCGAATCAGATGATTCACTGTGGTGACTCCCGAGTAAAAGGGAAAAAGCCGAAAGGAAGACAGGCAGACTGAATATGGATAATAGGGATTGATCCTGAGGAATCATGAAAGCAGTTTGATAATACGCACTTTATTTTGCTGATTTTTCATAGTTTTACAACAACTTGGACTATGGATCCCTTTCTTACACAAGTATTTTGCAATTGATGGACCGTCTTTATGGATATTTGAAATTGGATGCATTTTTGGCGATATCACATTTTCGTCCAGGTCTGAGGTTGGAACTACCAGGCAGAAAGCCTAGAGGAAGACCAAAGAGAAGATTTACGAATGTGGTGAAGGAGGACATGAAGGTAGTTGGTGTAAGAGAAGAAGATGCAGAGGATATGGTGAGATGGAGGCAGATGATTTGCTGTGGTGACTCCTGAAGGGAACAGCCGAAAGGAAAAGACGACGACGACATTTTCAACTTACGTTGGCTCTTACTCAAGACACTACCTTGAAACTGAATCCACATTACACTGGAGCAGGTCATAAATAAACTTACATTAACCCTGACTGTATTACAGCAAAAGAAAAAGCAGAAAGAAAACATAATAAACACCAAGTTACATCCATATGCAACACCTTTAACCGTAAATAATCCTCCGGTTTAAAAGAAGTGTTTTACTCCAACCACTCAAATGTCAGCTACAGTAGGATTCAATTTTATACTGGAATTAAAGGGATATTGTTTAGTGATTATTAACAGTGACATGAAGTAATACTGCTGCTTCGCGCTGACATAATTTCAAACATTTTCATGCAACCACTTCAACAGCATTTGATTCCAACAGGCTAAATGAACAATCTATAAACAATACTTTGTGGGCACAAAACCATCCACTCATCAGACTCAAATATTCACAGTGTCTGTAGAAGCAAAGTTCTATTTAACAACAAAACAATACTCCACTTCCCCCATATGCATTAATAGAGCACAACATCTGTCAACCGCTTTTCTAATTAATACGTTACCTAGCACAAAATATTGCCTTTGGGCTGATAGTTCTGGAAACCTTAGCTTTGCAGCAGTTGGCAAGAGCAGCTCAGGGAAATTGCAGTATGAAGATTACCCCTCACCCTTTATTCACTGCACAAATGACCTGCAGGTAGTCCAATTTTACAAAAGTCATACTGGAGGCACAAAAGCAATCAATCACTGAGCAACGCAATCATCAAAAGGATTGTTACATGCCCGCAATATGGGATCAACTTAAAAGGTGCACAAATAAGTAAACAATTCCAAATCAGTGAGGCGCTGCAGTCAGCACATCTTTCTCCATTGCCTGTTGGGAACATCAATAATTATGCTCCCTAAAACTGGAATACAAGTGAAAGTACTTATGAACGTTTTCTACTTCCCTTGCAACCCATTATTTTCGACTGAACTTGAGTAGAAAGTAAATCCTTGGAGGCGAGAAAACTTTCAGAATTGGGTCCAGTGGGAACATCCAACAAGTAAGGTCATGTTCATTACATGTACCAGCTCGTTTTAAAGTCCAGCTTTATGTTAACCAGATGGGTCACCTGAGAACCAGCACTTCTATTTCAAAGTAACTCTACTCCAGTGCAGGCAAGCTTCAGCAATAGGACACACCTATCGCATACACCATGAATCTTTGTAGATAAAATCCTCTTAGGTTACATCTCTGAAAATCAAACAGTAAAGTAGACACTCTTGCGGACATTAGTCTGGGTATTTTGGAATAACCATAACAAAAAAGTCAGACGACTTCATCGATCTTTACCACAAATTGCACAACCTTGGTTATATGACCTATTATAAATTGGCCAGAGAATCTCACAGACGTGTGCCTACGTTGATGCATTTCAAATAGAAACCGGTTAAGCTGTCAGCGGTATGTTTTTTTTTGTGAAAGATGAAGGGTACCAGTAAAACATAGTATACAGTACTGTGATGTTCCTGCATCACCATGGAACTCCTGTAACTCACAGTCCAAGATGTGTCAATTAGTACAGTACATTTTACATACTTGTTCAGATGAGTCATCAACAACCTGAACTTAAAACAAAAAGACATCTGGAGTGAAAAGTGTGTGTGTGTGTGTGTGTGTGTGTGTGTGTGTGTGTGTGTGTGTGTGTGTGTGTGTGTGCGCACTGGCTTATAAGCAAAATTGATTTCGGAGTGATGCAGACTACATCTTACAAGTCGTTTGTTCCTGAATATCAGGCCTCATCCAGCAAGCACGACACAAACATTTATTTAATCAATCATATGAAATTCAGCATTCACAAACATCTGGAAAATTACTTGAATCCTACATGTGTGTAAACATTCATATAATATACATAAGACGGCTAAGAAAAAAATTTGATTTATTAATTCGATTGACTTCATGTCACATCATTTACATGTAGGTTATGGAGTAAAGTTTAAACTGCTTATTTTTTCATACATTTACAGCAGTTATTCGATGGCCTTATCTTTAGTAACTTTGGATTCACTAAAATAGATCCTCATACTAGTTCGTCAAATCAGGGGCTATTATCATCAAGAACATTACGTCAAAAATATTTGCATTTCTGAAAATAATTGTGGAATATTACGGAAATAAACAGCATGAGCCAAACACACACACACAAATTAAGACAAAAAGTATTAAACTAAAATCTGCGCTTCAGCCAAATAGAAGTGCTTCCTCATTATTAGCAATAATACAAGGTATACATTTTTATTTATAGAAATGAATCAAAATAACCTTGATTGTTCACTTCATTCTCGCTTTCACACCACAACAAGTAAACAAGCCATGCACCCACATGGAGTTGAGATTATTCTGTTATGAAATACGCTTTAATAGCCAGTTGATAGCTAACTAGAATTAGCAGGTTCTGATAGGACCACAAATGCAGCTTTGGGGAACCCCTTCCCTCATATACAAACTGGATTCCAAAAAAGTTGGGACACTATACAAATTGTGAATAAAAACTGAATGCAATGATGTGGAAGTGCCAAATTTCAATATTTTATTCCGAATAGAACATTGATTTTGAAATTTCATGGTGTCAGCAAATCTCAAAAAAGTTGGGACAGTTAGCAATAAGAAACTGGAAAAGTCAATTGCACTTAGAACAAACAGCTGGAAGACCAATTACACCAATGAGGTCCATTGGCAGCATGACTGAGTATAAAAAGAGCTTCCCAGAGTGGCAGTGTCTCTCAGAAGCGAAGATGGGTAGATTATCACCAATTCCCCCAATGTTGTGCAGAAAGATATCGTAGCAATATCAGATAGGTGTTTCCCAGTTAAAAGAGACAGTGCATAACATCATCCAAAGATTCAGAGAATCTGTAACATTCTCTGTACATAAAGTTCAAGGCCGAAAAACTATACTGGATGCCTGTGATCTTCGGGCTCTTGAACGACACTGCACCACAAAGAGGAATGCTACTGTAAGGGAAATCATAGAATGGGTTCAGCAATACTTCCAGAAACCATTGTCGGTGAATAGAATCCACAGTGCCATCCACCGTTGGCAGCTGAAACTCTACAGTACAAAGAAGAAGCCATTTCTAAACAGGACCCAGAAGCGCAGGCGTTTTCTCTGGGCCAGGGGTCATTTATAATGGAGTGTGGCAAAGTGGAAAACTGTTCTGTGGTTAGACAAATCACGATTCAAAGTTCTTTTTGGAAAACTGGGACGCCATGTCATCCGGACTAAAGAGGACAAGGACAACCCAAGTAGTTATCATCGCTCAGTTCAGAAGCCTGCATCTGTGATGGTATGGGGTTGCATGAGTGCGTGTGCCATGGGCAGCTTGCACATCTGGAAGGCACCGTCAATGCAGAAAGGTATATTCAGGTTATAGAACAACTCCCGTCCAGACATCGTCTCTTTCAGAGAAGACCTTGCATTTTTCAACATGATAATGCCAGACCACATGCAGCATTAATTACAACATCATGGCTGCGTAGGAAAAGGATCCGGGTATTGAAATGGCCTGCCTGCAGTCCAGACCTTTCACCTAGAGAGAACATTTGGCGCATCATAAAGAGGAAGGTGCAACAAAGAAGGCCCAAGACAGTTGAACAGTTAGAGGCCTGTATTAGACAACAATGGGACAGCATTCCTATTACTAAACTTGAGAAACTTGTCTCCTCGGTCCCCAGACGTTTGCAGACTGTTGTAAGAAGAGGGGATGCCTCACAGTGGTGAAAATGGCCTTGTCCCAACTTGAAATTTGTTGAGACCATGAATTTAAAAATCAACATATTTTTCCTTTAAAATGACATTTTCTCAGTTTAAACTTCTGACCTGCCATCTATGTTCTACTCGAAATAAAATACATTGACCTCCCCCCCCATCCATCCGTTGTTCAGCGCTTGCACCCCTGCATACTCGCGAATTAGCAGCAAACCTGGAAGTGACTGCCATGTGATTCAAATTTAACCAATGGATGAGAGCTTTTGTTTCTCCCTCCTGATGATTGGTTGCAGATGATGTGTACATCTCTTTTTTTTCTCCTTCACACACGTCATCAAACTGTCTGTCTGTCTGTCTTCCTTTTGGCTTTTTCCCTTTTACTCGGGAGTCGCCACAGCGAATCATCTGATTCACACGTTTTTGATTTGGCAGAGGTTTTTACGTTGGATGCCCTTCCTGTCACAACCCTTTTTAGGTTTAAGGGACAGAAACACGCTGACGACACGTCATCAAACTGATTGCTTGAATTGTGAATTAACTTTTTTAGTGTGTTTTTAATGATTATTTAAGCCCTATGATGCCACTCAAACACCCTGCATCTTCTAGAGCTTTTGGTAAGGAGCCCAAGTGCTTTATTTATTCATAAATATTATCACAGTACAAAATTTAAATTTTTTTTACTTAATCATTACTACATTTTACGACATTATTACCGAATTAATGAATAAGACTATAAGTCTATAGAATGTGTTTAAGAAGCATATATAGCGTATGCAATATCATACATAGGGTTTTAAAACCACATCAATAATTAACAGATTTTAGTTGAAACAGGCTTTGGGTGGTCAGGAAGTGCTTCCAGATGACTGGACAACTACAGCTAATGTGATCAGGGAGACAGGTAGGAGAATACTTGGTGTGTCCTCTGGAAGGAGAGGAGATAAGGAGACTTGGTGGTGGAATGAGAAAGTGCAGGATTGTGTACAAAGGAAGAGGTTAGCTAAGAAGAAGTGGGACATTGAGAGGACCGAAGAGAGTAAACAGGAGTACCGGGAGACACAGCGTAAGGCGAAGGTAGCGGTGTCAAAGGCCAAACAGAGGGCGTATGATGACTTGTATGCTCGGTTGGAAAGTAAAGAGGGAGAAAATGATTTATACAGGTTGGCACAGCAGAGAAATAGAGATGGGAAGGATGTGCAGCACGTTAGAGTGATTAAGGACAGAGAGGGAAATGTATTGGCTGATGACAGAAGTGTGCTGGGAAGATGGAAAGCGTACTTTGAAGAGCTGATGAATGAGGAAAATGAGAGAGAGAAAAAAAGAGTAGAACAGGTGACCATTGAGGAGCAGGAAGTAGCAAAGATTAGTAAGGGTGAAGTGAGGAGGGCATTGAAGAGGATGAAGAATGGAAAGGCAGTTGGCCCTGATGACATACCGGTGGAGGTATGGAAGTGTCTAGGAGAGGAAGTAGTAGATTTCCTGACAAGAACATTCAACAAGGTCTTAGAGAGTGAGCAGATGCCGGAGGAGTGGAGGAGAAGTGTGCTGGTGCCCATTTTTAAGAACAAGGGAGATGTGCAGTGTTGTGACAACTACAGAGGGATAAAGTTGATGAGCCATACGATGAAGTTATGGGAAAGAATAGTGGAAGCTAGACTAAGGGCAGAGGTCAGCATTTGTGAACAACAGTTTGGTTTCATGCCAAGAAAGAGCACCACAGATGCAGTGTTTGCTTTGCGGATGTTAATAGAGAAGTACAGAGAAGGTCAGAAGGAGCTGCATTGTGCCTTTGTGGATCTGGAGAAAGCATATGACAGGGAGAGGAATTGTGGTATTGCATGAAAAAGTCTGGAGTGGCAGAGAAGTATGTTAGAGTGGTGCAGGACATGTATGAGAGATGTAAGACAGTGGTGAGGTGTGCTGTCGGTGTGACACAAGAGTTCAAGGTGGAGGTGGGACGGCATCAAGGGTCAGCTCTCAGCCCCTTCTTGTTTGCTATGGTGATGGACAGGCTGACAGACGAGGTTAGGCAAGAATCTCCATGGACTATGATGTTTGCAGATGACATTGTGATCTGCAGTGAGAGCAGAGAACAAGTGCAGGAAAATCTAGAGAGGTGGAGGTATGCCCTGGAAAGGAGGGGAATGAAGGTTAGCCTCAGTAAGACAGAATACATGTGTATGAATTCCAAGGACCCAACAGGAACAATGAGGTTACAAGGAGCAGAGATAAGGAAGGTGGAGGATTTTAAGTACTTAGGCTCAACAATCCAGAGCAATGGAGAATGTGGAAAAGACGTGAAGAAGCGTGTGCAGGCTGGTTGGAATGGTTGGAGAAAAGTGTCCGGTGTGATGTGTGATAGGAAGGTATTGGCAAAAATGAAAGGAAAAGTGTACAAGATGGTGATGAGGCCAGCGATTTTGTATGGTTTAGAAACAGTGGCACTGGGGAAAAGACAGGAGGCTGAGCTGGAGGGAGCAGAGATGAAAATATTGAGGTTCTCTTTGGGAGGAACGAGGATGGATAGGATTAGGAATGAGCACATCAGAGGGACAGCACATGTAAGACGTTTTGGAGACAAAGTCAGGGAGGCTAGATTGAGATGGTTTGGACATGTACAGAGGAGGGATAGTGAGTACATTGGTAGTAGGATGATGAGGTTGGAAATACCAGGCAGAAGGCCTAGAGGAAGACCAAAGAGACGATTCATGGATGTAGTGAAGGAGGACATGAAGGCAGGTGGTGTAAGAGAAAAAGATGCAGAGGATAGGGTGAGATGGAGGCAGATGATTCGCTGTGGCGACCCCTGAAGGGAAAAGCCGAAAGGACAAGAAGATGATCAATAATTCACGGATTTTCAGGATCTGCAAGGAGGGGCGAAATGCAACCCCCGTGAATAACAGGGAAGGGGTGGGGTTACTGTATTGAAATTTGGCACTTCCACATCATTGCATTCAGTTTTTATTCACAATTTGTATAGTGTCCCAACTTTTTTTGGAATCCGGTTTGTAGTAACACACGTATATTCGGTATCAGTAACATTAGCTGGGTTTCCATTGTAATTCTGCACAAAATTCTATTTTTAAAGATATGGTAAAAAGAGATCATTTTCCTTTGATGAAAAGTAATTAAAGCTGCTTCTCTCCGGTTATTACAATATATTCACATGAAATGTCAATTATGTACCTTCACACCGGCACCAGAAAAAGAAAAGTAATTCACTGCCTGGTTACTCATAGAAAATAAAATATCCAAAACAGTAACATTATGTCCTGATGTTATTTGTGAGAAGGTTAAAAAAAAGAGAAAGAAAAAAATGCACAGGGTATTAAATATTCATACATTTCATACTACCGTCTGATGATTTTCTGGCCTACACAAAACCTATATTATCTTCTTCTTCTTTTCCTTTCGGCTGTTCCCTTCAGGGGTCGCCACAGCAAATGATCTGCCTCCATCTCTCCCTATCCTCTGCATCTTCTACTCTTACTCCAACGACCTTCATGTCCGCCTTCACCGCATCCATAAATCTTCTCTTTGGTCTTCCTCTGGGCCTTTTGTCTGGTAGTTCCAACCTCAGCATCCTACGACCAATATACTCACTAGCCCTCCTCTGTACATGTCCAAACCATCTCAATCTAGCCTCTCTGACTTTGTCTCCAAAACATCTAACATGTGCTGTCCCTCTGATGTACTCATTTCTGATCCTATCCATCCTCGTTACTCCCAAAGAGAACCTCAACATTTTCATCTCTGCTACCTCCAACTCTGACTCCTGTCTTTTCCCCAGGGCCACTGTTTCTAAACCATACAACATTGCTGGCCTCATCACCGTCTTGTACACTTTTCCCTTCATTCTTGCCGATACTCTCCTATCACACATCACACCGGACACTTTTCTCCATCCATTCCAACCTGCCTGCACGCGCTTCTTCACCTCTTTTCCACACTCTCCATTGCTCTGGATTGTTGAGCCTAAGTACTTAAAATCCTCCACCTTCTTTATTTCTGCCCCCTGTAACCTCAAAGTTCCTCTTGGGTCCTTGTCGTTCACACACATGTATTCTGTCTTACTAAGACTAACCTTCAATCCCCTCCTTTCCAGGGCATACGTCCACCTCTCTAGATTTTCCTCCACTCGGTCTCTGCTCTCACTACAGATCACTATGTCATCTGCAAACAAAACCTATATTATAAAGTCCTTATTTGTTTGTTTGGTTTTTTTTGCTGTACTGTATAAATCTTGCAAGAGAAATTATGGCCTCTGCATTTAAATTGTCCAAATGAGCGCACACACATGTAAACAATGAGTTCCCACACACTCGGAGCAGTGGGCTACTACACACATTGGGGAGCACGGAGAGCAGTTGTGGGGTTAGACGCACTTCAGCCATAAATGTGGAGGAAGGGGAGGTGCAGCTCACTCCCCAACCACCACACACATTTCTTGTTGGTTCGGGAACCAAAGTCCCAAAGCCATGTCTTTAACCACTAGGCTATGGCTGCCACCAATGAACAAGGGGAGAGTCCAAACACAGTCTCCCACCACAAGTCGAGATTCCCACATTTGGGGGATTTGCAAAGGTCAGCAAATGGTTGAGCCTAACAAAGGGGATTTGTCCAAAGTGATCATGGTATCACCCCTGCCAGGTAGGTATGTGGTATTTAGGCTTAAATCAGCAGTGTGGATTAAAAAAAAAAAAAAAAAAAAAAAAAAAAAGTACAGATAAGTCTCAGGAATATTAACAAGAACTATAACTATAAAGTTGCTCCATTCTTTTCTTTTATTGTTTAGTAATTTATACTATTTATGTATCTATTTAATTATTTACTTATATAATATATGTGTGTGTATGTTTGTACTTGTATCTATTTTTGCACCCCCTACTGATGGTACCTCAAGAGCCTGTAACAGTGAATTTCTCCATTGTGAGATTAATAAAGCTGTATCTTATCTTATCTTATCTTATCTTAAGAAATGCATGTAGATCAATTCTTACTTCAGTAAAAAGTCTTGTGGGGGCCGCAATGGCTCTTTCCTCGTCCAAGTACTGATCCCATGACCAGGGTCTCTTCTTACTGTTAACTGCTAGAATTTAAAAGCACAGTCGTAAACGAAAATCACACTGTATAAAATGTGTTAATGTTATACTGAATGGAACACTACCACCTACCCTAAAGAACACTTAAAATTAGTTCAAAACTAGTAGTGATTTAAATAACTGCAAAAAAAAAAACAAAAAAAAAAACAAGCCTGTGAGGCTAGATTACATGAGACATATGTTTTACCAACTGAAGCAGACAGTTTGTTTTTCATTTTTGCCGGGTCTTCTTTTGGACGTTCCTACAAAAGAAAGTGGTTATACATTTATTAACGCAGCAAAACCATTAGCATAGCTCAGATGAAGAGAAGACTGGTAGTCTGTACTCACTCTGAGACAGTATTCCTCTGACACACTTCTAGGATTCAAATTCTGTTTCCTTTTCTTTCTGTCCTCCCCCTGCATCATTAGAGAATGATAGCCTCTGGAATGTCATGCAAAACAACAGCAGTTAAGAAAAGAACAACCATGAGGGGAGGCTTTACAACAGTGTGCCTGATGATTCATCCATTATGCTGCTCCAAATAAATAAATAAGCCTTTTTTGAACAATAAACCCTCAAGGATGTTGTTTATAATAGTTATTTATAGTGAGTATTCATAAAAGGTATATTAAATTGCACTCACTGCGTATTCAGACAGATCTATATGAAAACCAGAAAACATTCTACGGCTGGGCTTACATTAGAAGAAGGAAGTAACTCAGAGCTAATTTTTTTTTTTTTTTGCCTTAATGCCACATAAATCTTATCTTTTCAAGGCTGTATAGACACCAAAAAAATAATACCAGCTCAGGCAGATCCCTGAAACCTGTCTTCAAAGAAACATCAACATGACAACTATGACAACTCAGATCTACATTCACCAACTTGGCGTTGAAGTGTTCACCAGAGTCAAATGTTATCCAATTCAACACCAGACAAATGAAAATGGTGGCAAAATTATTATCCTGCAGGAAATGTGGAAAATAAGGAGAAAAAAAACACAACCAAAAGGTTTAGCACCATTAGATGTTATCCTTCACAAAAACATGGGCTTGCCTCCTACATATGCAGGGCGGCCAACCCAGGAAAGTACCATTTTGAGCTGAAAATTACTATTCATAACAGACAAAATTAGTACTCAAATTAGAATTCCACAAAATTACATACAATCAGCCCCCTACTTACGAAGCCACCTGGGTACGAAATCCCCGGGATACGAAGGACATTTTCCTAAGTTTACGTCCCCGGGAAACGAAAACAACCCCCTCTTACGAAAAGAAATTCAAAGTTCAAACGTGCCAATCAAATTTAACACAATGCACGAGTTGCTCTCTCACTGGCTGTCTCTCAACATCCCGCCTCGCTGGCCTCCCATTGGCTAGGAGGGATGACGCAGACCCATAAGGAGACCTTAAAGCGGAAATACAGTGAGGACCTCTGATCTTTCAAAAGGTGCTGTAATTCCGCTCTAAATAAAACATTCCGTTCATGTGTGTGTGTGTGTGTGTGTGTGTGTGTGTGCGTGTGTGACAGAGAGAGATAGAATGTGTGTGTGTGTGTGTGTGTGTGTGTGTGTGTGCGCGCACGTGCACGTTTGAGAGAGAGACAGAGAGAGAGAGAGAGAGAGAAGCTTAACTCTTTAGTTTTTTAAGTTGTTTAATTCAGTAAATGTTTAATAAATGTGGGCGCATTTGAGCTCATCTGGAATTCCGATCCCTCAAGGAATCAACTTAAAGTTGAGTTTGTCGAGCAGGGAATGTGCTTTGAATTCCAAGTCTTGTGGGCGTGGCTCTCAACGCTAGAATAAATATGTGTATTGTATACATTGTAATGCATCTGTGTGTGTGTGTGTGTGTGTGTGTGTTGTGTGTAAAAATGTTTAATAATGGTTTAATTAATAAATATGTTAATAAAATAGTTTAATATGCTAATAAAATGTTTAAGTGGTTTAATAAATAATTTTCTTTTACTTTTAACACATATTTCATACAAAATTGGTGTACTATTATGATTTTTAAAAGGGTTTATTGTGGTTTATCCAGTCCAAAGACTGGAGCCTTGAAATGAATCAGGCGTTTAACATGTAAAATGCGATCCCTACTGACGAAATCCCCGCATTACGAAAAAGGCGCTGGAACGGATTAATTTCGTAAGTTGGGGGCCGACTGTATATGGACATACAGGTTATCTTTGTCACATTTCACTGCATTTCAGATTAATAATGAAACAACAGCATATTTGAGAAAACCAGGTTTATTTGAAATAATTCTACTGGTGTTATAATATAGAATATGTCATTATTAATATATATTGCATATTTATTATTATATTATGCATGATCCTGAATGATATTTGATATCAGCATTTACAAATAACAAGAGAGTTCAGGACAAGTTATAAAGTAAGCAAACCAGTCGCGAGCTGGCTATGTCTGCATCCCTTTATATGTGTTTTAATATCAAAAACCCCTGAATACACAGTGCTAAATTTAGCATTGCACATTGTGCAAAAGGTCGTGTATCGGTCATGCTTCTTAATAAATGGAAAAGTTGTTGAATGTTCCGACAAAAATTCTTGCTTTCTTTTCGTCGCCATTTTGGGTTTCCCGCAACCGTTCAATGATTGACTCTGGCTACAACGGAGACACGGAGTGTATGTAAGATAGCTGCTCATTCGTGGAAATCAACCTACCTTGCTGCCGATTAATGAGTAAAATACAACAGTAACATACAGTGAGATGATCGCAAGACTTGGTTTTGCCAGAAAGGTAAACATGTAAACACGGATAGAATTTGATTCAATTCATCAGAATTATTGATAAAATATTGTCAAATAAAACTGAAAGCAGCATATTTTCCTGAACGTTTGAAATTCGTATTAATGTCTGAATGAATCATATTACCATATTTTATGTTATTTTTTTGTAAGAATAAGGATAAATTCATACAAGTTGGCAGACCTGCATACGCAACAATCTGACTGCTAAAACAAACCAAATGTCCAATATTAACAGCCTCATCACCTGGAGCATCATCACAGTGGATGGATCCCTAGTATTAAATGTCCATAAGACACTGCTTGCTTCCATCAACTAACAAAGCTGTGGTGACTTTCGCAGGCAAAATATCATCTAGGCCAGTATCCATATCTTACTCCATGATGCCTAAAAAAATGCCCTCATTATACTCCATTTCGCATAAAATATGGACCAATCTGGACGCATCATTTATGTCAGCCATCCTGCCACATCATTAAATTCTATCATATATTCTTAGAAAATGGCAAGTGGAAGGGTGAAAAACTTGACACTGAAGCTAACATATCACGTCACTATTGAAATCAAAACAGGTTTCTGCCAACCAGCAAGATGCCACAGGTTTTGTAACGCCCCTTTTTCCTCATTCGAGCACAAGTTTTCAATGAGCCTCTTTTGTTTAGTGTGCTTTAATTACCAGTAAAGCTCTATATGATGCCACTCAAACGCTGTGCATCTTCTCTGGCTAAGCGCTAGAAAAGGTAATGACGTTGGATGTCTCTTCTGAAGAAACAAGACTTTCTCCTGAAGAAACGACAGTTTCCTATGAAGTGCATGACGAGAAATAATAATCTGAAAGCACTCTAGTATTAAAGTCTTTTTCAATCATTATTCCAGTCCAGTATCTAAGTTAACGTTTACAATATTTGTGTGTGTGATTTTATGTACTGTGGTGTAACATGTTTATAGTTTTGTTTTGTTTATCCAATTTATTACATTTCATTTTTTTGTTCTTTTTGTTATGATCTGTGTTTTTGGGGGACTTTGATTTTGACGGCTCCTACATCTGACAGAGCTACAACCATGTCCCGAAGGAGACGGGTGACATGGAATCTGGATGGGCCATGTTTCATGCCTCCATTGCTGAGGTGGCAGCCAGCACATAGCTGTGGCTGGAAGGTCATCGGTGCATGTCATGGCAGTAACCCTGAACCTGGTGGTGGGCAGAGCCTGTTCTGGTCCATCGTGGTGAAGAGGGAGCTGAGCAGTCAGGTAAAGCTCTCAGTTTACCAATGAATATGTTCCAACCCTCACTTATGGTCACAAGTATTGGGTAGTGGACCAAAAGAACAAGATCATGGCTTCAAGCGGCTAAAATTAGCTTCCTTCGACGGGTGGCGAGGCTCTCCCTTAGAGATAAGGTGAGAAACTCAGCCATCCAGGGAGAGCTCAGAGTAGAACCACTGCTCCTCCACATCGAGAGGAGCCAGTTGAGGTGGCTCGGGCATCTGGTTAGAATGCCTCCTAAACGTCTCCCGGATATGGTGTTTCATACATGTCCAACTGGGAAGAGACACCAGGGTCAACCTGGAACACACTGGAGAGATCATACTGGGAGGTTGCTGCCCCTGCAACCCGATACCAGATTAAGCGAAAGAAGATGACGCTGATGATGATGCAAGTGCCACAATTGTCTGTGCTGACACCCATGTTGACACCCATGTTGTTCAATATCTACAATATCTATATCTTCCTTCCACCCGCTATGAGCAGTAGATCTATGCCGAGACTTACTTTGTTTCGCGAATAAATTTTTCAAGGACATCGTCAAATGTGGCCAGGATACCATCTGCAAGGACTTCCACTACTGGCATCATAAATTGAATGAGACAAAAACTGCTCAATATTCCACCTTGCCAACAAGCTTGCTAAACAAGAGCTGACCATTCAGCATGACAAAATCCTCAAGTTCAACCCAAAGCCAACGTATTGGACCATGATTCTTGACTAAGAGTGCACTTACATGTAACCGATATGACCATAAAACAGTGCCAGGGTTTTCAGTTTCAGCTGCTGAAAGAAATGTGCAGTCTTATCAAAAACTTTTAGTATAGATCATCATTGAGGATCCGTGACTGTGCACTGGCTACATGTCATGCATTGTATTGAACCTGCCCTTAAAATGAAAATAAAATAAATCCAAGTGCTTTCTTCCATGACCATTTTGCACTTTTCCCCCTCTGCATCCTCCATTTTACTGTCTTGAGTCCAGTGGTTCTGGCTGGATTTGAGTATTTCAGTACAAGTTGCTCAGCTTTGGATTTCAGCATACATTATTTGGACGTGTGTGTGTGTGTGTGTGTGTGAGAGAGAGAGAGAGAGAGAGAGAGAGTGAGAGAGAGACAGTGGGGCACAGAGCTGCACCTAAAAACCTACTCCTTCGTCCATGATTCATTCATTCCAGGTCAGAATGGAGCATAATTACCTGTTAGAGGTTTTTGTTAATTAAACCTGGGGATTTGTTTTTTATGTTGGATGCACATAACAGACTAGATCAGATTTCTGAGTTGTGCTAATAAGGAAAATCCTATATCATATCAGAGATTTTGTGTGATATCTTGAACTAGTCATTCAAGAAAAAGTAAATAAAATACAGCAATAGATTACTGCATGGCCATTATACATTTAGCATATTTCCCCTGTAATACATCCCAAAGAATCAGCTCAGAGTGCAAACAGAACAGATCTGAGATGAGTGTTCCGTTGTCTGCTGTAAAAAGCAGCTTCAGCAGAAAGTACACTGACAACGGAACATCCATTTATATTTGGAATTTGTTTAATATACAGTAATACGTGTGAGATGGCAAAAGGCATGCAAAGACAAAGCTAAAGCTTGCAGAGCTGTGAACACCTTTAACGATGAGGTCATAAGCCACTTCCGTAAGGTTTTGAAAAGGCAGAAACAAGCCACATATTCTTTGAGAAAAGAAAGGAGCATCCTGAAGAAGAGTCATCCCCTTCCAAGCAGTAACATGTTAAAGTTTTTTTTTTCTTTCACATTTCTTTGACATGTTTCATTACTGCATAATGTTTCTACACATTCCTTTAGACACAAGATATATAAATCTATATTAATAATGTGTTTGCCCTGTTGTTTCACATTTTTAATATACAATTTGATATATAATTTACATTATGAAATAACATGTTTTAAAAAAAAAAAAGGTAAGTTTCCTAGCATCTTGGAACGGATTAAGACCATTTACATCATTTTTTTTTATTATTATTTAAAATTATTTTATCAAGTATAGGCACACAGGACTCGCCGTCGCCTCTTTATTGAAGGGGTAGATTCATGCGACGTCACAGGTTTCACCATGTCCACCAAATTCCCTCATGATCATTGCGATTTAATCCCACGACCCTTCACACATTCTGTCACCTTGTGGCGATCATAGACACTATGCCATACTGTTAAGTCAGGGTTCGATACAGGCCACTTTCAATATGAACCACTTCGTTAGCAAATTCAATCTTAAAAGATTTTTTTTTATTTAGCAATGATGTTCAATGTGAACACAGCCTTCAGTAAGGTGGGCCAAGGAATACAAATGAAATTTGTATTACGAAACACTGTGTTCTGCCAGGCTTAACAAGCATGTACGTGTTTGAAATTTCTTGTACACCTTCTAAGCTCAAATGTTTACAGAAGACTGAAATAAATTTAATTTAAATCAACAACATATGTTCAATGATTACATTTGCTGCGCACACAGGTGTTGGAAAGAAAAGTACATACTTACTGGGCTAGATATGGCCCACATGCACACCAGACCCCCCCACCCACACACACACCTTGATGTCACTACATTTCTCTGAACTTTCATTATCCTGTCTGATTTATAAAATTTAGAGGTAATACTGAATAAACTGGGATACACAGGGTGTTCTGGATGTGTTCATAGGGTACCCCATTTTAAGCTGAATTGTGATCAATACTGAGCATAAATTTTAACATATTTAACCCCCCCCCCCCCCCCCCCCAATGCTTATCCATCAACAACCACAACAAGTAAGGTATCATCTGAAAGCTCATGCAGAGTGCTCTGGTAAAATAAAAGATGGGCAATGTGTAATAGAATTTGATGACCAAGGCATGTCATGTCGCACAACCTCCCCGAACATGTAAGACAATCGGAGACAAACCAAAGGAAAATACATTATTTTGGTTTTGGGAGAAATTGCCGAGGAGATACCCACTGATATTATTTTGAATGGGTTACTGCATCAAAGACACGTAAATACTCAAAATCTGAGGGTATGCCCCCACTTTGGCTATTTGTTCAATGCATACAGACGCTCCCCGACTTACATTTTTAATTGGTCCCGGACGGTCGAATGCAAGTTGAAAGTGAACGTAAGTTGTTACAGTGACGTATGACGCTCATACTGTACTATACATCCATAAATACCATTACTGTACCTCATAAAACACCCCTAAATCAATTATTATAAACATAACATTGTAAAATAATATCAAATATACCAAATAATATCAATATTAATTTCAAATAAGTTACTTATTTATACCAAGGCACTTTACATGAAGCTTAAAACAGCCAATCAACTCTTACAATATGTGAAGCGCTCAATACCGAAAGTAGTCTACATGCAAAAGTAGTGTACTTTCTGTAGGTTATACAGACTTCCGGTCTTTCAAGTGCACAAGGGTGCCGTTGAACTCGTTGAGAACAGCCTACATGCAGTCTCCCAGCAAAGCGGAGAGTTCTTTCTTTTGTGTAAGTAAGTACTTTATTCAAACTTTATTCAAGCGATGCATACAAGGAACAAGTACAAATCCTAATGAATATTAATATAAAAATAAGTATACACTCTTATGATTCTGGTTAAAGATGATAAATATCTAATTATTCTGTAATTTGTGTTTTCATTCATATTACAACTCTGTTTGCTTAACTGAGTATGCATTAGATTGTGCCGATCTGAGCAGATAGTTAATTCATCTCTGTGAATGAGACTTGCACCCATGCTAGTAGACTCAGCCTTCTGACCAACCATATTTGCTTAGGGCTACAAATGTCCGCAAAACAATGTAAACACAAAGATCACAGTGACGACGTCTTAACACAAGGGTAACACGCTATATAGCTGAGATAGATATATATATATATATATATATATATATATATATATATATAAATAAAACGATATACATATAACTGAACTGGGAAGGAGGGACACGTTCAGTCTGTAGTTTGTAAACAATGGATGCAGCATCATTACGTCAGTGTACTACGTAGGTATGTCTAAACTCAAAATTTGACTTTTTTTTGGGGGGACGTAAAACGGATGAGGGTAAGTCAGGGAGCATCTGTATATGTTTTTAACCCTGTTTGTTCTCCATGTTGATATCATTAGGCAATATTTGGTACCAAATGAAAATTAACCCAACTGGTTATGTATGATAAAGCATCCCACCAAGAGAGCTTTATAGCACACAATAAAATGATTGCACTTTTAGTCTTTATACTTGACCCTACTTTATTTGCAAAAGGTGAATCAAGCGTATAACAAAGATGGTTTAGGAATCTTTACACAATTTTTCTATCAGAATAATTTGCTAATATTTCAGTCATTTTACATAACATGTCGATTGTAGAATAAGGCAAGTTTTATTATGGTGGGGGGGGGGGGGGGTGGCATCTTTCGACCAATTTCCATCCATGGTCAGCGAGTCTAGGATCTCATCACTAGGAATATATGATCTCTTCAATAACATGAGCTGAGAATTCATCCTGATCATGTGCTGCTCCTACAACGGAGCAGTGATGCCATAGCAACACTTCTTCAGTTGATGTTCAATGTTCCTTGACACCACAGATTTCATCCATCTTCATAAAGTGTACAACACTGGCACCTTTCACCTTTAATCTGCCATAAACAGCACATAAAAGCTTCCATTTTTTTCATAACCCTATCTGATATTGAGCAGGTGTTACCGAGTTGTGAGAAGGCCTCCTCAAACTCTGGTATCTCCTGAAGAATGCCCAGTGGTCTCACCTTTGCATGTCCTTTTCATTGCGCTAGTGCTATCACTATCACTATGAAAACATTGAGGCCAAGCAATGCTTAACAACGCTTGTGGCTCAGGTTCAACTAGGTAACCCCATAGATCCGGCCATAACACTCTGTGTAACCCAGTTTATTCAATGTGACTTCTCCATTTCATTAACCAGACATAAGGGATTAGAAAAATGCAGTGTAGTCGGGATGGGGGGAGGGTTGTCATGTGGGCCATACCCACATGGAGTAATGAGTACTCCATGGAGTAAAACTGTTTTAAATAGATGTGGACTAAATACTCAGTCAGATAAAAACATCTCTCATTTTCACTTAAATACTTTGACACAAACACACACCTCCACAATTATTGCCACCCGTGGTTAAGATGTGTTAAAAGCCTGAACATAAATTCATATATTTTATTTCAGAAGCTACTCTTGCACTGAAAATTGTAGGGAAATGTAACCATCAACTCAAGTGAATTAAAAAAAAAGAGACAAAAAAAAAATCTCGAACCAAGAAATAATTATTTTTCCATAAAAACACCAGTTCAACAATTATTGGAACCCCTAACAATTCCTAAAAGATAAGTGTAATTGTAAATTACTGTGGTAATGACAGAAATACTTCCAAGCTGATCAGCATATCTATGAACATTTAGTAATTCTTCACTTCCTGTTTCCCTGGGGTATAAACATAAAGTGACAGAGAGGCCATTTCTCTTATCCGCTCAACATAAGAAAGATAAAGGAAAATCCCATTCAAGTAAGGCAGATGTGTGTCGACCTTCACAAGTCAGGCAATGGCTACAAAAAAAAAAAAAAGACAGTAGATATGCGCAGGAGTTCAGTAATAAACAAGCACTAGAACAGTAGTAAACAAGCCTGGACATGGACGCAAGGTCATTTTTACTGCCACACACAATGAGATGGATGGTAAGAGAAATTAAATTTTCTGCAAAGCTCACTGTTTAAGAATTGCAACAAGTGGCAGCATCTTGGGGTCACAAATCTTAAAAACAATCATCAGGCTACAAGCTGTTTTGGAGGCAAGCACAGAAAAACCTTTTCGCACTCACGTTTGCTAAGCGGTACTGAGAGTTCAACTGGGATCATGTGCTTTGGTCAGATGAGACCAAGATAGAGCTTTTTGCCAACAAAACACTAAGTGGGTCTGGTGGAACACAAAAGAGGTGTATGCAGAAAAGCATCTCATGCCCAATGTGAAGCATGGGGAGGATCGGTGATGCTGTGGGCCTGTTTCTCTTCCAGAGGCCCTGGGAACCATGCTAGGGTGCATGGCATCATGAACACTTTGAAATACAAGGATATTTTAAATCAAAATCTGGTGTCCTTTGCCCAAAAGCTGAAGATGGGTCGTCACTGGGTCTTTCAGAAGATAAGGACCATGTTGTGTTGTAAATGTTGGCTATTACATAGAATAATGGCTGAATTTTTAAGGAAATAGCTAGATAGGTGTAGAGTCTATTTGTTCCAATTGTGTATCGCTCATCCCAGTTTGTTCTGCTGAAAGCCTAACTTATCATTATAAAACCCTTCTGCAATTATTACAGGTCAAATGAAAACTGTGTGAGTTAGTGAATCGTTAATTTCGTTCAAAATTCGTAGTTCAGAATCACAATGTGTGTGTTTATTCAGAATTCTAATGGCCAGGAAAAAAAGAAATTTATCAGTCTGGAGATGTTCCGAGAGGTGAAGGTCTTTCTATACAAGAAACTGCCAAGAAACTGAAGATCTTATACAGGTGTGTACTATTCCTTTCACAAACTGGCTTTAAAGAATAGAAGAGAAGTCTGAGACTCAGGTGCACAACTGAGCAAGTGGACAAGTACATTAAAGTCTCCAGTCGCCTGGCTAGTCTTTAAAGACAAAAAAAAAAAAAACCCAGAATCATAGATGAAGCAAAGTTAGTGAGTGAATGGATTTTTACTGCACTTTCAACGCACTGTGTCATATCATGTGATATGTATGTGCATCGACCTTCCATTTACATTCACTATCATCAATAACTCTATCTTTTGGTCGGGGACCAACAGTGTTCGAAAGAGCCAGGGTTTTACCCATCTTAAAAAAAAACCCTATCTGGATCCATCAGACATCAACAGCAACAGGCCGGTACCACTTCTTTCCTTCCTTTCTAAAAATTTTGAAGGTACTGTTTATAACCAAATGTCTTGCAGAATAACCTCCTTGACCCTAATCGATCTGACTTCAAAGCAGCACATTCCACAAAGACTGCAGTCTTGGCTGCTACAGAGAAGCTACATGGATGGATACCAGTGCTATGCAGATGAAACTCAATTTGTTCTCTCTTTTCCTCCCTCAGATACTGATGTTTCTGCCCGGATCTCTGCATGCCTGGCAAGTATCTCTTCATGGATGGCAGCTCACCAGCTGAAGCTTAATCCCAGCAAGACTGAATTGCTGTTCATCCCAGCTGACTCATCCCCACATCAAAATCTTGCAATCTCCTTGGAAAATGCTGTGATCGCTCCTTCAGGCTCTGCAGGAAGCCTTGGAGTAACCATAGATAGTGCATGTGACTGTCCTCTTCTATTATCACGAATCTTTCTCAATCATGTCAATTTCTTCTCTGTAATATCTGAAGAATTCATCCTTTTCTTTCCAGTAAGGCCACTCAGATACTTGTTCAATCCCTTGCCATATCAAGACTTGACTGCAACTCACTCGTGACTGGCCTATCTTTGAGTGCTATTCGACCTCTGAAAATGATCCAGAATGCAGCTGCACAGCTTGTTTTCAACCTCCCAAATTTTCCAACACCATATCATTGCTACAATCTCACAACTGGCTTCCTGTAGCTGCTCGTATTCGATTTAAAACACTAACGCTTTTCTACAAAACCAAAAATGGAACTGCACGTTCCTACCTCAAAGCACTTATCATACCTCACACTGCACCAAGTTCTCCCAGATCCTCTAATACTGTGAGACTGATCCCTCCCTCTACTAAGGGACAAGGGGGGGGAAAGTTTAGATGCATTTCACCCTTGTCCCTTGGTAGAGGGAGGGACAAGGGGGAAATGCATCTAAACTTTTCTCTATTCTGGCTACAACAGATGGTGGAATGAACTTACTCTGGACATCTGGACAGCTGAGTCACTGTGTATTTTCAAATGATGGCTAAAACTTTCCTTTTTCAGCAGTACTTAGATTAAGCACGATGCTGTATACAAACACACACCATACACAGACAACAAAAACCCACACAACACCTACTGACTGAGTTTGACTGACAGTATATTTAGTCTGTGTTCTAACAAACCAGTATGAGAATATATTCACTGATGGAGACTTTAAAGCACTTCTGTAAGTCGCTCTGGATACGAGCGTCTGCTAAATGTTGTAAATGTAAATATCATGCCAATACAGGTTATTATGAGGACTAGGTTTAAAAATGAAATGTTTATAATAAAGATAAACATTTATTTTACTAGAAAGCAGTTTATATCAAAAACTGGTAGAACATGTCAATTTCTTTGAAATTTCTCAATATCAATATTAAATATCTCAGGCAGGCATTTTTCTTTTCAAACAGTTCATACAAAGATGTAATACAGACGCTCCCCGACTTACGTTCATTCGTTTTATGTATTTTTCGATTTTACGGTTTTTTTTTTTTTTTTAATTATGTCAAATTTTGAGTTTAGCGTGCTCTCTGTAGTACAAGACATATCTAGATATGACGTAATACGCTACTTCCGCATGATGCTGTGTCCATTGTTTACAAACAACAGACTGAACGTGCCCCTCCTTCTTCCCAGTTCACTGCATGTTACCCTTGTGTTAAGACGTCATCTCTGTGATCTTTGTGTTTACACTGTTTTGCGGACTTTTGTAACCCTAAGAAAATATGGTTGGTCAGAAGCGTAAGCCTACTTGTGATAGTCGTAATCAGAAAAAGCAGCAATCCATCTCTTTAGAAAAACATGTCAATGTTGCACGTTTCTTCCAAATGGCTCCGTCGACCATCGGAACCATTCACAAGCAGAAAGATTGCATCACAGAGCATATTAAAGGTTCTATTTGATACTGTATTTGATATTTGATGAGTGAATTTGATTAAAATTTATCTATTTGAAACTATTTTGCTTGAATTTAATTTATGTGAAATTAATGTTGATATTATTTGATATTATTTTACAATGTTATGTTTATAATAATTAATTTAGGGGTGTTTTATGAGATACGGTAATGGTATTTATTTATGTATAGTACGGTATGAATGTCACTGGAACATACAGTAACTTTTTTTTTTTTTTTTTTTTCCAACTTGCGTTCGGCCGTCTGGAACTTAACTAAAACGTAAGTTGGGGAGCATCTGTATTTTTAAAATATGTATCTTGTATATTAAAACCAGTACATTCCAACGGAATATGTCAAGTGCATTGTGCAGGTTGCACATACAGGCGAGTTCTAGAATAACAAAAATAATACTAGAGTGCTTAATGGCATCTGTCAAACAGGTAACCATAATGTGATGGTCTGGGGTTACTCCGGTGGTGGCAAAGTGGGAGAGTTAACTGGGTAAAAGGGATCTTGAACCTAAAACACTACCAAATATGCATTGGAGAACAAGCAGGCAGCTGGCATTCTGTCAATCATGGTATGACCAGCACAGTAACCAGAACTCAATCTGACTGAGCGGTTGTTTGTGCAGCTTGACTGCATGATACGGAAGAAGTGGGCCTCAAACAAATTCAACTCGTGTGAGGTGCTACAGGAAACATGGGCTAAAATTTATTCATACAAGTTCAACAAACTTCTTCTTTCTTCTTCTTTTACTTTCGGCTGTTCCCTTCAGGGGTCGCCACAGCAAATCATCTGCCTCCATCTCAGCCTGTCCTCTGCATCTTCTTCTCTTACACCAACTGCCTTCATGTCCTCCTTGACCACATCCATAAATCTTGTCTTGTCTGTACATGTCCGAACCATCTCAATCTAATACAAGTTCAACAAACTGACGATAGAATATCAAAAGGTCTGCAAGACTGGAACCGGTTCAAATATAGGGTTTTAGACAAACGTTTGCTTGAAGTAAAAATTTCCGTAAATAATTTGACTGAAAATGATGAAGCTTCTCAATGTCTTGAGTACATTTCAAATTCATTTTGAAAAGTCATTAGTTGACCCTAAACCTTTGAACTTTTGTGTTCGTGCATACAAACCATGAAAATAAACATAGACACATTAGCTTATTTGCTAACGCTTTGCTAAAGGGAGATTCCTTATATAATTTAGTGACATTGTTCCAAAATCAACATCTCTCTTAAATGACTTATCGAGGTGTTTACACTTACCTAATAAACTCAATCAGGGAATCAGTGCCCCGACTCCCATTCCAATCACATTCTATTCCTGTATGTCCTGGTCCTGTATTACTCCAAACCTGCCATAAAAATGAGGTGGGGGAAAAAAGAAAAAACAAGACATTCTTTAAAAAAAAATTTAGAAATCATTACATACACTGGGGCTTCTAGAACAATACTATAGAAACATCTGTTTCCACCTGACCGTTCATTCAACCTGTTCAAATGAAGTGACAGTAATTTGAACACTTGCTGCAACTGAACCAATATCTATATTGGGCATATTGGTCTAACAGCATTCAATTAATGCAGTTTATATATATATATATATATATATATATATATATTTTTTTTTTTTTTTTTTTTTTTTTTTTTAAAGGGATACCTCAGAGGAGACATTTCCCTGGGGATCACCGATTATACGCCAGTGAGGATATGTAGCACATCTCCAGAATTCAGTAAAAATTCAAATCATATTGACAAAATTAGAAACACCAGTGAGCTGCTAAATCGGCTAATATCAAGGCTGTGAGGCTTCCCTGGCACTTCAAGAGGGTTCAGGTCGTTGGAGAAATGCTTTATTCAAAGACATGTTACTTCAAACAACACAAGCTGTGAATGCCAAAGGATCTCTAAGCTGTTATAAAGGAAACAAGAAATATCTTAACATACTGCCTGTACCCAGCCCTAAGACTGAAAACCAAATCTCCACACTTTTTTTAAAGCATTGTTAAAACAGTGGGTCATTTAAATAATTATTTTCTTGCCAGTTTGAATCAATCTGAAAGTTTTTTTTTTTTAATACAGGGATCCCTCGCTACTTTGCACTTCAATTCATGCGGCTTCAGTGCATCGCGTTTTTTTGTTGTTTAAATATTCATTGAATTTAAAAATAAGGAAATTACGGAGTAATAGCGGGAAAAGTTAAGGAAAATGCCACAAAAACAAGGACAAATTATAAAAAAACAACCCAAAATCTCCTATCAAAATTAGTTACCTTGTTGTGATGTGCACATCTGAGTGTGGGCGTCTGTATGTGTGTGTATTTATATTTTATTGAGACCTTATACATTATTTTTTTTAAATGTTATATTGTTATTATATGTTATATGTATATATTTTGAAATGAAATTCTTTTTATTATTTTAACAGACTGAACCCAAAGACTTATACGGTGAATTTTTTTCTTAATATTTTTTCTCATGCATCAGGAATCAAAACGACACAGACATACAATAACGATTACATGCGAGTTAGAGCATATGTGGGAGAAGAGGAGAAGAAGAAATGTATACAAACACAGTGAGAAAAAGGAACAACAACATGGCTGCTAACAACCCTCAGCAGTGGGTCATGTACTGTTCCTCAACATTTAAGAAATGTCGTGTGCACCCCCCCTCACCAACTTCCTCCCCACAACCCCCATCTCCCAAGAGAGGTAATATGGATTGTCCGTGGGTTTTGGAGCAAGAAACAGAAAGTAATCTCCAAGCCCTGTTCAACTGTAGTCTCAGTTTGCAATCTCATGGGTGTCCCCTTTACCTAGGACTCTGGCTAATCTTGTTTAATATTCTACTCATGGTGATACTCCTGGCCTGAGAGCCACGGTTGTGAAACAGACAAATACTGTAGTTCTGTGAGTATTTCTCTCAGTTCAAACATGCTTTGTTGTATTTTTCAGTGTTAAAGATTGTTGAATTGATGATAATTTTGCTAGGGATCTCGTAATTGCACAAAAAACAAAACAAAACAAAAAAAAACAAAACAATTGAAGCTTGTATTCATCTAGTGTTTTGCAATAAAAGCACCTTTTTTCTCATTTGCACACAAGTTGTCAATGAGCCTCTTTTTTTGTGTGTGTTTTAATTACCAGTTAAGCTCTATACCACTCATACGCTGTGCGTCTTCTCTGGCTAAGCGATAGAAAACGCTGGAAGTCTCCTCTGAAGAAATAAAAGCTTTCTCCTGGGAAACGACGTTTTTTTCAGAACTGTTGTATTAAAATCTTTTTCAATTATTATTCCAGTATAGTACCCAAGTTCATGTTTATGTGTGAGATTTTATGTTCTGTAGCATGTTTAACAAACGATACCAAAAGGATAAACTTTAGGGGGCAGTGGTGGTCTAGTAAAATAGGGCGCTGGATCGCTGATCCAAAGGTTGGGGGTTCGAGTCCCACTCTCCACAAGGTTGTCACTGCCCCCCCCCCCAGTGCAGCTGACTGGGTTATCAAAGGCGGGCCATGTCTCTCACTGTCTATGGTGAGAGGCATGTAAAAGAACCATTGCTGACTTTCGTAAAGAGTAGGCTGCAAAAGTCGTCAGCGTGTTTCTGTCCCTTGCTAAAAAGGGCTCTGACAGGAAGGGCAGCCGACGTAAAAACCTCTGCCAAGCATGCGAATCAGATGATTCGCTGTGGCGACTCCCGAGTAAAAGGGAAAAAGCCGAAAGGAAGACAGACAGACCAAAAGGATAAACTTTATTACAGTACTCTTCATGTCCTTTTACATTGAAGTTGGAGTGACGTCTCCAAGATGGCGCTGCCTCGAGGGCGACGTCGTGGAGTTCTCAGAGTCAAATTGTTTCTTTGTTCGTTTTAATTTATCTTATTTGTTGTTTTGGTTTTTCATGTTTTGCACTATGCTTGTCTACGACCGGTCGACTCTACTACAGCTATAAGATCAGAGTATCTTCGGGCGTGTATAAATAAGCAGAGATAACATGCTATTAGCGGAGCTAACATGCCAGCTAACAAAGAAGCCCAGGCGGGAATGGGCCGAACGACGACTCCAGCGCATGGGATTGCAGGGGATGAAGGCCGTGTAGGCAGCTGGTATAATCGCCTTATTGGGTGTACTCTCCTCGAGCCATGTTTCACAGAAACACAGTCCTGTAGATCCCTCTGCCCTGCAATCTGAGCATGAAGCTCATCCATCTTGCTTTGCAGGGACTGAACATTTTCAAGCAGTATGGCCGGAAGTGCTAACCAAGCGCCGGAGAATCTGAGCATTCCGCCTGGGCTTATTGTTAGCATTGAGCTCCCATAGCGTAGCAGCTCACGATAGAAGTTGATGCGTGCTTAGTTGCCCGAAGCTGAAGCTGCTCATAGCTGTAGTGGGGTTAACCGATCATAGATGAGCATAGTGCAAAACATGAACAAACATAAAACAAATTAAAACGAACAAAGAAACAATTTGACTTGGAGACGTCACTCCAAGTTCAATGTAAAAGGACATGAACCGTAATCAAGTTCATCCTTTTGGTATCATTTGTTAAACATGCTACAGAACATAAAATCTCACGCACAAACATTCTCAGAATTAACTTGGGTACTGTACTGGAATAATAATTGAAAAAGACTAAAACGAGTGCTTTACAACAGTATATGCTGTATAATGTTTATATTTTATCATCAATAAAAATAAGAGTAAAAATTGAAAAGTTTTTTTTTTTAATCATTACTATATTTTACTACATTAATACTGTACTAATGAGTAAGACTGTCTATACAATGTGTTTAAGAAACATATTTTAACGCATGTAATAGATTCACAGTATTTTACTTCCGGCTGCTCATTCGCGCATGTGACGTTTTACATGGGGTTTTACTTCCGGGTACAGAACTCGCGGATTATCTTGATTCGCGGGAGGGCTCGGAACCGAACCCTGCAGTTCTAGTTTACCAACATTAAAAATGTATTTAATTTGGTACTACTACTACTACTAATAATAATAATAATAACGATGAATCTTGATTACCTTTCAGGTGAGCTACATAGAGGGTACTATAATGCACCGATTTTCGCAGGACATTGTGTGAGTGTCTGTCTGCAGTCCATGAGTGCCTACTAAATACATGAACAAATTTGGAGTTTATTGCCCATGGTGATATCTCAGCATCATCTAACATTAAGATGGCAGATTTCAGTGCAACCCACCCCACCCCCCACCCCCCTTATCTTGACTCAAAAGAGCCCTGACTCTTTTTCAAGAAAGCAGAACCTCGTAAGTTACCATGGTGTTTTATTCCTTGCAGCTATGCTATCCCAGTAATGAATAGTGGTGAGGCTTGCTTTATTCTGGTGCTGATTTTGGCATTTTATTTATTGGATTAACCAGTGGTCAGATTAGATGCCGGTGTGTGCTTAGTTATTCCATGTTCTTCTGAAGTCTGCTTTATTTTTTACTAAGTTTTTATTGTAACACCATGATCCTGTTGATTTTTTAAATGTTCATGGAATATTATTACAAACAGACAATCGTCGACTTCTGACCGCTTTTGGTTCCAGAAGACCGGTTGTAAATCGATCTGGTCGTAGGTCAACTTTCCATCCAAATACACTCACGCCAAACAAAAACAGATGAATAAATCTTGCGCATTTAAATATATACATCTGTTTTCAATTCCACGTCACAGTGACACACAGCGGAGAGCCGATCCTTTCTGTACTCCACTGTGTGGGCGTATCCGATGGCTTCAAACTCCAATTTTATTGGATTATAACAACAGACACAGACTGCGCGTGTTGTTTGAGTAAAGAGATAAATTTCCCTCGTTTTAATCGGCTCATTTCCACGAAGCCAAGCACAGCTGACAAGCAAACACAAATGGACAGACATGGAAAAACTTCAACCCGCAGATCAGCTGATTGCTAAAACTTGGGACGCGCTTCCTGTCACATAAACACTGCAGCGTGTGAGTCCAATAAAATTTGAGTTTCAAGGTATCGGACCCGCCCATACAGAAAGGATGGGCTCTCCGCTTCGCGCCACAGTGACGTGGCACTGAAAGTAGATGAATAGATTTGCTCTGAGCAGTTAGAAAATGAAGCTGCATCATCTCCTGCTTGGCCTTTTAAGATGCTGGCACTGCCGGCAGCGCAAACAACCGTCGTACGCAACACTCGAACCGCACTGCCATGAATCATGCTTCACCACTTTTGCGGTCGTAAAGTCAATCAGACGTAACTCGCATAGGTCGGAAGTGGACGACTCACTGTATACATTGTTACTGTCGCTGATTAAACTATGATGAATGAGCCCATTTAATCGTTGTGGTTGAGTTGATGTATAATGCTGCTCACATTCCGAAGGGTGTTTCCATATCTCCATTATTAAGGTATGTAAAGTCCTATACTGTAAAGCTGTTTCTTTCTCGTTAAAAGTCATGTGCATTTTTGATGAGGTCATAGTCCTAGATGAACATATTCTAGTGGATTTAAGGACAAATCAGGCACACAGGAACTTCCCGGCAACTACGATTTTACATTTCAGACTCCAGAAATCTGTGACCATTGAAGGAGGGAGTTTGAAAAAAAGCTGTAAATATGTATTTATCCATTTATTAGAAAGACTTTTAAACCTGGATTGATATGTTGACGCCGCCTCATACCGGCTTGGTCGTGGCAGAGCTGCCAGACTAGGTCAAATCTCACGTTTTCTTTTGTCTCTTAATTCTGCCTTCATGTTTTCGCCCTCAAATTCTACAAACATTTGTTCACAATCAAATAAACAAAACTTTACCACTAATATTCTTGTTGTAAGACTTTTATTGAAAGACAAAGTTAATGTTAATTTACTTTTATTGTACATTAACTATGCTGCATATTTAATACAACTATTACTGTATTAAATATTATATTTCACAAACAAATATACATGACTGTAAATTGGCTAATTGGTCTATTGTAATACCAAAGCTTCGAAAAATCATCTTAAATAACTCTTGTTTATTTTTAACCTGTTTGGATGAAGATGCTGATTTGCCTTTGTTGATGAGGACTTTTGAGCTGAGAGTACCATACAAAAGTATAAATATGAGCTTTTTTGGAGGAGGTATAACGTGAATCTCCAGCCCATCTCGAAGTCAAGCAGCCAGACTCTCAAAATTATTGTGTCTGGAACCTGCACAGTGAGAAAGTTGTCTTGTAATTTGTGTTGTCACTCTTTGTATATGGGCATTTATATTCACAATAAACAATGAAACCTGGCATGAACCACACCTACATGAAGCATAGTACATGGGCTACCATAAGTTTCATTGAGTTGTAGTTAAATACTTTAAATTTTAAAAGTCTGTGAACAAAGTCCAACTTTTCAAAAGAAAGTGACATGTGGTTACTGTCATTAAAAAGGTTTCAATACAACCATTACCTCATTTAAAAACAGTGCTTAGAGCATGCTAAAGGCTATAATTAAAAATATAAATCATGACACGAAGCTAAAACCTATAACTAAAAAGTATACCGGGATCCCTCTCTTTCCGCAGTTAATTGGGACCGAGATCCCCTTGCAACCGCCGAATTCCAAAGTACGATCAGAATAGAACTGGAATAAAATCAATCGCAAGATATATCATAAGTATGAAATATGATTAAACATTATCCTGTGGTACACTTAATACTAGGCTTAGGCAGAGGGGCGTGACTGACACGTGCTTTACACCAGTGATCCGACACATTTTTGAACTCGTGCCAAAAGTTTCAAAGAAGAAACAAATTGACTCCACTATTATAATGAACTGGATAAGAATGAAAGTGGTGGTCTAGTGGTATAGGGCGCTGGATCGCTGATCCAAAGGTTGGGGGTTCGAGTCCCACTCTCCACAAGGTTGTCACTGTCCCCCCCCCCGTGCAGCTGACTGGGTTATCAAAGGCGGGCCATGTCTCTCACTGTCTATGGTGAGAGGCATGTAAAAGAACCATTGCTGACTTTCGTAAAAGAGTAGCTGCAAAGTCGTCAGCGTGTTTCTGTCCCTTGCTAAAAAGGGTTGTGACAAGAAGGGCATCCGACATAAAAACCTCTGCCAAATCAAACGTGCGAATCAGATAATTCGCTGTGGCGACTCCCGAGTAAAAGGGAAAAAGCCGAAAGGAAGACAGATAAGAATGAAACTCTCTGTAAATCTGATCAGATCCACTGTGCTGTGCTTGAGAGGAACCAGGAGTTTAAACATGGGACATATTGATAGCAATACAGATGATTATGTGGGAGAGAGATTGTATACGGTACAAACTCGTATAGGTTACTTATACAAGGTTTAAACATACGTTCCCCTGTAAAGGATGCCCTGTAACGACTTACAAACAAATTCATCTCAGAACGGCCGTCTGGAACCTAACTCGTTAGTAAGCTGGGAAGCGTCTGTACACACACATACAGATGGTATTGTATGAGAAGAAGACAACATACATACATACGCGCGCCCACTCACATGCGCAGATGCGCGTACACACAGATGCAACAATGTACTCAGTTTTGATGTAAGATTTTGGGTTGTTTTTTTGTGTTTGTTTAGGGTTTTTTTTTTTTTTTTTTTGCATAAATGGCTTTGCTTTTGTGACATTTTCCATAACTTTTCCCCCTATGCTTCCTTAATTTCCTTATTTTTTAATTCGATTAATATTTCTTTCTTTCTTTTTTTTTTTTTAAATCACGATGCACTGAAGCCGCATTAATTAAAGCGAGAAGTAGCGAGGGATCCCTGTCTCTGTGTGTGTGTATAAATATATATATATATATATATATATATATATATATATATATATATACATACATATACACACACACTAAAAATGTACTCTCTATTGCCATTCTAACACCTCTATAGGACATGCATCCCCATAAAATAAGACTAGAACCCTAACAAATAAATTTGTTCTTCATTCCAGTCCAATACACACCATGGCTAAGCAGGACTCTGAGCACTCACTAAAACCCAAGAGAAGTGAGTTATGCTACTAGGTTCAGTTCAGTTCATTTTCAGGAACCGCTTAATCCTAATTAGGATCGCTGGGAGGCTTGCCCCATCCCAGCCGACTCAGGGCGAGGGCAGAGTACACCCTGGACAGCTCGCCAGGCTATCGTAGGGCGGAAATCCGCTGACGGCTATGCAGCTACTCTTGTCAAACGTCAGCAATGGTTCTTTTACATGAACCTCACACCATAGACAGTGAGAGACATGACCGACCTTTGATAGCCCCATTAGCTGCACTGGCGGGATGGGGGGGGGAGACAATGACAACCTTGTGGAGAGTGGGATTCGAACCCCCAACCTTAGGATCAGCGATCCAGCGCCCTATACCACGAGGCTACCGCTGCCCTTATTCTACTAGGGAACTTGACAATTTCTTACAGCGTTGCCACTTCTCTTCCTGGATTCTCTTCACTCTGATCAGGGATGAGGAGATTTTCACCGTCTTCCTCTTCAAGCTCAATTACTCTTGCTTCACCCTTCGGTACAAGTTTGGACCCATCTCTCTCCCATTATCGTCATCAGTCTACTCCGTTAAACAGAAAGTAGTATTCCATGAATGTTGGCAACTTCTTTGCAAATCTGAGCATTTAATACAATTAAAGGTATCTGCCATTGTTTGATCCTTATTCATGTCATTCTTGAATATCTAAGGTTCACCAAAAAATAAAAATCAGCCGAGACAACCCAAAGTAGAATGCTGCAGCGCCGCACCAAACCTGTGCGTGCAGAGTGATGTCTCACTGCTTTGTGCTTCAGTTTCTGTGGCTTCAGTGCATCGTGGATTTTTCAAAAATATTCATCGAAAAATGCCGTAAAACAAGGCCAATTATGCAAAAAAAAAACTCAAACAAAAGCAAAAAACAACTCAAACCCCTTAACAAAATTACTTACATTTTTATGTGAGGTGCATGTCTGAGTGTGTGGGCGCGCGCATCTGCATGTGTATGTATTTATATTTTATTTACATCTTATGCATTATTTTTGAATGTTTGTTATTATAAGCATTTATGGTGTTGAATATGTATTTATTGATATTATACACACATATATATATATATATGACTGACTGACACGTCGATCCCATTTTGTGGAAATCGGTGGTTGTGCGGTGGGGGGTCTCAGTCCCAATTAATTGAGAAAAATGAGGGATCCCTGTAGTACACTTTTTCAGCTTTTGTTTTAACTAAATCAGGCATGCTAGTTAACACCCCCCCCGACCCGTTTATAGATATTTATATTAAATTTCTGTCTAAACTTTTTCTTTTGAAGAGCTGAGCTGGTAAATTTTCATAGACGGATGAAAACACCATTTCATTCAGAGTTTTTCCACTTTGCAAGATCATAGCTCAGAACAACAAAATATGAATTCTGATTTATTTTGCCAAAACAAGTCACATATTTCATTTACATGGATGTTGAATAGATAAAGAATTTCACCACTCAGTATTTCTTCCACAATTTCCTACAACCTCACATGAGCGAGGAAGCAGCTTAAAAAAATGGACAGTCCATTCATGTTACATAAATTCTACACTTTCTTAGCAAACAAGATGAAAGACAGCTGTGATTATTATTTTTTTGCTTAAAAACTACAATGTGTGTTTCACAGGTAACATTTTGTATAACCCCTTTTGATAATATTGATGATAAATATTTGAAAATACGTGAATGTCATGTAACTGGGTGAACTGCAAGTGAACCTATTCAAACTTCAGTGGGTGTCGAACTTCGTTCGAAACCACTTTGATGCTGCTGTCTTGTGAACATGGCGTTGAGATAACCTTTCTGTTTATTCTCTCAATGCCCAGAAAAAACATCTGTCCTATTACATAACATCACATACAAGTACAATCATCCCCCAACTTACGAAGACCCCTGTGTACGAAATCCCCTGGCTACGAACAAACATTTTCCCGAGATTTCGTCCCTGAGATATGAAACAACCCCCTCTTACGAAAAAGAAATTCAAAATTCAAACGCGCCAATCAAAATTTCACACGACGCGCGAGTTGCTCTCTCATTGGCTGTCTCTCAACATCCCTCCCCACTGGCCTCCCAGATAGAGACAGAAGGAAGCTTCACTCTTTAGTTTAGCTTTTTAAGTTGTTTTAATTTAATAGATGTTTAATAAATGTGGGTGCATTTGAGCTCATCTGGAATTCCGATCCCTCAAGGAATCAAATTAAAGTCGAGTTTGTCAAGCAGGGAATGCGCTTTGAATTCACGTCTTGTGGGCGTGGCCCGCAGCACACGCGAGAGAGACAGAGAGAGAAGGAATATTGCTTTAGTTTAAGTTGTTTAATTCAGTAAATGTTTAATAAATGTGGGTGCATTTGAGCTCATCTGGAATTACGATCCCTCAAGGAATCAAATTAAAGTTGAGTTTGTCAAGCAGTGCTTTGAATTCCATGTCTTGTGGGCGTGGCCTGCAGCGAGCACGAGAGAGAAGGAGATAGAGAGCTAGAGGTGTAGGTGTGTGTGTGTTAATAAAAAATGTTTAATAATGGTTTAATTAATAAATATGTTAATAAATGGTTTAATGTGTTAATAAAATGTTTAAATTGTTTAATAAATAATTTTCTTTTACTTTTAACACATATTTCATACAAAATTGGTGTACTTTTATCATTTTTATAGGGTTTATGGGGTTTATCCATTCCAAAGACTGGAGCCTTGGAACGAATTAGGCGTTTAACATGTGAGATGCGACCCCTACTTACGAAATCCCTGCTATACGAAAATGGCTCTGGAACGGATTAATTTCGTAAGTTGGGGGCCGACTGCACTTCATGTTAAATTATATTCAATGCAAATTCTGAGTTGCAGAATTTCTCTTTTTATTGCTGTAGTATAACACAACACAAAAAATATTATCAAAAAAAAACAAATTTAGAAAATAAGCTACTACATACACTTGATATTTTGACCGTTTTCCCCCCCACAAAAAATCTGTAGCATTTTTATTTTTTATTTATAGCATTTTTAGTCACATAAAAGTTGGAAAGAAAAAAAATACCTTTCCCAAGCTTCTCAATAAATTCTCTCATTTAGTTAGCTTGTAGCGCTAGTACTCAGGGCTTGAAAATATCTTCTTTTAAACTTCTTTGATTGTGAAACCAAGATCAGTCAGTGTAGGACACGTCACAAGTAAAATGACACTTGTGCCAGCCAGTTCTAGAGCTCGTGTCTGATCTCAAAACCATCCACGGCAAAGATGTTGGCTCTCCAACTGCATAATCATCTCAGTTTCAGGACAAAAATGCAGCTTAACTAAAACCAAAAACTGGTGACAGGGAAGATTTGTTTATTTAAAAGAAAAAGAAGAGGAATCACTGCTAATGCTCGCAAAATATCCCAACAACTCCTACCATCTCAAAAAATTGATTATTAAAAAAAAAAAATCCGAATTAACATGCAGTTATAATCCTATATCATGTCTGCTCTAACGCTGCTCTAAAAACCAAAATGTTTGCAAGTCAGAAGCGAAGCTTTCAAAAATCTCTACGTTTATCACTGTATTGTTTGTTTCTTGAGCTGATGGAGAAAATGAGCTGCTACATATAAACAAAATATTTTGTAGGAAGTCATTCATTTAAATTCAGTCAGCTACAGAAGGAGTAGTGCAGAGGTGAAAAACAAAAGCTTAAGCATTACACATGATCTGATTTGAAAACTGCAAAAGATCCTGAATTCTTTCCCCAAACCAGGTTCTGTACTGATAATTTCTCCAATAACAGATTACAAAGTTCAAATCCTGCTGATTGACTTGACATGTGGCTCAAAATCCTATAAATCAGCAAGTGAGGTTAAAATACCCCAGACGCTTAGCAAGATTAACTCGGCCTTCATCTTTAAATGATCGTTCAAACACCCCACCCTCCGCCATCAGGTGAAGATTTCAAAACACACATTTTGGAATAGTCATTAGTTATACTAAACAAAAGGGGAGATCTCACAGTTAGCACAACGTTCTGACCAAAAGCTTTCTGTGTCAGTCAGCTACACATACAGGCCGGAAAATGAGAAAAAAAAAAAAAAAAAGACTTTTTCTTTATTATTCCACCCAAATCTCTTGCCAAATGACCACTGAAAATAAACAAAAAAAAAAAACAGGGCACTGTTTAAGAAGCCATTGGAGTAATTTCTGGGCTTCTTTATTAAGTATGGTGAAGGACTAAGGCAAGCCTTAAAATATCTTTGTTGGCGATATCATAGACGGTTGGGCCGAAATTGTACATAAAAACCCCGCATGAGCATTCACAGACGCAAAAAATAAAAATATACCGGCCGGCTGTGTTAAAAAAAAACGCGTGCGCGCCCTATCATACACCATACTAAAAAGTGACCAAAGCGAAATCAATATCAACCGCACCTTGTGATTGGTCAATTTCACCAGTTTGGTGAAACAGCGATTCTCATTGGCCAGTACAGTCGGCCCTCTACTTATGAAAGCCTCTTGAACACGAAAAATCCATGTTACGAAAAACATTTTCCTAAATTTTCGTCCTCTGTACATGAAACAACCTCTTCTTATGAAAAGTGCCAAACGCGCCATTCAAAAAAATGCACGAGTTGCTCTCTCATTGGCTGTCTGCCAACAACCTGTCCTGCTGGCCTCCCATTGGCTAGGAGAGATGACACAGCTCCCTCCCATTGGCTCTCTCTCTCTCAACATCCTGCCCCATTGGCCTCGTATTGGCTAGGAAGGGATGATGCTGTCATACCAACTTTGTTCATGTTAGTGTGTGAACCGTGTTCATGTTTGTGTCATTCCAACTGTATTTTATGGCTCAGGCTTAAATATTTGTAAGATTAAAACTCTGCTAAGACATGGTCAACACACACACACACACACACACACACACACACACACACACATACACACACACACATACACACATACACACATACACACACACACACACGTGATTCCAGGAGAAAGTTATTCCTGGTGCCATGGTCATTGTAAGATTATAACTCTGCTAAAAAGACATGGTCAACACAGGCGCACACACGTGCGCGCGCGCACACACACACACACACACATGCACGCACGCACACACACGCGTGTGTGATTCCCGGAGAAAGTGATTCCCGGTGACATGGTCATTGTAAGATTATAATTCTGCTAAGAAGATATGATCAACACAAGCGTGCATGCACGCGCACACACACACACACCATGCGCACGCGTGTGTGAGATTCCTGAAGAAAGTGATTCCCGGTGACATGGTCATTGGAAGATTATAACTCTGCTAAGAAGATATAGTCAACACAAAGTAAGTACCTTAAAAGGTATGCGTTTATAATTTTTAAAGGGTGGTCTTGGGGGCCTTGGAACAAATGCATTTTACATGTAAAATGTGCCTCTACTTACGAAAACTCTAGGTTCCAAAAAAGGTGCTGGAACGGCTTCATTTCATAAGAAGAGGACCGACTGTACTGTCTTCACAACAATGCGGAAAGCATGATGGAAGGGGACAATGATGAGGCAAAAAAAAAAAACTGTTCTGTGGTCACTATTTAAGATCCCAACATGATAATAATAAATAAATGAATGTGTTTCAAATTGAGCAACACATTTGCTGACATTTTCGAACAAATACAAGTTAATTATAAACTGCCAGCAACAGCACAGAGTGTGATGAAGGTATTTGACTTTGACACTAAGCTGACTGCAATATTAAAAGTTGATAAATTGAAGAAACCTTGATACTCTTGATAACAATATTAAAAGGGTAAACTTTGATATTCAGTAAGTTGATTTCAAATATAAGATATTCATTTTATTCTCCTGTGTTTACAACATCACACACATAATATTGCCTGACGTATGAAAAAAAAATTTCCCCGTGAATCCCTGGTGGCCCGCACATTCAAAAAAGAAAAATAAGTAAATAAATAAATAAATAATAATTTCCTCCCTCCCTGGTGAATCATTTTTCATCATGTTATTGCCAACAATTTTTTTTTTTTTAGCCTGGTCTAATTACCCCAGGTAAAGGAATGACTTGATAGATAGTTTTGGTTTTTTTTAAGAAAATCCTAATTATCACAAATGAAAATGAGAAGCTGCACTGAACAAAATAAAATATTTCTCAGTCAAATTGTTGACCCACTGAGGCATGTGCATGCCTGTCTGTGATTGGTCCGTTCCACCTTTAAACAGGAAAGGACATAAAATTAAGTTTCAGTTCCTGAAACAATAAAACAAATCATTAACCTGTAATTTTATGAATACACAACTAATTTGTGTAATATTTTCAATCAAAGTCAGGTATTGAAATAATGAGGACTCAAATCCTTCGCCCTCTGGTGTCAACACATCATACACAGCTGTGCTCAGAGGAACTTGGGTTCAGTACTGTGATCGAACAGAAATGTCCACACATTGCATCAGCAATATACCAGGATGGATAAGGGGGGAAAACTAAGTACACTAAGTGTCTTTTCCAGACAACAAAAAGCAACGCAAGGACCATGAGCGGCACCCGCCTTACTGTCGACAAGAGACTAAAGCAAGACACTACAAGTGAATGGGCTCGTTTTCAAAACAGTACGATGTCACAGAGCTTCCGTAGATTGGGGATTTTCCTTTATGCATTATACATGGGCAATTTCCAAAAAAAATGTGCAAATAACGGTAAAGCCAATGCATCAGCCATATTTATTAAAAGAAGCTAGACATTGCTGAATATATTTTATGGAGATAACAGATTTGTACATTCCTTCCATGGGATAATATTTCTGGTGATATTGGACGATCAGTTTATGTTACACATACACATTTATCCTTAAATTGTCCACTCCGTTACAGTGTAAAACGGCTTATGGACATTTTTGGAATCCAAATACCCCATATAAAGTTTCTTACATAATAATTCAAGAATATTATAAAAAAAAAATAATAATAAAAAATAAAAAATAAAAAAATAAAGGTGCATAACATTTCATAGAATCCGCTCTGTTATTACTAGAAAACAGGTAGCTGTAAAAAGGTACTTTTTGTTGTGTTGTTCATTTCAACTGTCTTTACCGTTACATCGCTTGCTGAAACTAGCATTCCATCTAGTTTGTCACTTTAACAATAGATCTCGCTCAGATCAAGGTCAACGTTGTTTTAACTATGCGTTAAAGCAGAAAGAAACACAAAGTGGGTCAACATGTTTTTAAATGCAAGTTTTGAAATCGTCACTTATTGTCTGTCTTACATGTCATAAAATTATTCGGAAACAAGGGATATTGTTATAGAAACTTTTTTCATGGTTTCTATTAGTATTTCAACTAATATTTGCAAGAACATTTTTCATTGGAAGGTCACACACTGTGCAAGGCCAAGCATTCTGTCTTTATCGTTATACAGTGGAACCTCACTTCACGAAAGTCTCACCAAACGAAAAATTCAGGTTATGAAAAGCATTTTCCTAAAATTTTTGGCTCTGGATACAAAACATGTTCGCGTTACGAAATCTTAAAAAATTCAAACACGCCATTCAAACAATCAAATATTCAAACAATGCACGAGCTACTCTCCCATCAATGACGTTGAAACATCCCGCCCCGCTGGTCTCCCATTGGCTAGGAGGGATGATGCAGCTACCTCTCACTGTCTATCTCCCAACATCCCGCCCTGCTGGCCTCCCATTGGCTAGGAGGGATGACGCAGCTCCCTCTTACTGGCTATCTCCCAACATCTCGCCCCGCTGGCCTCCCATTGGCTTGGAGGGATGACGCAGATCCCTCTTATTGGCTATCTCCCAACATCTCGCCCCGCTGGCCTCCCATTGGCTAGGAGGGATGATGCAGCTCAATCCAATTGGCTATTATGAAGCTGCATCTACCACAATGCTTTTCGTGTAAAGGACAGAGTTACTGTTTCATGCTTCATTTCTTGACTCAGGCTTTTAACCTTCCATAAACATTTGTAAGATTATAACTCTGCTAAGAAAACATGGTCAACACACGCGTGCGCGTACACACACGCCCACACCAGAAATCACATGCGCACGTGCTTGTAAGTGAGAAGGCACGTGCTTGTAAGTGAGAAGAAGAAATGGGCTTGAGTGATATCGCAAAGAAATATGGCCAAACGTCTACCATCGGTACGATATTGAAGCAGAAGGAGGTGTTAAAAGGTATGATTTTTAAAGGGTTTAGGGGGTAGTATTGGGGGCCTTGGAACGAATCACACATTTTAGATGTAAAATGCGGTTCAATTTAGGAAAAATCCAGCTTAAGAAACAGATCTGTTTCGAGGGGTGGTGTTCTTCTATAATCACCTGAATATATATATATATATATATATATATATATATATATATATATATATATATATATATACACAAAAATAAAAGGACAGGACAAAGACTTTCTATTGAAACTCCATTTATCACTACAGATCTGTTTCGAGGGGTGGTGTTCTTCTATAATCACCTGAAGAGAGAGGATGGTTTCACCACCCCTCGAAACAGATCTGTAGTGATAAATGGAGTTTCAATAGAAAGTCTTTGTCCTGTCCTTTTATTTTTGTATATATATATATATATATATATATATATATATAAAATCTCAAAAATATATAAATACATATTCAACACTGTAAATGCATATGATAAACATTCAAAAATAATGCATAAGATGCAAATAAAATATAAATACACACAGAGATGCACACGCACACACTCAGATGCGCACCTCACATAAGTAGTTTTGTTGGGGGGGTTTGGGTTGGGTTTTTTTGTTTGTTTGAGGGTTTTTGTTTTTTTTTGGCATAATTGGCCTTGTTTTGCAGCATTTTCCTAAACCTTTTCCCTATTTTTCCTTAATCTCCAATGAATATTTTGGATAACCCCTCGATGCACTGAAGCTGCAGAAACTGAAGCACAAAGTAGCGAGGGAGGGATCACTGATGGTAGAATTTTCTTTGTAGCATAATTTAGTAATACAATCATAACTCGTACACATTGTTGTAGATGTACCACAGTAACGGCTTTACCGTTAGTGATTAATGATATGGTCGTTACCATTGTTCCTTTACCGTTATTGGCTTTAACGGTAAATACAGTAGTTCAAATATTTATTTTTATTTATTTCATTTGAAAATTAATTTCTAGCTTTTACTACTTTCAGAAAGGCTTCAGTAACATAATAGATTTTGTTTTAGTATTGAAATTTTTTAGTATGGTGGTCAAATGAGGCTTTATCGAAAATGTGTGCACGTTCAATGTAAAATCTTTCAAGCAGTGGACAAAATACTTAACAAATCTCTCTATAATAATCCTCTTATAGACTTCTACTGAGTGATAAAAATACATAAACTGGTCTGTTCTAAATGCATGTTACTTGAAACTGAGTGAATAAACACCCCCCTCCCACCACCCACAGACCAACCTACCTACACACACACACACACACACACACAACTATATAGGAAGCCTGGTTTTGAGCAGCAATCAACATGTCAATATTATTCACCAGACTTGGTGTAATTCAATATTTTTAACTAATTATCCAATATTTCACTGCAATATTCCAGTGTTCCTTCATTACTCTCATTGCTTTCTGCTGAACAGCATACCTAGCAGGAAAACCTCTTTTCAAGCCGTTAATGCATCATTTTCACTCCTGTCTGGAGGCATGGCTTCACAGGGACTGAATGGGGGGACCTGGAGTATTATTATGAAAATGGGCTTCGAGTCCTGTTTGGACACAGTTTCTGCTTATGAAGACTAGTAGATGGTTCAAAGGGAGTAGAACCTTGTATACATTGCCAATCAGCAAATGGTAAATGAACACAACTAATATTTCTAACTTTTAAAAAAATGAGAGCAGTAAAGTAGCTGAGTTTAGTCCAACAAAATTAGACTGGCAAGACCAGATAGACAGATAAAGCCTAAAGCCTTCAGAAAGTGCTCATCATATCATCATCAGAAATATATTACACATGCAGCCCTGTAGAAAGGTTTTAGGCACCCTATTTTTATATTTGTATAAACTTGGATATAGATCTATATATTATCAAGTTCATACAAAAGCACTTCAGTTTTTCAAATATTAGTTTTCCAGTCGAAAATGAAATCCAACGTAGAGAGAAAAAAAAATAGTGTAGTATATGAATAAAAAAGAGAAAGGAAAGCAGCATATTAGTATTCTTTATTTGCATGTAAATCAGAGCAGCCTTCATTATATTTTCATCTGAAAAGTGGTCTCATATGTAATGTGTTGATTTCCTTATTCGCATACTGTACTAACACTTTTATGCATCATTTTGTTCTGGAAAACTAATGTTTGGAAATGTAAAGCATTTATTGTAACAACATGCAAATAAAATAAAAACCTATAGCAAAAGATTATACTTAAAAAATAACAGCCTAAAACATTTGCACAGCACTGTGTGTGTGTGTATGTATATATATATATATACATACATACATACACACACACACACACACAGTATTGTGCAAATGTTTTAGGCTCTATATTAGAGAGAGAGAGAGAGAGAGAGAGAGATGGCTTTCTGGCTACAGTTTAACAGTTGTAGGTCTAAAAATAAAATTTAAAAAGTAAAACACAGAAACAGAAACTGAGCAAGAGTGTCAAAGTGACAGTGCCGCACATCTACATACACTCCACTGGACTCAAAGACACACATATGTAACAGTGCTCGTCCTCACACACACACACACACACACACACACACACACACACACACACACACACAAAATCCTAAATAAAATCTCTGCATGTTTAAGATGCTTTAATCACTAATTCTTGCTTGACATCGGGTTATTTGCAGTGTATCGAGCATCACAGCACTTTCACAATCGAAAGCTGCATTTACTCCACAGTCATGAAACAACAGGGGTGACTTCCCAGCATATTACTGACAATGACGTGCAGAAAATAGCCACACAGTGGACATAAAACAGGGCTATACTAAACAGAAACCACACCCTAAATACCAGAAACTAGCAAAACGCACCATCTAAAGATTCAAAATATCCTTAAAAATGTTTACTGCGCTAATTGAGGCTAAAACAGGAGCAGAGTGCTCCCTTCTGAAATCTGAAACACTGTCGTTCATATAATAACACCTACCCAGAATCTCTGGATAAACACATAACAAGGAGCCTAAAGTGGATTCATTACATTTGTTTAAAATATTTAGTAAATGACATGCAATTAAAGGAAAAAAAATAAAACTCTGCAAGTCTTTTAAGAGCGTTCTAAGGGTTGTCGTCCATCTTGGAAACATTTGCAGGAGGGTTCTAGACAGAACCGTTAAAAGACAAACTAAAGACTATTTTAGAGGATTTCCATTTCAAATACATACACTTTGGTATCACCAAGTGTCACTCCCTTTCCTGTGTATAAATAATTAATAATTACCATCAACATCATCGCCAACATGTGTAAACAAGAAGATTTGCTGTCAACAATATAATACTAGCGAAGGAGAATTCTCGGAGGAAACAAGTCCACGCCATTATTCAGCTCCATACCAAAGCAGGAACTCGATTCACTCTTGATATTTTTGTTTCTAAAATCTATTTTCCCATATCATACCTTCCTCCTACTGATGTCTGGAACAATGGGCATGAAAAGGTCAGTCTTAAACCCTTTATTATCTACTACCCAACAGATCAGATCCTGAATCTTTCTATTTTCTATCCTCGATGAACCAGAACGAGAAAAGTGAAAACGCAAACACTGTCTAAAACAATGCTGCAGGATACACACAGAAGAAGAAAAAAAATACAATAAAGGACACAGCTTCACCACATAACAGTCACTCATCTAATATAACATTAATACTTCAACACAAAATAAACAAACAGTTGATCTTGTTTTGACTGAAATACAGTGATTCCTCACTACTTCGTGCTTCAGTTTCTGTCGCCTCGGTGCATTGTGGGTTTTCATGGGTACAAGTTTAAAAATTTTAAAAACCTGAAAAACGCAAGATGTGGTTGAGTGTGCGGGGGATTTAAATTACAAGTTAAAATGATCGTTTCTCATGCAATCTTTTACCAACATTTACAATAATATATAATCTACAAATTCACATCAAATGTTTGTAACATTTCATCTAGTCATGCACATTAAAGAAATTTTACAAATAAAAGTCAAAATATGTCAAACAGTCAAACAAATTTCAGCTGAAATGAAGTGATCACTTTCTTTGCTGCAACACTTTATACAATGGATAGACACTGTATGACCAATGGACTATGATGTTTGCAGATCACATTGTGATCTGTTGTGAGAGCAGAGAACAAGTGCAGGAAAATCTAGAGAGGTGGAGGTATGCCCTGGAAAGAAGAGGAATGAAGGTTAGCCTCAGAAAATCAGAATACATGTGTGGAAATGAGAAGGACCCAACAGGAACGGTGATGTTACAGGGAGCAGAGATAACGAAGGTTGAGGTTTTTAAGTACTTAGGCTCAACAATCCAGAGCAATGGAGTATGGAAAAGAGGTGAAGAAGCATGTGCAGGCAGGCTGGAATGGTTGGAGAAAAGTGTCCGGTGTGATGTGCGATAGGAGAGTATCAGCAAGAATGAAAGGAAAAGTGTACAAGACGGTGGTGAGGCCAGCGATGTTGTATGGTCGAGAAACAGTGGCGCTGAGGAAAAGACAGGAGGTGGAGCTGGAGTTAGCCGAGATGAAAATGTGGAGGTTCTCGCTGGTAGTAACGAGGATGGATAGGATCAGAAATGAGCACATCAGAGGGACAGCCCATGTAAGATGCTTTGGAGACAAAGTCAGAGAGGCTAGATTGAGATGGTTTGGACATGTACAGGGGAGGGATAGTGAGTATATTGGTAGTAGGATGCTGAGGTTGGAACTAGGCAGAAGGCCTTGAGGAAGACCAAAGAAGAGATTTATGGATGTGGTGAAGGAAGACATGAAGGTCATTGGCGTAAGAGAAGAAGATGCAGAGGACAGAGCGAGATGAAGGCGGATGGTTTGCTGTGGCAACCGCTGAAGGGAACAGCCGAAAGGAAAAGAAGATACACTGTATGACCAGGAAGTAGCTAAAAAAAATTATTTACATGCAGACAAACAGGAAATATTTATTAATCACAGTGTTTCATACTGATGAAATAAAATACTACAAATCTTGATCTCAGATATGCGCAATTGACAAAAGTTCCAATTTTCAATGTACAACTAAATCACAGGCCAAAAAATTTGAGCATTATCTCCCCTTACGTTGCCCTAACCTGGGTACTCCAGGAGGCATGTGCCCAGTTTTATCCCCATCCACACACACACACACACACACACACACACACACTTCCCTCAATCATCATTAAACTTGCCCTCACGGCTGCATTATTGGAATCATCGTACACAATATTAGCTAATGGTACAATCTGACATTAAAAGTTAAGACTGGGTATAAATACCTGATTTCTCTGAACGGTCTTTTTGTTTTTCAAGTGATTATACTCATCAGCATGATTTTCAGTCCCTTTTTCCCCACTGGACCCATACTTTATCCTCTTGGAACAACAATCACGAAAAGCCACTCCAGAGATGTCCGCTTTTCTAAGCCATATCTCCCATTTGTCAGACTGGTTTAGCCATTCCCACCGCCATTTATTTCTAGATGTCTTTTCCATTTCCTTTGTATTGTAGCCTTCTGATAAAAACCTCATATTGACTAGTGGTTCTTGCTCACGACAATGCAGTATTTTAGGCAGCATGTGCATGCGAGGCTCACAGAAACAACAGGTTTTATAATAGCTGCATTTTCATAGGATGGGGAGTTACGATGAGCCAATCAAAAGCATCGTTATAACTTGGCCCGAAGAATGAGGGATACTGGGAAAGACTGTTGCTGTATTCAATTGGGATTTTTTCGTGCTTGACGGAAATCTGCACATCCGAATGGAAAAATGCTTGACGAATGATGCCCAATCTATGTAATCCCTATGTGCTATCTAATCCCGTGAATCAACACGCGGTCACAGCCACACGGGAGTATGCATGGTAGATTGTGCTGATCCGAGCAGACTAACACCTCCCCCACCCCACCCCCCGAAAAATTTCAACGGATCTATACGAAAAATCCAAAAAAAAAAAAAAAAAAGTCAAATTTTGAGTTTAGACGTACCTACGTAGTACGCTGACATAATGACGCTGCATTGATTGTTTACAAACTACAGACTGAGTGTGTGTATGTATAATATATATATATATATATATATATATATATATACATACATACATACACAAAAGGACAGGACAAAGACTTTCTATTGAAACTCCATTTATCACTACAGATCTGTTTCGAGGGGTGGTGAAACCATCCTCTCTCTTCAGGTGATTATAGAAGAATATATATATATATATATATATATATATATATATATATATATATATATATATATATATATAAGATAGTCTATAGAGTTATATAACAATCTATAACAGTATATATATAACAGTCTATAGAGTTATATAATAATCCAGTCTATAAAGTTGCTCCATTCTTTTCTTTTATTGTTTAGTAATTTATACTATTTATGTATCTATTTATTTATTTACTTATATAATATATGTATGTGTGTATGTTTGTACTTGTATCTATTTTTGCACCCCCTACTGATAGTACCTCAAGAGCCTGTAACAGTGAATTTCTCCATTGTGAGATTAATAAAGCTGTATCTTATCTTATATATATATCTCCGTTATATAGCGTGTTACCCTTGTGTTATGACGTCGTCTCTGTGATCTTTGTGTTTACACTGTTTTGCGGACTTTTGTAACCTTAAGCAAATCTGATTGGTCAGAAATATAAGCCTACTAGCATGGGTGCAAGTCTCATACACAGATGAATTAACTGCTCAGATCAGCACAATCTACCATGCATACTTCATTAAGCAAAGAGAGTTGTAAAATGAATGAAAACCCGAATCCACAAATTACAGAACAATTACAGATATTTATTATCTTTTAGCAGAATCCTAAGAGTGTATACTTATTTTTATATTAATATTCATTAGGATTTGTACTTGTTCTTTGTATGCATCTCTTGAATAAAGTTTACTTACTTACTTACACAAAAGAAAGAACTCTCCGCTTTGCTGGGATTCACATCAGTGCAGGCTGTGTTCTAAACGAGTTCAATGGCACCCTTGTGCACTTGAAAGACCGGAAGTCTGTATAACCCACAGCAAGTACACTACTTTCGCAAGTACACTACTTTCGGTATTGAGCGCCTCACATATTGTAAGCGTTGATTGGCTGTTTTAAGCTTCATATAAAGTGACTCGGTATAAATAAGCGACTTATTTAAAATTAATGTTGATAACATTGTAAAAAAATATCAAATAATATGTTCATAATAATTGATTTAGGGGTGTTTTATGAGATACGGTAATGGTATTTATGGATGTATAGTACAGTATGAGCGTCATACGTCACACGTCACTGTAACAACTTACGTTCACTTTCAACTTGCGTTCGACCATCCGGAACCAATTAAAAACGTAAGTCGGGGAGCGTCTGTATATAAGAAATTCAGTTTCTTCTGAACCTGAATACTCATCATGTGGCGCACAGGTGACTCCTGCACTAAAGCTCTGGATTAATTTCAGCATGAAAGGGTTCAATTTGAATCTCAAGGACATCATGACCCACTGCGGTGTATCTGCATGTGCGAAATTTGCTATTAGCTGCATCCTGACTGACACACTTGAATCCTGCTTTAGTAAAGGATCATACACCCTCACCAAGAACAATTCCATCTCCATCATCAGTAGCAGCAGCCTAACATAATCTTCAACATATTCATGTAATCTGGAAAACTCTAGCACAGGGATCACCAACGTGGTGCCCGTGGGCACCAGGTAGCCCGCAAGGACAATATAAGTTGCCCGCGGACCTGTTCACTGCTATTTTTAGGACAGGCCCATTTTTAGGACAGCGCCACTCTCCATTGAGCTGCATATAATTTTTTTGAATATATTTTTAAATCAAGTCAATATCTTCACATAGATGAATATCATTAATTATTAATAATAACATCTAATTAAATCTAATTAAATGTAAATTGAGCAAATTTGTAATTTCAGAGGTGTGTATCGACCTAGTAGCCCTTCGCATTAATTGGTACCCATGAAGTAGCTCTCAGTTTCAAAAAGGTTGGTGACCCCTGCTCTAGCACATAATCCAAGCAATCTCAATGCGCTCGCTCGCTCTCTCTCCCGCTCGCTCGCTCCCTCTCACACACAGTTTTCCAGAAAGGTCTTTTCAGTCATCACTGTTTATAGTAATAAGCTTTATTTAGTGAACGCCTTCCTTATTGCAAATAAACGGCCTCTTTTACATGAAGATGCATTTTAAAACTGGCTGTTATTTATTTAAAAGACTTCGTTGTTTCAATAAGCGTGAACAAACAGTCCATTAATATCCTCCTCTCTAGCTCAGTATTAAACTGCAAACAATTAGAGGAAGCATCAAGTAAAAGTAGTGTGAGGACCGGGATGATCTGGAGATTTGGACGTTGCCTAAAAACGGAGCTCCTATACGATTACACTTGTTTTTTTTTCTTTGTTTTTTTGTGTGTGTGTGTGTGTGTGCTCACTAACCCTTTACACCCATCATCCATCTATCAAGATTAAAACATTTTAATAACTTGCTTATGGAAGGAAATAAAAATAAGAGACTCAGACATGCAATCTTCACCGTAGGTTTCGAGATCTATTTAAATACACTATAATATCATTAGCTGTTTATTTCCGAATTACTTACTCTGTAAAAAGGATGATTTGCTGAAAGAATCAATGACGGTTCGCTACAAAATATCTAAGAAATCATTTATCCTCCTAAGAGTGTGAGCAAGTATCCACAGGATGAAGGAACCCCGATGCAAGCTTGACTATCACCACATGGTAGCGAGGTGCGAGTCTGCTGAATAGGTTCACTTCTGTAAGCACAAAAAAAAACAGTGCAATTCTTCAATGTTGAATGAAGAAACCTACTGCATGTGACACACAGAATTCTGTTTACGCTGAGAAAATTTATTTATTCTACAGCTTGAAACAAGTAACAATTTGGATGGAAAGATAGAAGTTACCATCACTCAGACATTCATTCCTATTATGGCTGTTACAAACCGGCATGAGAAATACAGTGACCTCTCGCTACTTCGTGATTCAGTTTATCATGGGTTTTTCAAAAATTTTCAGCAAAAAATAAGAAAATTAAGGAAAAATATGGGAAAAGTTAAGGAAAATGCCGCAAAACAAAACCAATTATATAAAAAAATAAAAATAAAAAAAACCAAACCCCCTAACAAAACTACAGTTGGCCCTCTACTTACGAAAACATTTTCCTAAAGTTTCATCCTCTTTTTACGAAAAGCGCCAAACGGGCCATTCAAAAATGAAAACAATGTGCGAGTTGCTCTCTCATTGGCTGTCTCCCAACATCCCGCCCCGCTGGCCTCCCATCAGCCAGGAGGGAGCTAAACTGTACCCATACTTCCTGTTTGCTACATGCGTGAAGGAGAGTTGAACAGGAATGTTGGCTCGTGAGGTTTTTTTTTTGAGATTGATCATTGCAGCGTTATATTTCGTTATCCATCATGGACCCGGAAAATACAGAAAAGCGTAAATACAGTGACAGAGGCGATTATTTCGGAACGATATCGAAGCAGAAGGAGGCATGAAAACAGAGTGCTCCGTGGGACAAGACCTCCGATCTCGCAAGGAAGCAAGTTAATATTGAATCAGGACCTCTGATCTTTCAAACAGGTACTGTAATTCCACTTTAAATACAACGTCCCGTCGCAAATGCTCCGTCGGCTGCGCGCTGTGTGTGGGCGGAGCCCGCATTCGGCAAAACACCAGAGAGAGAGAGAGTTTCGTGTGTGTGAGTGAGAGAGAGCGAGAGAGACAGTGTTTTGTGTGTGTGTGTGTGCATATGTGCGTTAATAAAAAATGTTTAATAATAGTTTAATTAATAAATATGCTCATAAAATGGTTTCATATGTTAATAAAATGTTTAAATGGTGTAATAATTTTCTTTTAGCACATATTTCATACAAAATTGGTGTACTTTTATCATTTTTAAAAGGTTTATGGGGTAGTCTTGGGAGCCTTGGAACGAATTACGCGTTTTACATGTAAAATGCGCCTTTACTTACGAAAACTTCAGGTTCCGAAAAAAGGCTCTGGAACGGATTAATTTCGTAAGTAGAGGGCCGACTGTACTTACATTTTTATGTGAGGTGCGCATCTGTGTGTGTGTATTTATATTTTATTTATATCTTGTGCATTATTTTTTAAATGTTTGTTATTATAAGCATTTACAGCATTGAATATGTATTTATTGATATATTCACATGTACATGTACGTCGATCCTACTTCACGGAAATTAGTGGTCGCTGGGGGGTCTCGGTCTCCATTAACCATGGAAAGTGAGGGATCCCTGTGTGTGTGTATATATGTATGTATGTAGATCTCCATTAACCACGGAAAGTGAGGGATCCCTGTGTGTGTGTATATATATATATATATATATATATATATATCCCTCCCTGAACGACAGACAGAGAGAGAGAAGACAGACAAACAGACACTTCTTGATGTTCCAAAAAGACCCTTTTTGCCTCATCAGTGAGGCTTCTCTGGAGCTCTGCTGTAACTGCTACATGTGATCGGACAGGTCAGACTACTTATACAATCATACAATTGAAGAGTTATGATTATAGACCCGAGCCATCTCATGTCCTTTACGCTACACTTTTTCTTTCTTTCTTCCTTTCAGCTTTTTCCCTTTTCTCGGGAGTCGCCACAGCGAATCATCTGATTCGCACATTTGATTTGGCATAGGGTTTTTTTACGTCAGATGCCCTTCCTGTCACAACCCTTTTAGCAAGGGACAGAAACACGCTGACGGCTTTGCAGCTACTCTTTACAAAAGTCAGCAATGGTTCTTTTACATGCCTCACACCATAGACAGTGAGAGACATGGCCCGCCTTTGATAACCCAGTTAGCTGCATTGGGGGGGGGGGGGGGGGGGGGACAGTGACAACCTTGTGGGGACTCGAACCCCCAACTTTAGGATCAGTGATCCTGCGCCCTATCCACTAGACCACCAGTGCCCCACGCTACACTTATACAAAAGCAAATCATTTTTAAGCTCCCAGTGGAGCTCAGGTGGCACAATGGAAAAGTGCACCACCATCACATGAGACTTTTCTTAAGTTTGAGCCACGGGTGATACACAAACATGCCTAGGGAGTCCATATGACCTAATCCGCTGAGCTCTCAGGGAGGGATGGCAAACACTCACTTGTACAAAACAATGAAGAGCGCCTGTGGGCTAAAGCATACAAAGGGATATGCATAGCACTTTCATCCAGGTCTTTTCAAGGAAAAACTGTAGACCCTTTTGCCCTGTGTGGTGGGCAGATGTTATGTGATAGGAAGCATTAATTGACTTGACTTGACTGCTCATGTGAAATTGGTGAGAAAAAGTCAGGAAATCGATACCATCACCAAAAAGGAACATTCTTGATGATGGCTTAGTGAAAACTTCTAAAACAAGTTTCCAATGCCTACGATGGCCTTTTGAGCTGTACAAGGTGTATTCTACCCTTGACCAGAGCTGGCCGAGATGGGCACCAGCCTCCCTGCGACTCTAATTAGGATTAAGCAGTTTCGAAACATGAAATGAATGAAAAGTTTCCAATGCAGACAACAGAGACTCCTCTATTTCTGAAGCCTGACGTGCACAGAGGGGTTTGAAGACACTTTTAAGACACGAATCTGATGAACACACACCGAAGGGCAAAATTTTCTGCAACTCAGTTCATGTTACACGGCTGTACAGTATGAGCATGTATATGTGAATGGAATGAGGAAGATTTTAAAAGTGAAGTGATTAAGGTGTGACTCCACCGCAAAACGGGTTCTTTAATACAATAGAAATTGATAATCAGATCAGTCCTCGGCTGTTAATTACCAACATGAGGGATTTTTAGTTAATGCTTTCAAAAAAAAAAAAAAAAAAAAACCTTTACTTAAATAAATTAATACATAAAAACAAAATTCTAAAACGAAACAAATAATTTTAATTTTGTTTCAATAAATAAATAAATGAATAGATCGAGCTCACTCTGAAAAAGACCTTTCAAAATGATTGATGAGATACAATTTCTTTAGAACCTAATTTAGAAAATACTGTACCTGGCACTAGAAATCCAACTGAATTAAAAATCACTTCACATGAAACAATTCCCACTTATCAACACATTCAGTTCGAACAAGATACTGTATGATTACGAAGGTTTAAGAGAGCATGTGGTTCAAGGTCTCCCACCCTCAAAAGTGAGCTTTACACATTTATAACTCTATCACAAATAAAGTTCATTACATTTCCCTTTTATTTGTATATATTAATGCTACAATGAAAATTAAACTCTAATGTAATACACAAGATTCAAAAAAAAAAAAAAAAAAAAAAAAAAAAAAATGCTTGACCTTTAAAACAGCGAGTGTGCTTGCTGGCAGTGTCCCTCCGCCCACCCAGTTTTTCACATTGTGCTTCAAATTGTTTGCAAATATTTTTATAAAGACTGCCTTTGGAGAAAACTTCTGTACGATCAATTTGGAGAAAAAATTAAATATTTGTTCAAATGTAGTCAAATCCCGTATCGTGACGGTTCCATAATTTCCACACAGTGTCAGATTGCGGTTTATTGTTAAAATAATCTCTACAACTCTCTCTTCCGCCTGATATATATTAATCCAAAGCCAATTTATACTGACAGATGGTTAACAATTTTTTCAGCTCTGTACATCACACCATGCAAACTGACATATAATATGCAATCAGGAAAGTTTTATCAGGAAATGGCATGGATTAGAGTTGAACCTTTCTCATATGTTCTGTAGTGTCTGATAACACAAGTAAAATATTGTCATTTATTTTAAAAGAATAATCAGATAAATGGCTGATTACACAGGTTTTTTTTTAACCTGCTGTAAGCTAATTAAAAGAGTAACAATACAGCAGCAAAAAATAAAAAATTTAAAAAATTTAAAAAATAAATTAAAAAAAGTCCACCCACATCCTTACAATTTTTTCGTTTTAGTCCAATGAAATGGCCAAAAGAACAGACCAGCGCCAGTACTGCAGCATTACACACACACAAAGCTGAGCAGTAGTCTTATCACCGAGCACACAGGAACAGCTCACATGCACAGTCATGTTCGAAAAAAAACTTTTCACACTCCAATCCTAGATGAAAAGTTTTGTTTTGCAAAGCCAGATTGTCTATTTTTTTTTTTTTTGGTTGTTGTTTTTAAATTTTAACTCCTCTTTATCAGTTTTGATTATAGGTCAGCCTCATCACACATTATTCACACTGCATGCCCACAAAATTAAACACAAGTCAAAATATGTCTTAAAACTCCTGAAATCTTTGTGCAAGTACTAAAAACAGATAAAATAAATATTTAGCTACTTTTGAAACTTGCAATAAAGACAGGATTGTAAGACATTCTGGGGACTCCGATCTGACGAAAACAAAATAATCGACTTAACTAACGGCAGCTTACCAACAGAAAAGCAAATTAAACACAACACCACAAGATACACCTCAAAGTATTTCTTTCAATTTTAAACAATACCCGATAATCGCTAAGCTAAAGACACAAACTGATGCTCAGCAATAAATTCACTTTTGCCTTTAACCTGAACTGAAGCTCTAAACAGGAAGTACTAGAGCGGTGGCCGCTGAATTGGAAACTACTCACAGCTTCCCTGCCAAAGTGAAAATAAACACCATTCACATAAAAATCACATGGCATCACAGCAATCTGCGTAATCCACGAGCCTACACACAATATATACAGTAAGCCCTTGACCATTCACGGTTCAGCGCTCGTGCCCCCACATACTCGCGGATTGGTGACAAACCCAGAAGTAACTGGCACATGTTCAAATTTAGCCAATGGCTGAGAGCTTTTGTTTCTCCCTCCTGCTGATTGGTTGCAGATGATGTGTGCATGTCCTTCATGCACATGTCATCAACATGATTGCCTGAATTGCAAATTAAATTTTTTTCGTGTGTTTTTAATGGTTATTTAAGTGCTATGATGTCAGTCAAACACCCTGCATCTTCTCTAGCTCCTGGTAAGGAGCCTCAGCACTTCATTTATGAATAAATATTATCACAGTACAAAATTTAAACGTTTTTACTTAATCATTACTACATTTTACTGCATTATTACGGAATTAATATTACAGTAAGATTGTTTATAGAATGTGTTTAAGAAGCATATTTCAGCGAATGTAATATCATACATAGTTTTAAAATCACGTCAATATCTCGCGGATTTTCATGATGCCGCAACTGAACCATCGTGAAAAGCGGGGGCTTACTGTATATAAAAATCCAGTCATGCAGAGGAGACACTCCAAAAATAATGTGTCACAGTTTGTGTTTTTCAATGTAATGACGTGTTTCAACAGTGATACTACACAGGTAAACTGAAAACACTAAAACGCAATGATGGCAAACAGGATCAACACAGCAGACTGAAGCAGAAATCCTAACAATCATTTATTTGTTCATTTAAAGAAATTTTCCATTTGAAAACCATCACATCTGTCATTCCAATCAAAAATAAAACTTAAGAAAATAAACAAACAAATACATTTCTGCGCATAACCTTACGATCAACGGGTGCATCACAAACCATCATCAGTCCCTTTTATACAGGTTGAAAAAAATAAACCCTTTGGGACCACTAAAGCAAATCTAAGTCAGAAAGAACAATCTTGGTCCAGCCAATTCTTAACTCTTATTTTAACCTGATTCTCCTGCACCAGACTCAAACTTCAGCAATTAAAAAAATCAAAACGAGCATGGCACTATCACAAACTGAGCAACAAACAGCTTAAACCACACCCACTCAGAGCAAATTGCATATCAGATCATTTATTATGGAAAAAGGTTGTTTCCTGGTACACACTTTATGTTGTGCATCATTATCATATACCTATCCGTTTCCTACGGGGGGGGGGGGGGGGGGTTTAAGATTGAGAGTGCGTGGGTTTTTTTTTTTTGTCGTTTGTTTTACTTTACGCTGTAAAAAATGTTTCCAGAACACCTATATTAAGGGGAAAAGAACAGTTTGACCCATTTTGATGACGAGAAACAATATTTAAATGGATATTACAAAAAATACCGCTAATGCTACAAATTTTTGGATTTCATGTTGTTTTAAAAAAAATCAGGATTAACTGTTTCAATGAACAATGCACAACCCACACCCCCCAAAACCCATCCGACCACCAAGTGTGAAAAACACCTAAATACAAAAGATAATCAATCAGAAAACAAAAACAGATTCTTTTTAAATGTTTTAATAAGTATTAAATTGTTTTATAAACTTACACCTACTATTTTTGGGAGGAAACCAATCTACAACGCAACAGCAAAACTTCACAATGCTCTGGGATTATTTCTATAATAATCTTATCTCCCGGCAGTGTTCATCTTTTAATACATTATAATCTTGAATCATATATACACACACACACCATATATACACACATTATATATTGTGTATATATATATATATATATATATATATATATATATATATATATATATACACACACATATATATATATATATATATATATATATATATATATATATACATATATTATACAGTGTATACTGTATAATGTATGTATGTATATATATATATATATATACACATACATTATACAGTGTATACTGTATAATGTATGTATGTATATATATATATATATATATATATATATATATACACACATACATACATACATATACATACATACACACACACACACATTATACAGTGTGTATGTATATATATAATATACACACACACACACATCTACTGTACACACATATATATATATATATATATATATATATATACACACTCACATACATATATGGGGCAGTGGTGGTCTAGTGGCAGAGGGTGCTGGATCGCTGATCCAAAGGTTGGGGGTTCGAGTCCCACTCTCCACAAGGTTGTCACTGCCCCCCCTCCCCCCCAGTGCAGCTGACTGGGTTATCAAAGGCGGGCCATGTCTCTCACTGTCTATGGTGAGAGGCATGTAAAAGAACCATTGCTGACTTTCGTAAAGAGTAGCTGCAAAGCCGTCAGCGTGTTTCTGTCCCTTGCTAAAAGGGTTGTGACAGGAAGGGCATCCGACGTAAAAACCTCTGCCAAATCAAAAACGTGCGAATCAGATGATTCGCTGTGGCGACTCCCAAGTAAAAGGGAAAAAGCCGAAAGGAAGACAGATATATATATATATATATATATATATATATATATAAATAAAAATATACACACCTATATATTTTATATATATAAATAAAAATATACACACCTATATATATATATATATATATATATATATATATATATACACACACATACACTATACACATACATACATATATATCTATATATACACATATACACACACACATTATATATATATAAACTTTTTTTAGACTGATGTGTGGCCCAGGAGAGTAAAATCCAGCCTTTTGAGTCTGTTTTCTGACCCAGTGCTTGACGATGTATCTGTTAAACTCCTGAATCATTACGGTTTTGTAACCATGTATGTCGAAAACTGTTTATTCGCTTCCAAACAACGGCGCCATTAAAGTTTCAACACGCAAACAAATAACGTTATCACAAACAATTAATCACAAACAAACCCTCCACCCAGCAGGGAACCATTCAGGGGGAAATACCACTGTATGAGTATATATATGAGAGAGAGAGAGAGAATAAAACATAATGCGTGTTTACAACTAACTAAAGGTAGAAGTGCGTCCTCGCACACGAGAGAAAGAGAGAGAGAGAGAGAGAGAACATCAGGAAGAGTTGTGCAGTGGAGCAAAACTAAATTGCTACGTGTTATATTATGAAAAGGAAACATTTCCGAGAACACAGGGGAAAACATAATAGTTTCACTTAGCCGCACAGCTAACTGCGAGCCCTGGAATAGAATTAATATTCCGGATATTGTGAACAAATATGTCAGTGTATATGAAGTGGAGCAATTTGGCCTGTCAGTGTCCGCTCGGGTCTGAGGGAACAGGGGGGGTGGGGGGCATCACGTTTTGTTACGTTAGGTCTCTTTAGACGGGAGAGAAAAGCGGGGCAGATTAGCGAGCACAGCCATCGCTCAGCGCATTTAAATACGACAGGGAAATACACGCACACGCACGAGCTCACGTTCCAGCGTCTCTCATACCCAAAAGGCGACGTCCTCCTCAACTGTGCGCTTCATTAGCACCAAAAATAAACTAAGCGCTCTAACTCGGGGTTGTATTAAATTATTTTAATTCCTTACCCCAACACTCCGGTCGGTAAACGCGCTTCAACGTTGTGTGACAGTCAAAACAGGGCTCTCCTCCTGCACGCACTGCGCATGCGCCAACACAGCCCTCTACTGGAGTGAGCGCGCTAATAAAGATCAACCCGAGATACAGCACTGTACCCATGAGATCCGAACAAAACAGGTGTGGGCTCAGGCAGGAAAATGTTCCGTTTGCTAGTTTGCTTGGTTCAGTAGTTTTCTCCATTTATGCCAGTGCACTTTCTCACTACTGATAAGCTTTATATACTCACTCGCTCGCTCGATTTGGGTCGCAGGGAGGATCGAGCCTATCTCACCCATCTGGGCCAAGGAGGGTTCCATTCTGTACAGTTTACCGGATCATCACAGGGCCAACACGTGCACACACACACACACACACACACCTGGGGAGAAATTGAAACAGTCAGCTTAATGTGCAGACTGTGAGAGGAAACCGGAGTACCCAGAGGAAACCCACTCAAAACACAGGAACAACATGAGGACTGCACACAAAAAAAAAAAAAAATCCACAAGCCCAGGCAGACATGCTAACTACGATGCTACTATGCCACCCTATAATTAATCTTAATCTATTATTATTATTATTATTGGTGGGGCCGGTGGCATAGAGGTTAGGGTGCTGCACTCATAATCGGGAGGTTGTGAGTTTGAATCCCACTGGGACCCTCACTGTGCTAAGACCCCTGGGCAATGTCTCAACCACAAGTGTGCCTCTGTTCACCCTGCAGTATAAATGGGTACCAGTAAAAATATACTGGGAAGGTAACCTGCAATGGCCTAGTGTCCCATCCAGGGGGAGTTGAACTCCTGGTCGCTTCATGCTATGGAAACTGGGGATAAGCACCGGCCTGATGAGCCATAAGGCTCGGGTGTAAAAACTCAACAGACTTTACCTATTATTATTATTATTATTATTATTATTACTGCAGCACGGTGGTGTAGTGGTTAGCACATTCGCCTCACAGCAAGAAGGCCTGGGTTCGATTCCCAGCCTGGGTGTTTCTGTGTGGAGTTTGCATGTTCTTCCCATGCTTGCATGGGTTTCCTCTGGGTGCTCTGGTTTCCTCCCACAATCCAAAGTCATGCACAGTTGGTTAATTGGCTGTTCTAAATTGCCCGTAGGTTTGCATCGTGCAGAAGGCAATGGCAAACCACTGCGCTAATCCTGTCAAGAAAACCTCCATGAAGATGATAACCAGAGTGTTATCCTTCATGGTGGGTCACCAATGGTCGTCCTACGACTCAGGCGATAGATTATAATTCATTCATTTGCTAAGATGCCTTATCTTAATTAGGATTGCAGGGAGGCTGGCGCCCATGTCAAATGACTTGGGGCAAAGGTGGAGTACACCATATGTACAGCCTGTCAGGTCATCGATGGGGCAAAACGTATACAATTATTCACACTCACACCTAATGGCAATTTCACTGCCAATTAGCATTTACTGTAATGCATGTGTTTTGGATCATGGAAGGAAAACGGGATAACCAGAGAAAACTCATCTACGTACAGGGAGAACATCCAAACTCCACACAGAAACACCTGAGCCCGGGAATTGCATCCATGTCTTCTTACTGTAATGCCGACGTGCTAATCACCCGCCACTATGCCAGCCCTAAACTTTATAGTATAAATATTTAAGTGTAGATGTGGACTTGAAGTGGTGAGAACAAAGCAAAGCCAAAGTCACTTACAGATGAAATGGGGCAAATGAACAAAAAAAAAAAAAAAAAGAAAAAACCAGCTGCACATTGCCCATTATTACAGAAACTGGAGATGGTCATTTCATAGATATAGAGCGAGAATGAGAATTAATTTTTTTTTTTTTTATTATCTGATGGGGATAACAGTCGATGGCATAATGGCTGACATGTCCGATTCACAGCAAGAAGGTCCTGGGCTTGGGTGTGTCTGTGGATTTTGCATTGATCTGCATGCTAACAAAGGCTTCCTCCGTGTATTCCAGTTTCCTCTCAAAGAAGTGCACATTCGGTTAATTGTTTGTTACAAACCGAGTTGACCCGAGGTTTGAGTATGAGTGTGAAAGGTTACCCGGGATAGACTGGCAAACTGTTGTGCATGTACTCCACCTTTTCCCAGTGTCAGGAGAGATAGGCTCCAGCCTCCATAATGGGATTAAGCAGTTTGGCAAATGATTTGAGTGAGTTGTATCTTAAATATGTTTGAAACCAAAATATAATTTAACCTGCCTTTTGCTCTGACCCCTTCGGTTTGATTCATCCGATCACCTTTTTCAGATGCTTCATGTAAGTGATCTTTTGAATTTTTTTTTTTTTTAAACAATTCTTCCTGATCTCATTACAAAGATCTTGAAAAGACCTGCAGTCTATTATTTCAGACAAAGTTAAAGAAAGTTATCAACTTTTTAATGTGATAATTGGGTTCCCAGTTTTCTATTCATTCATTTTCTAAACCGCTTAATCCTAATTAGGGTCGCGGGGTCTGGTGCCCATCTCAGCCGAATCTGAATGAGGGCAGATTAAGCCCTGGAAAGTTCGGCAGGTCATCACAGGGCAGAAACACGCTGACGGCTATGCAGCCTACTCTTGTCAAAAGTCAGCAATGGTTCTTTTACACCTCACACAATAGACAGTGAGACACATGGCTGGCCTTTGTTAACCCAGTTAGCTGCACTGGGTGGACAGCAGTGACAACCACTGACAGTGGGGCTTGAACCCCCAACTTTAGTAATCCAGGTAATCCAGGACCTTACCACATTGCCTTCATATTTTCTACATTGTACAAAACCATCTGTGAATTGAATTGGTTTACATATAATTTGGGATAAATGTTGAGAAATGTATAATTCAAAACATACATTAAAAAAAAAAAGTTGCTCCCATTCAGGTTGACTCTTGGTAACTTGGTGATCCATAATTTTATAAATAAGCCTTTTACTCTCCTTGAAAATTTTTCCAAAATCTGGTGTGATGCATAGGATGTCGACTATGTCACTGGCAAGTGTGTTTATCTACAATCCCACAATAATAATAATAATAATAATAATAATAATAATAATAATAATACATAACCTGTATTGGTACTGCTGGCAATGCAGGTAGCACTGTCACAGCTGGGGAGGCATGTTGCATCACAGTGTACAGTGAACGTTTCTCTCATACTGTACATCTCATACCCCCACTGCAGGCACCTTCAGCAATGGACGGGGTCAGCACGAACATGCTACAGCTCCACAACAAGCCGTGGTGCATCGTGTCTTCTGACATTATTCTTTTCGAGGTTATATTGTCAGCAATGTTAGCTCTCCTGTGGGACTGAAACCAACAGGCTAGCTTGATGGGTTCCATAATTACTGAGCTTTGTGTCCCCATTGTCCAATTGTTTGTTTACCGGTTGTTCTTCCTTGAACCACTTTTGGTAGGTTAGCCATCAAAATTTAGAGATACATACTTACTCTTTTCCTAATTTTCTCTCTTCTAATCTGTCAACATAAAAAAACTGACTCTTTACTTTCTATATAATGCATTTTCCACACACAAAAAAAACCCTGTAATATCTTTCCTGCAGAATATTTAACCTTGGTTCCAGCATGTAATCGTTATTCTACTGTTTCAACAACAACAACCACTCTTGCTCAACTGAACCACTCTTTCATTATTTGAGTTCCCATTTTGTATCTGTATCATCAGGGAAGAAAAAGTCCATTGATGTGATAAACTCCTCAATTAGTACATACAAGTCATCAGCTGACTTCATTTCATTGCCACATTAATGTTGCTGAGCCTCGACCGGAAAGACTGGAGCAACAATGTCATGGAAATTACATGCTGAGATCAAGGATAAATGATGTCCATGAAAATATTAGAGTGTGTGTGGCCTTTTTTTTTTTTTTGGCTATTTAGTGTACATCCTACTCCCCTCATAGGTGCCATTGTAATGAAATCAACAATGTTCCACTCAATCGTGCGTGCATCATTTGCATATTTTACTTAACTCGGTGCACATTGTGTGCCTTAAATTGGCTTGTAATTCATCCCTAAAGTTTAATTACTCTATCTACCTTTTAAGGTTGCAGCATATTCATTTTGAAGGCACACCATATTCACCAGGGGCAGTGGTGGTCTAGTGGTCTAGTGGTATAGGGCACTGGATCTCTGATCCAAAGGTTGGGGGTTCGAGTCCCACTCTCCACAAGGTTGTCACTGTCCTCCCCAGTGCAGCTAACTGGGTTATCAAAGGCCGGCCATGTCTCTCACTGTCTATGGTGTGAGGCATGTAAAAGAACCATTGCTGACTTTCGACAAGAGTAGGCTGCAAAGCCGTCGGCATGTTTCCGCCCTGCGATGGCCTGGCGAGCTGTCCAGGGTATACTCTGCCCTCACCCGAAGTTGGCTGGGATGGGCGCCAGCCTCCCCGCGACCCTAATTAGGATTAAGCGGTTACAGAAAATGAACGGAACCATAGTCACCATATTTATACATAGGTCGGCATAGCGGTTCGCATTGTCTACCGCACAGCAAGAAGGTCATGCGTTTGAGTCCCAGGTTCAGCGAGGGTGTTTCTGTATGGAGTTTGCATGTTCTACCCATGCTCGCATGGGTTTCTTCTGGGCACTCCAGGTTCCTCTTACAGTACAAAGACATGCACATTAGGCTAATTTTCTGCTCCAAATTAGCATTTCTTTAAGACCTGTGGTGCAACATAAAATGTAGTCGACAAGACCAGTGACTAAACGTTCATTCATTCAGTCATTCATTCATTTTCTGAACCGCTTAATCCTAATTAGGGTCATGGGGAGGCTGGCGCCCATCTCAACTGACTCTGGGTGAGGGCAGCGTACACCCTGGACAGCTTGCCAGGCCTTCACGGCTATGCAGCCTACTCTTGACGAAAGTCAGCAATGGTTCCAGAGTCTAAACATAAAGAATAAAACAGCACAAAGCTATGAGAACATATAGATTGTGCAAAACTAGTAATGTGTGGTATACTGATAAATTTAATTTTTGGAGAAAAAGTGTGAAGTGACTTATGCCAGGTTAGACTTTCAGTGCAATGTATACCGAGCACTCAAAACTAAAAAGGTCTATGTATTATGAATTGTGCAAGTATAGGTATAAAGCTATTTGTGCTAATTTACAGTGCAATATAACCAGTCCAGAAGTGAGGTAATTGATTTTCAGGCTCCTGGTGGAGGCACCAAGGTATTGAGGAGTTTGAGTGTCTGTGGTGGGGGAAAGCTATTATAATGTCTGGCAGTGGTGGTTTGACGACTGAAACCTTTTGCCAGACAATAGAGGGGTGTTGACAGTGCGGGTTGTAAGGCAAATGCTGATGATCCTCACAACAAGTTGCGGGGTCTTGTGATCAGTGATATTGCTGCTCCTGTATCAGACAGTGATGCATGTGCAGTGAAGGCTTGTGAGAATGGAAGATTTCAGCCCCCATAGGAAGCGAAAACATCGCTGAGCTTTTTTAATTGTCCAGATGAGATTGTCTGCCCTGTACACCTCCAGGACCTTCACACAGCTGAATGTCTCAACAGCAGCGCCGTTGATGTGGAGAGGGGTGCAGGTGGGAGGAGTCCTACTGAAAGCAACAAGCATCTCTTTTGTCTTTTCAACATTTTCAGAGACAGCTTGTTGTCTTGAACACCTGTCCAGTCCACCAGCTGTCTGACCTCCTCTCTGTAGGCACACCCCGCCACTGTTCTACTATGTGCAGACCGGATTAAATGGTTCAAACGGTGCATTGAACAAATATAAGTTCGTACCAAAATGTTTGTATTTTTTGAAGTCTTGTTTTCAAATAAAGTAGGATCTTCAAATTCTTCCTCCATCATCATCATCATCATCATTTATTTATTTATTTATCCTACTCAGAGCACATAGGATAATATCCTGGGAGTGGAGCCAATCAGAATGCACCATTGTTCACATCCAGGGGGTGTGGCTAAATTCAAACAATAAATGAATATTCAAATAATTCATGCAAAACTGAATTCATTCACTTATTCAATTTCTGAATTGTTTAATCCGAATTAGGTCACGGCTAATTGGCTGGCGCCCATCTCAGCGCACTCTGAGCGAGGGCAGAGTACACCCTGGAACAGTCTCGCGCGGCAGAAACATGTTGACGGATACGCAGCCTACTCTTTAAGAAAGCAATGGTCTGGGCTAGGGCAGCTCACCAGGCCATCGCAGGGCTGCAAAAACTCCATGATTATTGAGTTAGTCTTCAAAATCTAATTATGCAAATTACCTGCTGATATTAAAAGTTATTTAATTCAGCCGTTTAAGAATTTTTTAAAAATTATATCGTTAGCATGTAGAATATAAGCATCGTAAGCTGAATATTATGAAGACATCTTGAATACTACTGCTGAGCCATAATACAAAAGATATAGAATATCATTTATCAGTAGACCTTACAATCAGATTAGGTTAGACAGATTTCATTTTCGACAGAGAAAAGCAGAGAAGAGATCAGGTTCCACTGTCTGTATCGCACCAATGAAGAAACACACTGCTCTCTCAGACTGCAGCCAAATATGCTGTATTCAGATCTAAAAATAAAAATAATGTAAATTGTATTAAAGTGAACTATGCAACCCTTTACTATACCTTACAGCACAGATGCAGCACAGTTCCTGCATTTTAAATTTAAAAAAAAAAAAAAAAGATGCTTCTTCTGTAAAGAAGATTCGACTATCAGGGAATTTGAGTGAACTACACTGAGACAGTCAGTACTTTTTTTCACTGATTTCTCCAGAAATAAGTGATACAGTTAATTCAGGAGATTTTATCAAGACAGATGGTGGTGACATTTTATAGGATGAAGACTAGGATATCAGATGGAACTGTATCTGTCAAGTCCCCAGTGGGAAAACCTAATGAAGGCAATCTGTACAGCACTGAAAAGTAGCACAGTGCCTTTAATTCTGAAATATGCAAGCGAGGATGTCAGTTAAATGTTCAGCCATCTCTGTGAAAGTGTCAATTAAGTGAAATTTGCTTAAAGCTAAACAATCTTTCCATGACTGAAGGACTGAGCATATACTAGTAAAGTCTGAGGGGATTCAAATACCCTACCTATTATTAGAAACATTGTATGGGGAGGATCTTTATTATTATTATTATTATTATCATCATCATCATCATCATCATCATCATCATCATCATCATCATCATCATCATCATCTTCTTCCGCTTAGTCCAGGGTCGGGTCGCGGGGGCAGCAACCTTAGCAAAGAGGTCCAGACATCCCTCTCCCGAGCTACTTCCTCCAACTCTCCCGGGGGGACACCGAGGCGGTCCCAGACAAGCCGAGAGACATAGTCCCTCCAGCGTGTTCTAGGTCGACCCCGGGGTCTCTTCCCGGTTGGACATGCCCGAAACACCACACCAGGGAGGCGTCCGGGGGGCATTCTGACCAGATGCCCGAGCCACCTCAACTGGCCCCCTCTCAATGCGGAGGAGCAGCGGATCTACTCCGAGCTCTCCCCAGATGGCGGAGCTTCTCACCCTATCTCTAAGGGAGAACCCCGCCACCCGGCGAAGGAAGCTCATTTCAGCCGCTTGTATCCGTGATCTTGTTCTTTCGGTCATTACCCAAAGCTCGTGACCATAGGTGAGGGTTGGAACGTAGATCGACTGGTAAATTGAGAGCTTCGCCTTGCGGCTCAGCTCCTTTTTCACCACAACGGACCGGTACAGGCACCGCTTAACAGCGGAGGCTGCAGCGATCCGTCTGTCGATCTCTCGCTCCATCCTTCCCTCACTCGTAAACAAGACCCCAAGATACTTAAACTCCTCCACTTGGGGCAGGACCTCATTCCCGACCCGGAGGGTGCATTCCACCATTGTCCGACTGAGAACCATGGCCTCGGACTTGGAGGTACTGATCTTCATCCCGGCTGCTTCGCACTCAGCCGCGAATCGCTCCAATGAGAGCTGGAGGCCCGACTTGATGAAGCCAAAGGACAACATCATCCGCAAAAAGCAGAGACGATATCCGATGGCCACCAAACCAGAACCCCTCATCGCCTCGACTGCGCTTAGAAATTCTGTCCATAAAAATTATGAACAGAATCGGTGACAAAGGACAGCCTTGGCGGACTCCAACTCCCACTGGAAACGAATCCGACCTGCTGTTACCAATACGGACCAAACTCTGGCTCGGTGATACAGCGACCGAATAGCTCGTAGCAACGGATCCGAACGCCAGATTCTCGAGCACGCCCCACAAGATCTTTCGAGGGACACGGTCGAAAGCCTTCTCCAAATCCACAAAGCACATGTGGACAGATTGGGCAAACTCCCATGCCCCTCCAGAATCCTGTGGAGCGTATAGAGTTGGTCAAGAGTGCTGCGGCCAGGACGAAAACCACATTGTTCCTCCTGAATCTGAGGTTCGACTATCGGTCGGATCCTCCTCTCTAGTACCCCTGCATAGACTTTCCCAGGTAGGCTGAGGAGTGTAATTCCCCGATAATTGGAACACACCCTCCGGTCCCCCTTCTTAAAAATTGGGACCACCACCCCAGTTTGCCAATCCAGAGGTACAGCCCCGATGACCACGCGATGTTGCAGAGACGTGTCAACCAAGACAGTCCTACAACATCCAGAGCCCTGAGATATTCCGGGCGGATCTCGTCCAACCCCGGAGCTCGACCACCGAGGAGCTTTTTGACAACCTCAGTGACCTCCACTCCAGTGATGGGCGGACCCTCACCCGAACCCCCAGGGTCTTCCTCTTCCACGGAGGTCGTGTTGGTGGGATTGAGAAGGTCCTCAAAGTATTCCCTCCACCTCTCAACAACATCCTCAGTCAAGGTAAGCAGCTCCCCACCTCCACCGTAAACAGTGTTTGTGAAGAACTGCTTCCCCCTCCTGAGGCGTCGGATGGTGGCCCAGAACCTTTTGAGGCCAACCGATAATCACTCTCCAGGCCCTCACCGAACTCCTCCCACGCCCGAGATTTTGCATCTGCGACAGCCTCGGCTGCAGCACGGTTGGCCTGCCGGTACCCGTTTGCTGCCTCAGGAGTCCCACAGGCTAATAAAACCCGATAGGCCTCCTTCTTCAGCTGGACGGCCCCCTTCTCCGGAGGTGTCCACCACCGGTTCGGGATTGCCGCCACGACAAGCACCGACGACCTTACGGCCACAGCTATGGGCTGCCGCCTCAGCAATGGAGGCACGAAACATGGCCCATTCGATTCCATGTCCCCGCCTCCCGAACGTGGTTGTAGCTCTGCCGGAGGTGGGAGTTAAAGGCCTCTCGGACAGGGGGCTCCGCCAAACGTTCCCAGCAGACCCTGATTACACGCTTGGGCCTGCCAGGTCTGGAAGGCAACCTCCCACACCACCGAAGCCAACTCACCACCAGGTAGTGATCGGTAGACAGCTCAGCTCCTCTCTTCACCCGAGTGTCCAGAACATATGGTCGCAAGTCCGATGACACGACTACAAAGTCAATCATCGAACTGCGACCTAGGGTGTCCTGGTGCCAAGTGCACTTATGGACACCCTTATGTTCAAACTTGGTGTTCGTGATGGGCAAACTGTGACAAGCACAGAAGTCCAACAATGAAACACCATTCGGCTTCAGACTTAAGAGGCCGTATCTACCAATAACACTCTTCCAGGTCACTCTATGATTGCCTATATGGGTGTTGAAGTCTCCCAAGACAACGGCGAGTCTCCCGAGGAGGCGTTCTCCAACACCCCCAAAGACTCCAAAAGGGTGGGTACTCTGAACTGTCATTTGGTGCATAAGCACAAATAACAGTCAGGACCCGTCCCCCCACCCGAAGACGGAGGGAAGCTACCCTTTCGTCAACCGGGGAGAACCCCAACATTTGGGCACCGAGACGGGGGGCAACAAGAATACCCACACCGGCTCGCCGCCTCTCCCCATGAGCAACTCCAGAATAGAAGAAGGTCCAGCCTCTTTCGAGATGGATGGTTCCAGAGTCCAAGCTATGCGTTGAGGTGAGCCCGACTATATCTAGTCGGTATCTCTCCACCTCACGCACCAAATCAGGCTCCTTTCCCGCCAGAGAGGTGACATTCCATGTCCCGAAGGTCAGAGTAAGCAGCCGAGGATCAGTCCGACAGAACCCATGCCTTTGGCTGCCACCCAACTCACACTGCACCCGACCCCTAAAACTCCTCCCACGGGTGGTGGGTCCATGGGAGGGTATTATTATTATTATTATTATTATTGACAAAGTCAGAGAGGCAAGATTGAGATGGTTTGGACATGTACAGAGGAGGGATAGTGAGTATATTGGAAATAGGATGCTGAGGCTGGAACTACCAGGCAGAAGGCCTCGAGGAAGACCGAAGAAGAGATTTATGGATGTGGTGAAGGAAGACATGAAGGTCGTTGGAGTCAGAAAAGAAGATGCGGAGGACAGGGTGAGGTGGAGGCGGATGATTTGCTGTGGCGACCCCTGAAGGGAGCAGCCGAAAGTAAAAGAAGAAAGAAGAAGATATATAATGTGATATATATATATATATATATATATATATATATATATATATATATATATAAAATGATCGCATAAAGTAGCGAGGGATAATAAGTGAAAAAAATAAAGAAAAATAGGGGAAAATGTTAAGGAAAATACCGCAAAACAAGGCCAATTATACAAGAAAACCCAAACAAAAACAAAAAACCAACCCCCCCAAACAACAAAAGTACGGACTTACATTTTTATGTGTGGTGCACACCTGGTTGTGTGATTGCGCGTGTCTGTCTGTGTTTGTATTTATATTTTATTTACATCTTATGCATTATTTTTGAATCTTTAATTGTTATTATAAGCATTTATAGCGTTGAATATGTACTTATTCATATTATATCCACATATACATGTATGTATATGTCAGTCAGGGGGGGTTGATCCTACTTTGTGGTGGCACGCCCGGGGGGGGGGGGGGGGGGTTCTTGATAAAACATTAACCACAGAAAGTGAGGGATCCCTCTATTATTTTTGTTAGGACTATTATTATTGGTGGGGCCGGTGGTATAGTGGTTAGGGTGCGGTGCTCATGATCGGGAGGTTGTGTGTTCAAATCCCAGTTAGACCCCCACTGTGCTAAGACCCCTGGGCAAGGTCTTAACCACAATTGTGCCTCTGTTCACCCAGCAGTATAAATGGGTACCAGTAAAAATATACTGGGAAAGTAACGATGGACTAACGTCCCATCTAGGAGGAGTTGAACTCCTTGTCGCTTCACTCTATGGAAACCGGGGATAAGCATCGGCCTGATGAGCCGCTAGGCTCGGGTTTAAAATCCCAACAGACTTACCTATTATTATTGATAAGAATAATAATAATAATCATAATTAATTAATTGATTCATTAATTCATTAATTCATTATCTAAGTCATTAAATCCTAATAAGGGTCGTGGGGAGGTTGGCACCAACAGTCTCAGCCGACTCTGGGTGAGAGCAGGGTACACCCTGGACAGCACGCCAGGCCATCACATGCCTCACACAATCATTCACACTCACACTTTGAGGTGATATGGAATCATGACACTGTTCCGCCCTATTATTATTATTATTATTATTATTATTATTATTATTATTGTAAAGCCTATAAGCCAGTAAAAAAACTGGCAAAATCTTACTGTTTTGTTTTAATGACTCTAAATACTGTATTTAATTTCTACAAAGATCAGAGTTTGTTATTTAGTCATAAACTGTTTAATCTTAATAGACATGGGGAATACTGGAGCTCATTCCAGTACTGTAATCTCCAAGCTAAGGCTAGGTACACCCTGAGCAGCTTCAAATCCATGGCAGGACCAACACAGACACATCCATTACAATCACATTTATTCCCAGGACAATTCAGAACAGCCAGTGGGAAGAGGCCAGAGTAAACCCCCACAGGCACAGATAGAGCATGTTATCCCCACAGAAAAGCCCTGGCCAAACGCAGAACTCAATGCAGGAGGGTCTCACTGTGGGGCGGATCTGCCAACCACTACACCACTATCTTATCTACCTGTCTGTTTATGCCTTCAGTGATTTTCTGTGACCACACCAGGTTTGTACCTTTGACTGAAGCTCACAGAGACACCGAGTACACTTCTGTCCTTCTTCCAAGCCACATCCTTCAGCTCTTTTGAGAAATCAGCAAGGTGAGAAATAGTCTCTGCAGTGTTTCCTGGGCCTACCCTGAGGCTTCCTCTCAGCAGGACAATTCTAAAGCTTCTCAACTGGGAAGTGTCCAGGGGGGCAGCTCTAACCGACTCCTTTTAATGGGATTTCAACACTGGATGGTATTTTAAAATGACCAGAGGCATAGCAAGCTTCAAAATCCAAGGGCTTGAATAAAGCAGCATAAATATGTCAGGGATTTTTGTCTGTTAAAATGGCAATCAGTCATGATTGCATGAGTCATGGAGTACTTTCATCATGCATGCTGCTCTGTAAAGCAATCACTTGTGCAGCGTCCTGTGAATGCAACACCTGAACAAAATATCAAAATCCACAACATTCAAATCTAAACCACAACAACACATTCAGAAAAGGGGGGCAGTCGTTGCCTATTGGTTAGCGAAACAGGTATGGGCCCTAAAGGTCGCTGGTTTGATTCCCAAACCAGCAGGAAAATGTGTGCCTATGGAGAAATGAGCAGCACCCTCCCTTCCCCCATATTCATGGCTGAAGTGCCCCCAAGCAAGGCATCTAATACCTAAGAGCCCACTGGGGGATGGGTGTGTGTGTGTGTGTGTGTGTGTGTGTGTGTGTGTGTGTGTGTGTGTGCACTCACTTTGGATGGGTTAAATGCAGAACCAAAATTTCCCTTGTGGGATTGATGCAATGTAAATAGAATAACATGACAGTAAAGTCAAAACTACAAAATCAGATACAGGATTGTTAAACAAGAACAAATTTTGATTTCAAAAACATAACAGTATATTTACAAAGGAAAAGGCAAGTAAACAGTACAGTTAAGCCCACAAGTGTGTTAAAAAAGAAATAACAGAAAGACTGGATTAAAAATATTCCCAGTTTCTTATCCGCGCCTGCGCACTGAAATAATCGCCAACCCCCAAAAAAAATAAATAAATAAATAAATAAATAAAAATAAAAAAAAAATAATAATGTAAACAACATAAAAACACTCAGAAGGTGCTTCCAGGTTAGATGCTGTGACTGACTGTGAGATGGGTTTAATTCAATTTAAAATAGTTCAGTTCATTTTCTGTAACCATTAATCCTAATTAGGGTCACGGGGAGGCTGGCGCCCATCCCAGCAGACTCCAGGCGAGGGCAGAGTACACCCTGGACAGCTTGCCAGGCCATCGCAGGGTGGAAACACACTGACGGCTTTGCAGCTACTCTTGTCAAAAGTCAGCAATGGTTCTTTTACAGCCTCGCACCATGGACAGTGAGAAGGGGACAGTGGTGGTCTAGTGGTATAGGGCGCTGGATCGCTGATCCAAAGGTTGGGTGGTCGAGTCCCATTCTCCACAAGGATGTCACTGACCCCCCCCCCACCACTGCAGCTAACTGGGTTATCAAAGGCGGGCCATGTCTCTCACTGTCTATGGTGAGAGGCATGTAAAAGAACCATTGCTGACTTTCGTAAAGAGTAGCTGCAAAGTCGTCAGCGTGTTTCTGTCCCTTGCTAAAAAGAGTTGTGACAGGAAAGGCATCCGACGTAAGAACCTCTGCCAAATCAGAACGTGCGAATCAGATGATTCGCTGTGGCGACTCCCGAGTAAAAGGGAAAAAACCGAAAGACCATGGACAGCGAGAGACATGGCAGGCCTTTGTTAATCTTGTGGAGAGTGGGACTCGAACCCACAACCATAGGATCATCGATCCAGTGCCCTATTCCACTAGGCCACCAGTGCCCTATTTAAAACAGTTCTATTTTCTAAACATTTTTGGAACAAGGCCGCTGTTCTATTGGTGGGTTTTCTATGACGCCAGGTTTCGCATAATTCCAGCATCCATCGTCTCATCCACAAAGTAGGATCTGCAATCCACAAAGTAGGATCACCCCCCCCCTGACTGACATACAGTATATGTACATGTACAGTATATGTGTATATAATATCAATAAATACATATTCAACGCTATAAATGCTTATAATAACAATGAAACATTCAAAAATAATGCATAACAGGTAAATAAAATATAAATACACCCACATACAGATGCGCACACAGAGATGCGCACCTCACATAAAAATGTAATTAGTTTTGATGAGGGGAGGTTGTTGTTTTTGTTAGTTTTTGTTTGTTTTTTGTTTTGGTGGGGGGGGGGGTTTGCATAATTGGCCTTGTTTTGTGGCATTTTCCTGAACTTTTCCCCCGATGCTTCCTTAAGTTCCTTATTTTTGAATGAGATGAATATTAAAAAAAAAAAACGCAACGCACTGAAGCCGCATGAATTGAAGCACGAAGTAGCGAAGGATCACTGTTACAGTCATAAAGCTGAAACTAAATCAATTCAGATTAATTCATTTAGAGGAGGATGAAGATGAACTAGTAATGTCTCTCTCATGCTACTTTTCACACTAGCACATATGCATGAAGGTCCTGGTTCAAATCCTGGGATCACTGAAGGCTTTGTATGTGGAGTTTGCATGTTCTCTCTGTGCATATATGAATTTCCTCTGGGTAGTCCAATTTGCCCCCCATAGTCCAAGATGAGCACCCATTCGGTTGTTCTAAATGTCTTCTCGGTGAGGGTGTGAATGGTGATGTGGGTGTTGGCTTTTGTTATAGACTGAAAAGTCATTCAGTGTACCCCACCCTTGCCTGGAGCTGTCTGAGATTAACATCAACCTCCCCCAACCATAGAAAATAAAGAGGTTTGCAAATGAATGAATAGCAGGCATCTTATTCAGGGTGATTGACAATCAGAGCAAGGCGAGTCTATAGGAGTGATGACAGAAATGCAAACAAGTTTTGGCTGAAGTCTTAAAATCCCTACAATTCAAGCTCAAACCTTGGCACGTGGTATAACAGCGAATGTCAAAGTGAAAGGTTGACAAAGTTTGCATTATACCTGTCGTAGGCAGGTGCCTCTCACCTGAAGTCAGCTAGGCTCAAGTTGATGTATAAGTGGACGTATGAATAATCTGTATGATAGTCAGGAATAATCCATTATCTGTATGAATAAATATTTTCATATTTGTTACACAATTAGCTGATTTTGCATTTTTATATTTGTTGTGGTGAATTTTATTTTGCTTTGTGTTTTATTGTTTACCTTCATTTATGGATTTGCTGTTCTGCTTTTGAGAACGTTTTCTGATTTCATGTGGAGTGTGTGTGTGTGTGTGTGTGTTTGTGTGTGTGTGTGTGTGTGTGTGTGTGTGTGTGTGTGTGTGTGTGTGTGTGTGTGTGTGTGTATTTTTTCCTCACTTGCAGATCACCACAAAAAAATCCTCCTGTCAACAAAACTTCTTCTTTCTTTTCCTTTCATTCGTTCCCTTTTTTCTCAGGGGTCGCCACAGCGAATCATCATATGTCTGACATGGCATCGTTTTTTTTTTTTTCTTTACGTCGGATACCCTTCCTGACACAACCCTTTTAGCAAGGGGCAGAAACACGCTGATGGCTATGAAGCTACTCTTGACGAAAGTCAGCAACGGTTCCTTTTCAGCCTCTCCCCATAGACAGTGAGCGACATGGCTTCTTCTTCTTCTTTTCCTTTCGGCTGTTCCCTTCAGGGGTCGCCGCAGCAAATCATCTGCCTCCATCGCACCCTGTCCTCTGCATCTTCTTCTCTTCCACAAATGACCTTCATGTATTCCTTCACCACATCCATAAAATCTTCTTTGGTCTTCATCAAGGCCTTCTGCTTATTTCCAACCTCAGCATCCTACTAGCAATATAGCAATATATTCACCATCCCTCCTCTGTACATGTCCAAACCATCTCAATCTAGCCTCTCTGACTTTGTCTCCAAAACATCTTACATGAGTTGTCCCTCTGATGTGCTCATTTCTGATCCTATCCATCCTCGTTACTCCCAAAGAGAACCTCAACATTTTCATCTCCGCTACCTCCAGCTCTGCCTCCTGTCTTTTCCTCAGCGCCACTGTTTCTAAACCATACAACATCACTGGCCTCAACACCGTCTTGTACACTTTTCCCTTCATTCTTGCTGATACTCTCCTATCGCACATCACACCGGACACTTTTCTCCAACCATTCCAACCAGCCTGCATACGCTTCTTCACCTCTTTTCTACACTCACCATTGCTCTGGATTGTTGAGCCTAAGTACTTAAAATCCTCCACCTTCCTTATCTCTGCTCCCTGTAACTTCACCGTTCCTCTTGGGTCCTTCTCATTCACACACATGTATTCTGTCTTACTGAGGCTAACCTCCATTCCTCTCCTTTCCAGGGCATACGTCCACCTCTCTAGATTTTCCTCCACTTGTTCTCTGCTCTCACTACAGATCACAATGTCATCTGCAAACATCATAGTCCATGGGGAATCTTGTCTAACCTCATCTGTCAGCCTGTCCATCACCATTCACTTCACTTATCCCTTAACATCTGAGGATGTCGTTGGGGCGCCTTCATGGCGAGACTTGGGCTGATTTGGATTGGCGGAGCCCATCCCTCTCCAGGTCGTAGAAACACGCTGATGGCTTTGCAGCCTACTCTTTACGAAAGTCAGCAATGGTTCTTTTAGATGCCTCTCACCATAGACAGTGAGAGACATGGCCTGCCTTTGATAACCCAGTTAGCTGCACTGGGGGGACAGTGACAACCTTGTGGGGACTCAAGCCCCCAACCTTAGGATCAGCGATCCTGCGCCTTAACCACTAGACCACCACTGCCCCGTCCATCACCATAGCAAACAAAAAGGGGCTCAGGGCTGATCTTTGATGCAGTCCCACCTTCGATCACGCCGACAGCACACCTGCACCACTCTAACATACTTCTCTGCCACTCAAGACTTCCTCATGGAATACCACAGTTCTTCTCTTGGCACTCTGTAAGATGCTTTCTCCAGATCCACAAAGGCACAATGTGGTACTCTTTCTTGTCATGAAACCAAATTGTTGTTCACAAATGCTGACCTCTGCCCTTAGTCTAGCTTCTACTATTCTTTCCCATAGATTCAGCATATGGCTCATCAACTTTATCCCTCTGTAGTTGCCACAACTCTGCACGTCTCCCTTGTTCTTAAAAATGGGCACCAGCACACTTCCCCTCCATTCCTCCATTATAATAATTTTCTCCCCCCTTACTGTCCAACCTAGCATACAAGTCATCATACACCCTCTGTTTGGCCTTTGACACCGCTACTTTCATCTTACGCTGTGTCTCCCTGTACTCCTGTTTACTCTCTTCGGTCCTCTCAATGTCCCACTTCTTCTTAGCTAACCTCTTCCTTTGTACACACTCCTGCACTTCCTCATTCCACCATCAAGTCTCCTTATTTACTTTCCTTCCAGATGACACACCAAGTATTCTCCTACCTGTCTCCCTGATCACATTTGCTGTGGTTGTCCAGTCATCTGGAAGCACTTCCTGACAACCCAAAGCCTGTTTCAACTCTTCCTTGAAGACAACACGACACTCTTCCTTTTTCAGCTTCCACCACTTTGTCTTCTGCTCTGTCTTTGCCTTCTTCACCTTCCTCACCATCAGCGTCATCCTGCACACCACCATCCTATGCTGTTTGGCAACACTCTCACCCGCTACTACTTTGCAGTCACTGACTTCCTTCAAACTGCATCGTCTACACAAGATGTAGTCTACCTGTGTGCTCCTACCTCCGCTTTTATAAGTCACCTCCTATGCTCCTGTCTCTTCTGGAAAAAAAGTATTCACCACAACCATTTCCATCCTTTTGCAAAATCTATCAACATCTGTCCTTCTGTGTTCCTGTCCTGGATACCAAACCTGCCCATCAGTTCCTCGTCCCCTCTGTTGCCTGCACCAATATGTCCATTGAAGTCTGCACCAATGACCACTCTTTCACCTCTGGGGGTACTCTGCATCACTTCATCTAAGTCACTCCAGAATCTCTCCTTCTCTTTTAGCTCACATCCTGTCTGTGGGGCATAAGCACTAGCAACATTGAACATCACAACTTCAATTTCTCACTTGAGCCTCATCACTCTGTCTGACACTCTTTTCACTTCTAGAACATTCCTGACAAACCCCTCCTTCAAGATGACTCCCACTCCATTTTTCTTCGCATCCACACCATGATAAAACAGCTTAAACCCTGCTCCTAAGCTTCTAGCCTTACTACCTTTCCACCTGGTCTCTTGAACACAGAGTATGTCCACATTCCTCTTCTGCATCATGTCAGCCAGCTCTCTACCTTTTCCTGCCATCGTTCTAACATTCAAAGTCCCTACTCTCAGTCCTAGACTCATGCTTTTCCTCTTCTTCCTCCGCCTATGGCCACGCCTCCCACCTCTCCTTCTTCGACCAACAGTGGTCCAATTTCCACCAGCACCCGGTTGGTTAACAGCACTGATGGCGGTCGTTGTTAACCCGGGCCTTCGACTGATCTGGTATGGAGGTCATGTTTGTGATTTGCATTATAAATTTTGGCATTGGTTTCACGTCGGATGCCCTTCCTGGCAGAACCCTCTACCCATACCTGTCAAGATGTACGGTTTTGGCGTAATTTGTACAAGTGAGCACTGATTTTTAAATGTGTTTGCCGTACGTCCGAAATCTGTACGTTTTTCGATCATTTCGTCTTTTTTTTTTAACTCCGTTTTTTGTGTCACCGTTTCGGTAAAGAGATGCTACGCCGAATTGGTCTGTAGCCGTTTTCTCGTGAGAATCGCGCATTGCGTTTATCGTCTGCTATCGTCTGCTCTTTCCGACCACGTGACCGCACTTTCATTTCCGCCATCATTCCCAGTTAGTTTTCGTGACTCGCAGTGGATACAGTTGATACAAACGTGATAACAATATGGATGGAACAGCTAAAAAGAAAAGGAAAACTAATGCCCACGGACGCCATCTACCAGAATGGCAGCCCGGAAGACCTTGAGAGAAGATGACACCATTCCCCCTGCAACAACAACAAAATTCTTCGAGGCTGTTAGAGGCTTTTATGAAGCTGTTGTCAAAAAGATGATTGATAAATTTCCTTTTGAAGACAGCATTTTGAAAGACTTGGTAGTGCTGGAACCCAAAAAACAGTGTGACTATACCCATGTTGTGTCACTGAACAGGTCTCTTTCAGTGTATGTGGATGAAGAGCACCAGGTTATATGTTACAACATTACCAATAAATTCATATTATATTAAAAATAGAGTTTAATTTTTGTTTCATATTGCACGCGATAATAAGACGCGTAAGATTAGTTGCTATTTTGTAAGGGCATAAATAGCCATTTGTAAGATTGCCAACGGCCTCGGGTTGACAGGTATGTCTACCCATTTATCCGGGCTTGGGACCAGCGTGAGGGAGAGACACTGGTTTGTGTTAGCGACACTGGGGGGAGGGGACAGTGACAACCTTGTGGAGAATGGTACTCGAACCCCCAACCCTAGGATCAGCGATCCAGCATCTTTTCCCACCAGGCCACCACTGCCCCCTCCTGTCAACAAAACATACAAATAAAAAATGTAATCAGTCTCAGCCTCACGATTGGAGCATCAGCAAAGTGTGTAACTATCAATCGGGAGATCGCAACTTTAAATCTGGGTTGATGCCAGAGCCATCCGTGACCGGGAGTGCATGGGAGCTAATTGGCTGAGTTCTCTCGGAAGAAGGGATACGTTCACTTCCCTGGCACTCACATCAATCACCAGCCAACCATGGGCATCTGCGAGCTCATTCATACAGGAGGGCACAAAAATGGGGGGAAAAATCAAGAAAGAGTAATCAGTCTCAACAAATGTTCCGGAGAAATTTGTACAGACAGCAGATAGGAGGATTCTTGCATAATTTGCTATACATTTTAGAAATGTCATCAATATAATAGACAACTTTGAAATGATAACATATGTTACGTCTTCATTGTTATAATTCTTCCCTCTAGTGATTCACTTCCATGTGTCAATATGGCTTCATTTTCAAGTCTTATATAAAAGACTGAGGCAGGTTTTTAAATCTCCAGCTCTCATTTCCACGCGACATTCTTGTGTGCACATTTGACAGTCAAATTCTATGTTAGGTTATATGATGTAAGCAAACTACTTTGTTTTCTCAGGCTTTTTATCTAACGCAAGATGGATGAAGCCCACAAAACACACACACACACACACACACGCGCACACACGCAGACACACACACACACACACACACACACACACACACACACACACACACACACACACACACACACACACACACTCAAAGATACTCACACAAATGCACACACCTGGAGCTATCTATAAACTTGCCAAGGCAACTATGCCTAATGAAAGAAGACCAGCAAGTTTTCTTTTTTTCCACTGTCTTCAACTTCTTGTCATATCTATACCCCCTCTGCTTATAGATCAATTCCCTTTGGTGTATCAAACTGGAATTATGGTTCCAGGACATTTGCTCACAGGACAATTGCTCACAAACTGAATGAAAAAACAGACATTTGCAAACAACATAAAACATTTGGTTGAATTTTAACCCTAAGCCTAACCCTAACCCTAAACCCTAACCCTAAACCCGAACCCTAACCCGAACCCTAAACCCTAACCCTAACCCTAAACCCTAGCCCTAATCATAATCCTAAACCCTAACCCTAACCCTAACCATAATATATACAGACACTCCCCTACTTACGTTTATTCGTTTTACGCTTTTTCGATTTTACGTTGTTTTTTTTTTTTTCCAAGAAAAAGTCGAATTTTGAGTTTAGACGTACCTACGTAGTACGCTGACGTAATGACACAATGACGTAATGACACTGCATCCATTGTTTACAAACAACAGACTGAATGTGCCCCTCCTTCCCAGTTCAGTTTTATATATATATATATATATATATATATATATATATATATATATATATATATATATATATATATATATATATATATATGATTTTCTGAGTAGATGCTTCCATAGGAGAGTGCTCATAGCGTAACCATCCTCTCTCTTCAGGTGATCATTCTTCTATAATTCTTCTTGATTTAGGGGTGTTTTATGAGATACGGTAATGGTATTTATGGATGGGATGTATAGTACAGAAACATACAGTAACAACTTACGTTCATTTTCAACTTACGTTCGGTCGTCCGAAACCTAACTAAAACGTAAGTCAGGGAGCATCTGTAATGAGTTAATTTGGCATTATGTCTTTATAAGAATAAAGAATTTTTATGACACAATGTGATCTTTTTGTATTATGCATTTATTAGCACAAAGAAAAAAAGATGTTGTGAGCAAATGTCTGCTTTTTCATTAAGGCTGTGAGCATTTGTCCTGTGAGCAAATCTCCGCGCACCGGAATTACTATAGAGCATGACGTGAAGGGAAGTAAGATTGAGGGAAATGACATTCACGGATCACAGTAATAAACGATCTTTAGGTTTTTTTTTCACTGAACCATTTTTGCATTATATTTACAATAATAATTTAAATCATCACTTCCCCCAGTGCAGATAACTGGGTGATCAAAGGCCGGCCATGTCTCTCACTGTCTATGGTGTGAGGATCATGTAAAAGAACCATTGCTGACTTTCGTCAAGTGCAGCTGCATAGGTGTCAGCATCTTCCTGCCCCTTGCTAAAAGGGTTGTGTCAGGAAGGGCATCTGATGTAAAAACCTATGCCAAATCGAATATGCGAATCATTAATATGACTTCCATGAAGATGGAGACAGATGAGTCGTTGTGGCGACCCCTGAAAGGCAACAGCTGAAAGGAAAAAAATTTAAATCATCATTTGCACTTGGTTTTATTTATTAAAAGCTAAATAAAATCAAAAAGTTATCATTCTCCATACGCAGTGTGTACAAATATCTTCTACTGAATTTGTATATTCCTAAGCTATTTCGCCAGCAAAAAAACAAACATTAATGGTTTCCAGTTTCATTTTCATTCGGTTTTCATTTATACAAACATTCATTCAGTCATCCATTTTCTGTAACCACTTAATCCTAATTTGGGTTGCAGGGAGGCTGGCGCCCATTCAATCCGACTCTGGGTAAGGGCAGAGTACACCCTGGACAGCTCAACAGGCCATCGCAAGGGAGAAACATGCTGACAGCTATGTAGTCTCCTCTTGTCGAAAGTCAGCAATGGTTCTTTAACAGCTTCTCATCATAAACAGTGAGAGACATGGCCAGCCTTTGATAACCCCGTTAGCTGCACTGAGGGTATTACAAGCATATACTGTCATTATAAGATGTAATTGTCTCAACCTACTACCGCAAAGCTTGAAGAACATAGTTATCTGGAATGCCTCTCTGCTGATACATTAAAGAGAACTGGTATCGATCGTCATTACAACACAGCTTGTGAGTATGTAATATGTAGTTTGTGAGAATGTAATACGCAATACAGATGCTTATTTAAACATAAATGAGCATAAAAAAAAACAAAAAACTGGCAATTTTATTCTCTAGATTACTTGGAGGGACTGACCTGTGGTAGCTAATAGTTGTTTTTCCATGAAAGTGACATCAATTCAATTCAGTTTAGTTTTAGTTGTATAACGGTTTTTAAAATTGACATTGTCTCAAAGCAGCTTTACACAAAAAAAAAAAAAAACACGCGAAAGTAGGGGCTAACAATGGATAAAAGAATTTAAACGTGTCCTATTACCCCTTCATATCCTTTTCAACCTAACATCAACACACTGGGTGAGGTCAACGTCTCTCATGGAGACAGTGAGACATCACATTCTAGTGCCTCTCAGGATGAGAATTCCAGTAAACCCAAAATGGGTTATGCAGCCAGCGTTTTGCCGACAGTTTTCTCGTCATAAATTGGTTCAGAAACAAAAAAAGTTTTCCATGACATCTGCGCTCCTGCAGCTTAGCACTTCCCATCATGTGTTATGCTACATGGGCCAGTGACGTAGTGCAGCCATTCCAACAGGTTTGCATCACTACCAGGCTGGGACAGCCAGTCAGAGAGGCAACATGTCTCTGACAGGCAATCATTATATCATTCGTGATCATTTTGAAGAGCTAATAACGCTAATTCATAACAGGAACCCTTTAATAATTCCACTTATATGGAACTATGGAACCCAAACTTGTTCAAGCATTAAAAACCCAAGCATAGGCCATAAAGACATGATATGGGAAGTTTGGTCTGGAAGCACTTGGGCTGTCTGCACAGAGAACGAACCCCAATCCCATTGAACACCTTTGGCATGAACTGGAACACAAACTACATACAAACTACAACTAGAACACAAACTACAACTGGAACACAACCAATGATACTACTGAAACAATTGTACGATTGATTAATAACCTTTAGCAATCCTGTGTTAAAAAAAAGTGTTTGATTTTGCCAAGCTGATTTTGACTGAAAGATTTTGACAATGGTGTGCAGAGAGGGGCGGTTGTGGCCCGGTGATAAAGTGCTGGAATACTGCTCCCAAGGTCGGGGCTCAAGCCCCACTCTCAAGCATTGTCGCTGCGTCCCCCGGTGCAGCAAACTGGCTTATCAAAAGCTGGTCATGTCTCTCATTGTCTGTGGTGAGAGGCATGTAAAAGATCTATTGCTGACTTCTGTTAAGAGAAGCTGCATAACCATCAGTGTGTTTCTGTCCTGCGATGTCCAGGGTGTTGTCTGCCCTCACACAGAGTTGGCTGAGATAGGTGCCAGCCTTCATGTAACCCTAATTAGGATTAAGCGGTTCAGAAAATGAAGGGTGTGCAGAGACATTTGATTATATACCACCCCATAAGTTCAGATATTGGAGACTTTTACCTGGAGTCGGCTGGGATGTGCGCCGGCCTACCCGCAACCCTAATTAGGATTAAGCGGTTACAGAAAATGAACGATGAATGAACTTGTAGAAAAAGTTCAACTGCCCCATCTAGCCTTTACTATAAGCCTGGTTCATCCCCCATCCCCACCCCACCCCCACCCCTGTATCCTGCCTTCTGTTAGAAACCTAGAATAGAAAGGAGACCTTTCCTATTAAATAGGTTGCAACCGCAGCATTTACTGAAAAAGCTAACTATTTCTAGTTTATTTCAATCCCATGCACAAAAGCAGACTATTTTTTGACAATGGAAAGTAATAACACGTGCTTCATAAGTATTAGTACAGTATTCACGGTAAAAGTCTGAACTTCCAAGATAGTCCATCACGTGCCATTTTACTGATATTTTACCTGACCTGCACCCATGATTTTGCAGGTCGAGCATCTACATGTTGCTTCCAGATTGTCATTCTACATTGTTGGTGGCTCAGTGACAAGCCAGTCCCTGTGAACGCTGGTTTTAGAAGTTGGCGCTGGTAACCCAAATTATGATAATACTTACACTACTACTACTACTACTATTACTACTACTACTACTACTACTACTATGAACAATAATAATAATAATAATAATAATAATAATAATAATAATAATTATCATCAGCAACAGCAATAGTAGTACTGTAGTTGTAGTAGTAATACTGGAGTAGTATGTATGCTCATGTACTAAAGGCCAATGACAGTCATCACAAAAAGGGCTCACAGGGTGGCGCTCTAATCCACAGTCAAGTTGTATTCTGGTCAAGGAGATTATGTTGCTAGAAATAAAAATACATGTCCATGTGCAGACCTCTGAGCAAATGTTGGTATTATAGCAAAATAAAATAAATATTATCCCATTTTAAAGTTATTAGTCCACATATAATCTCTTATTTGAACTGATTCAAACAAATAAATAATTAATGAGAATCGCATCAGGCATATACTGTATTATGCAAAGGTTTCAAATGCCTAAGAGCTTCATTCATAAACGTTTCATGTAGCCAATGGTTGTGGATATAAATATACAGAAAACATAGAAATAGATACTGACAGATTTATTGATCAGCCATAACATTAACACCACCTGACTTGTTTGTGGCTTGGCAGCCTCATGCACAGCACTGTATGTTCTGAAAACATTCTGTGACCATAGTAAGCATTTTCTGCTTCAGTAGCTCATCTGTCGGATCAGAACCAGACGAATCCAGTGCTTCAAGCACTTCAGTGATCTTTGGACACCTATGGCACTCTGGCCAGTTCACCTTGTTTGGACCACCTTTGGTACATAGTTACCACTGTATATCACAAACATGAGCTGATGTTGTGCAGACGAACAGACCAAGTCGTCTGGCCATTACAATGTCCCTTGTCAAAATCACTCAGATCTTAATGCCTGCTAATTTTTCCTGCCTCCAACACATCAACTTTAAGAACTGACCGCTCCTTTTCTATCTAATCATCCAAGTCTTTGGTAGACACCAACGCAATGAGATAATCAATGTTATTCACTAATTACTCACTAAAAATCCATTCATCTACTCATTTTCTGAACTGCTTAATCCTAATTAGAGTCATGGGAAGGCTGGCGTCCCTCTCAGCCAACTCTAGGCAAGACCAGGTACACCCTGGACAGCTCGTCAGGCCATCACAGGGCATTCACTAAAAATAAAATGATTTATTTTAGACCCTTACAGTCATGTATCCTATAAACTATACAAAGATATTTTCGAGGAAATTTCAATCTTCTTTTTCTTTTCCTTTCAGCTTTTCCCTTCAGGGGTCGCCACAGCGAAATCATTTGCCTCCATCTCACCCTATCCTCTGCATCTTCTTCTCTTACACCAACTACCTTCATGTCCTCCTTCACCACATCCATGAATCTTATCTTTCGTCTTCCTCTCTGTACTATATTACAGATGCATTAAATCCTCACAGCCCTCAATGAACATAAGTCTGACATTATAATTTAATTCAACCTAATTTAATTTAATTTAATTTAATTTAATTTTTACTTTTATTATTCAAAGTTCTTTATCCTTTATTCGGGACACAGGGTGATTTCAGGCAAAGGCAAAGAACAACCTGGATAGCTGACCAGACCATCCCTATATAACACAGACAACTATTCACACTCACACTCATACATAGGGGCAATTGAGAATATGCAATTAGTCCATTGTGCATATTTTTACGACTGTAGGAGGAAATTGAAGTACTCAGAGAAAACCCATGCAAGCACGGGGCAAGCATGTAAATTCCACACATGAACACCCTCACTAGGCACATGACTTAAACCCAGGACCTTCATGCTGTGAAGCAGAACTGCTAACCGTGACATCACCGTGGGACTATTTATTTCTTTTATTGGATTCTCATCATCATCATCATCATTCATTTTCTGTACCACTTAATCCTAATTAGGGTCGTGGGGAAGTTGGCCCCCATCTTCAACCGACTTTGGGCAAGGGCAGAGAACACCCTGGGCAGCTCGCCAGTTTATTTGGTTCTATTTGTCTGTACTTTTCTGCATTTAATTTTTGTCGGAACATACACTTTACATCAGCATAGAAGACAGTGAAGCTCACACACCAGTTTGTTTTTTCATGATAAGAACTGATTACTTAATGACAGCATTTTTAAGTTTTGGTATTTCTCTACATAGCAATGAGACACCACCATGAAAAAGTGGAAAGATTTATGTGTTTTACTTCATAGTGTTTTTGCCAGAAAGTATGTTTCATCCTTATTTATTACCACTCAAGTGTGCTTCAGTCTCAAAAAGAACACTCATCACTGTACTGACAACATCCTATAAGCTACTCCTCCATCTTGGGAACTGGCGATGCATAATAATATTCGGTCAGATTAGAAAGGATATGATGGAAGGTTGAAAGTAAAATGTTACCTCTTCCAAAAAAGCAGACATATTGGCCAAGGCTGAGAGAAAACTATGAAATAGAGCAGAGTGTTCAAAGAAGCAGAGAAATTCTTACTCTTTTGATTTGGAAATCATTCAACATTCAAAACACCAAGTTAGCTTACAAAAGCAGGTGCAATGATAGATCAAATTAGATGCAAATTTACATACCGCAGACTCTCTTTCAGTTTCAGTGGGATTACTACAGTACAGGGATCCCTCACTTTCTGCGGTTAATTGCGACCGAGGTTCCCACATGACCACCAAATTCCGCGAAGTGGGATCAAGGGCCCCCCCCCCCCACCTGATGTATACATACATGTATATGTGTATATAATATCAATCAATACATATCCAATGCTATAAATGCTTATAATAATGAAACAATTAAACATTAAAAAAGACTGCATAAGATGTAAATAAAATAAATAAATATACACACATATAGACACGCACGTGAGCGCGCATGCACGCACCTCACAGAAATGTAACTAGTTTTGATGGGAGATTTTGGGTTGTTTTCTGTTTTGTATTTTTTTAGGGTTTTTTTTTTTGCATAATTGGCCTGGTTTTTGTGGCATTTTCCTTAACTTTTCCCCCTATTCTTCCTTAATTTCTTTATTTTTTAATTCGATGAATATTAAAAAAAAAAAAAAAACGCGACGCACTGAAGCCGCATGAATTGAAGGGTGAAGTAGCAAGGGATCCCTGTATATCTAATTCAAAAAAAAAATTTGGATATGACTCTTTTTTGTAGAATAATTTTATAACAGTAAGCTCAAGTAAGGTGGCATTGCTGGCCCATGGACTAAAACCCTATGATTGGAGATGCAAATCAATGTTGATCAAAAAAACCCTGGTCGGCAAAAGTATGCAGTTAGACTAAAGTTCCTGTTTAAACAAAAGCCCCATGTTGGTTAGAAGCCCTTGGTTTGGCAAGAATTTCCAGTTGTGCAGAAGTCCATGTTTAGAAAAAAGTCCTTTGTTGGAAAAAAAAAGTCCTGTGTAGAAAAAAAAAGTCCCTTTGTTAACCAAAGCCTGTGTTGGCCAGAAGTCTCTGGTTGGGAAAAAGCTGACAGTTGGGCATAAGTATTTTTTGGGGCAAAAGTATCACGCTGTACAAAAGCCCTTTTGATAGCTAAAGTCACATGATGTCCACAAGCTCCTGGTTGGACAAAAGCCTTTATTCGGGTTCGAGGTCCGGTATGGGCAAAGTGAATTTAGGATAATTTAACCGTAATTATAAACATAATTTCTTGTCTTTCACTTCTAACAGTTTCCTTGAGAAGACACAGTGAAGGTAACATAAACCATAAAAACATTCATTATTTGTCAAGGCTATTTTGTAATTACTGGACTGGGGGTTGACCAACACAGAGCTAGCACCCAGTCAGGCTCTTTTAAATAAAATAAGTATTTTACGAGACTTCACTGATGTATATTATCTCCTTAAACTGCATAATGTCCATTGAATGTCTACAAGACTGGAAAATCCTTTCAAGGTTAGTGCAGTCTATAAAATGTGCATTGCATGCATCAGGGTAATAATGTTTATTATGATAAATGTTCCTTCTCCGTGTAACATACAGTAGCTTGTTTTTGTTTTTACTAGCTTTCAACAAAGCACATTTATAACCACATGCTTTTCATTTAAGCGGTGTACACTACTCCGAACAGACAACAGTAATAAGTCTGGCTGTCAGCTAATTATGAGTTTTTGTTCTTTTATATTGTGCTCATCTTCAGCAATCTGAGTATAACTGCCTCCAATGACGTCTGCCTGCTTTTTATTTTAAAACAGGGTGTAAGGTGATCATAATATCCGATGATCCACATGTGAAATGTGTTTGATTTAAATGATACACTGTTTTATGATTTTATGAAGTGGATTGTGTTGTGTCCAATCGAAACTGGACTATGAGTCATTCATTCCTTCACCACGCTCTAATCTGCTGACAAACCAAAACCACTGCTCCCTCAAACAGGGAAATGCCCATTAACTCCACCATTGAAAACACCAAGCTGCCAAGGAAGGACACTGAAGTCGAACTGTGAAGTTTATAACTATACTGTAGCAAAATGCTCCAGTTAAATGAGAGTTAATCAGCTTTCCTGACTGACAAGGCTTTCTGATCTCTTCTGTATTTAAATAATTTACACATGAAAACTTTTCTCTTACTGATAAACAATACAATAATACAGTGTTGCTTCTGAAAAAGCCACGCACTCCATACAAATGCATTACAAGATCTAAAAAAAAAAAAAAAAAAAAAAAGGTTTAGCAGTTCATCTGAGAATAGCCTGAACTTCCAAGCTTTTATTTATTTATTTCGTTTTTAACCAAAGCATGTGCGTTTTATTGCATGTAAATCCTCTCATGAGCTCTAAAGAAAGCATTCTCAATTTCACAATGGTCTTCGCATATTTAGATCCTGCTGTATTAAAGGATTGAACAAGGCTTTCGTAGGCAATGTGAGCTTAGAATATTTCACTCAGAGGCAGCAGATCTGAGATATATTAGAGTCACTATACTAAAGGGTCAGAAAAAGTACCAGTTATTCATAATTCTTTGCGACTGTACTGACACTGATGCTGGAATATTTATTTATGAGTACCATTTTTATACGTGGGGCCGATGGCGTAGTGGTTAGGGTGCTGTGCTCATGATCGGGAGATTGTGTGTTTAAATCCCAGTTAGGAACACACACACACACACACACACACACACACACACACACACACACTGTGTTAAGACCCCTGGGCAAGGTATGAATGGGTACCAGTAAAAATATATTGGGAAGGTAACCTGTAATGGGACTAGCATCCCATCCAGGCGGAGTTGAACTCCTAGTCACTTCATGCTACAGAAACCAGGAATAAGCACCGGCCTGATGAGCCACTAGGCTCGGGTGTAAAAAGCCCAACAGACTTTACCTATACCTACCATTTTTATATCCAGAAAACAGTGTGATGGGTTTGCAAGTGCTTCTACTTGATATGGTTATCATGTTTATGGATTCTTATCTTATACTGAGTGCATAGCATGGCTTCCCCCATACAGCCGGATGTAGTATCCCATGTCCATAACTGGCAAATGAAGTAAAACCAATTTAAACCTAAAGATGGTTATCTTCTAGTGTGGCTAAAATAACAGATATTACAAGTTAGAATAAAAACAAATAAAATTGGCAGATATTTACATTCTTGTTTTACAATATCTTAAGATAATATTACATTGGCTCGCCTTTCCTTTCCCGAATGCTAATGTATTTAAACAGCAAGAAAAATCTATTTACAATAGAGAAAAAGTAACATACACATCATTCACTCATCTCACACATTTACCGAACTTTTTACTCACACTAGGGTCGGGGAGAGTCTACAATCTGAATGGATCACCAGACCATCCCAAGGCCACAAGGTGCACATATGAGCAAAACTATCCCTGAAGCTTCCCGACCTCTGTTGTTACATTCATTCATTCCTTTGCCGAACTGCTTTAACCTTTATTATGGTTCAGCTGACTCTGAGTGAAGGCATGTAACTCCCTGAACAGCTTTTCAATTCATTGCAGGGCTAAAGCACACAACCATTCACATGCACATTTATACCTAGGGGCAGTCTGGAACTGTCAATTCAACTGTTCTGCATTTGTTTGGACTGTGGGAAGCACCCAGAGTAAAGCAATTCAAGCATGAGGTGAACATGCAAACTCCACTCAGAAACACCCTCGCTAAGTCTGCTAACTCAACATGCTAACCACTGCACCATCAGGCGTAGGCTGTGTTGTACAGTATACAGTACTGTATATCTGAATGGACTCTGATGGTCAGTTTCTTTTCATACTGTTGTCACTTTATGTAAATGCTTAGATGAAATAAGGTCATGCAATCGTGGATGTAATAACTAAAAAATTTCCAGCTGTTATATGGCAGGTAACACGTCACTGCATGCTGCATCACAACACAGACAAAAATAACCACTGGTTAAAGTATGTATCATAGATGAATGCATGCATAAGTGCCATAAATGTCATAAGATATAAAAATTATAGCTGGTATGAGTACTTTGTACGCCGTTGCAAATAAAACAATATAATATGTTATGTTTTATATTACATTACATGTTTTATGATACATATAAAACTAAATGACAAGTTGTAAAAACACATCACAGTTACATCCAGCTCATATGAAAGGAATTTGAATATTTATATGTTCACTATTTCACGACAGGGTAAACAGAAAAAGTGCTACGTGGAGAAAACTCAGATCCTCTTTGTACAGGATACATGGGAAAGAGTAGCGCTAGATTGCCCCACCTGGTATACGAGCAAAGCAACGCAGGAAGGCAGAGGCTGAGAGAAAACGAATGCTATGGAAGTCTAGGACCACCACTGCCTCCATACCTTCCATGCCAGCAGACTACTGTACTTATGCTTGACATATGGCGGAGCCTCCCAAGCTTATTGCCTCTGCGAATTTTAAAAGTATTTTTTAACGTTGTTTTTTGGAAATATCGTATTACAGCAGCAGGCTCAGCAGATGGTGCTGTGGACTTTCTATCGTTTGTTTCAGCTCGGTGGAGGTTTGCATTGCATTATTATGTTGTTGTTGTTCGTACTATATTAATGGTAACTGTAAACCTGAAGTGGAAAGACAGCATCAATGTTGTTTAAACACATATATTAAAAAGCCTCCGCTATTTCCATGGAAATTCAAGTTCTTTACCTCATAAACAAAAGTCACATAATTGTCCAATCACATTGAAGCAAAAATCGTGTTTAAAAAATCAACTGGCTGACAATGAAACTGGGAGTTTTTGGAGTCCAGACTGTTGTTTCCCATGTGTATTCGGACACCAACAAATTAGAGATTAGCCTTATATCACGCGATTGCAAAAAAAAAAATTCAGAACTTGCAAAGACATGACATGCACACAGCCAATGTCCTTTAAGTATTTTTATGCGTATTAAGAAAGGACTTGAGCAAATGAAGAGCCAAGAACCAGAGTTTTCTAACCAACAGAAAGCTGTTCTTGCAATACTGTATAAAAAAGAGCAGAGATAATGTTTATGATATACAGGAATCCAAAATCATAAGGAAGATAGGGGGCGGGGGCGATTGTGGAATGCATAGACCTTATCCACATCTCTCAAAATATGAAAATATGACCTTATCTCATTTTTCAATTTTTGTGAGTTAGACGCTGTGGCTGTCAACTCATAAGCTGGAGTCAATGTTTAAAGAAAGGTGTTTAAAAAAAAAAAAATATATATATATATATATATATATATATATATATATATATATATATATATATATATATATATATATATAGAGAGAGAGAGAGAGAGAGAGAGAGAGGATTTTCTGAGTAGATCCTTCCGTAGGAGAGTGCTCGATACTTTTTGGTAGAGCAAATAACAATAAAAATAAAAGGACAGGACAAAGACTTTCTGTTGAAACTCCAGTTATCACTACAGATCTGTTTCGAGGGGTGGTGAAACCATCCTCTGCCTTCCGGTGATTATAGATTCGAAAATCACCTGAAGAGAGAGAATGGTTTCACCACCCCTCGAAACAGATCTGTAGTGATAAATGGAGTTTCAATAGAAAGTCTTTGTCCTGTCCTTTTATTTTGTTATTTGCTCTACCAAAAAGTATTGAGCACTCTCCTACGGAAGGATCTACTCAGAAAATCCTATATATATATATATATATATATATATTTTTTTTTTTTTTTTTTTCCCCCTTCTGGATATTTGGAGGGGTAGTGGTGGCCTAGTGGATAGGGTGCAGGATCCCTGACCCCTAGGGTTGGGGGTTCGAGTCCCCACAAGGTTGTCACTGTCCCCCCAGTGCAGCTAACTGGGTTATCAACGGCCAGCCATGTCTCTCACTGTCCATGGTGTGAGGCTGTAAAGGAACCATTGCTGACTCTTAACAAGAGTAGTTGCAAAGCTGTCAGCATGTTTCCGCCCTGCGATAGCCTGGCAAGCTGTCCAGGGTCTACTCTGCCCTTGCCCAGAGTCGGCTGAGATGGGTGCCAGCCTCCCCATGACTCTAATTAGGATGAAGCGGATACAGAAAATGAACAATGAATGATGATATTTAGAGGTTTTTGGATCGCCACATGCTCCGTATGGACAATCAATCACTAAGCCTAATAACACAAGGTTAACACAAGATTAAACTGATAGGGCTGAAAATACCTCAAGTATTTCCAATAAAACATATAATTTTAAATATTTTGCAAATTTGTTGTTTACTGCTTAGAGATGTTTGAACATGCCAAACTCACTTATTAACTTGGTGCACCCTACTGCAGTCTTACATGCCAGCTAGACAGGATTAGCCGACATGATAAAATGTGGACACAGTTACAAACTAGGCAGTGTAAAAATGATCACCTGAATAATAATATCACGGAGCTTTTCATTCATGTTATGTGTGGATTCCAACAGTATGCACCTACTCCCTGGTGCTCAGGAGTTCACAGCAGTGAGAAGGGAAAAAAAAAAAGAAGCCAAGAAACTGTAGTGCAATACTAAGCACAACATTCTGTTAAGGCCAACAATTGTGTTTTTCTATAGCAATCTGTGCTTTCTGTTTATATTGGCAGCAATACAGCAAAGCTGCTGAAAGCCATTTTTGAGGAGAGCTGAACACACGGTCTGCAACCGGACAGGAAGCAGTTAAACAGTTAAAAACATTATCCCTGTATTTTGGTTTTTAGATAATATTTCCTGATCATAACTCCTGAACCAGTGACAATAAACACGTCGCATCGGGCTTGAAATGTTTTTCATTAAAATTTCTTTTCTATTTTTATTAATTTATTATTTTTATTAATTATTTTTTATTTAGTGGGCAGTGGTGGCCTCGCGGTAAAGGTGCTGGATCACTGATCCTAAGGTTGGGGGTTCAAGCCCCACTCACCACAGGGTTGTCACTGTCCCTCCAGTGCAGCTAACTGGGTTATCAAAGGCCGGCCATATCTGTCACTGTCTATGGTGTGAGGTTCATGTAAGAGAACCATTGCTGATTTTCGACAGGGAGTAGCTGCAAAGCCATCCACGTGTTTACACCCTGTGATGGCCTGGCAAGCTGTCCAGGGTGTACTCTGCCATCGACCAGAGTAGGCTGGGATGGGCGCCAGCCTCCCCGCGACCCTAATTAGGATTTAGTGGTTACAGAAAAGGAACTGATGATTATTTTTAATTAATTAATTTTTATTTATATCACAATTTTTGGTCAAATGAATGACCTTTATCTAGCTAGTTTGTGTGCCTAATTTGCTTAGTTAGCAGTCCTTGAAGAAGAGCGCAATGAGAAACACATTTGCTCTGTAAGTAAGGTACCGGTAAGCCTCTGACATCATCATTTTTGCGCGAGAAATAAGAGTCTGTCTGTCTTCCTTTCAGCTTTTTCCATTTTACTCGGGGGTCGCCACAGCGAATCATCTGATTTACACGTTTTGATTTGGCAGAGGTTTTTATGTCGGATGCCCTTCCTGTCACAACCCTTTTAGCAAGGGACAGAAACACGCTGACGGCTTTGCAGCCTACTCTTTACGAAAGTCAGCAATGGTTCTATTACATGCCTCTCACCATAGACAGTGAGAGACATGGCCCGCCTTTGATAACCCAGTTAGCCGCACTGGGGGGACAGTGACAACTTTGTGGAGAGTGGGACTCGAACCCCCAACCTTTGGATCATCGAGCCAGCGCCCTATACCACTAAACCACCACTTCCCCGCGCGAGAAATAAGAATCCGGCGGTGAATTTCTTAAGCCAGTGAGATTCCATTTTTTTCCATTGATTTTTTGCTAGTTTTATTTGTAGTCTTATAACAACATTTATACAGTTCTATAAAATCTAATCCTTATAAATAATACTATCTGATAGAAATCATGTAGCATCTACAATGAATATATTATTCATGTATTTGTTAATTGTTTATTTTAATATAAAACTTTAACATTAATAAATAATTTTTATTTTGTGGGGTTTTTTGTGCACAACTGCTAGACAGGCTAAATTATAGTAGGAACATTGTAATAATAAAACCCTATAGATATAATAACCACAGTTATAATAAATTTGTAACACTGCAAATGTAATTTTAAAATAATGTCTTTAAAAGTTTTAGTTTAAGTTATGTTATCTTATTTTTAATATGTGCCACAAAAAGCATGGCTGCATTCTCCATATGTAATGATGTACACCAGCAGTGATGTGTGAGTGTGAGAATCAATTCTGTGGTTTTTAAAGGCTTTCACTCCAGCAGTGTCCATTACCTAATCCATTCAGAATTCCCAGGTTAGGAAGAATCACCCACTCTCTGCACTGTAACAAATAAGAAACCATTATCTGTCTCATAACCTCAAAGAGCTTACCACAGACAGATTGGGCATCATATGGAAATTAATTCGGTAATGATGGCATCGGTCAGCAAAACCACTGTCATTTCATGCATCATAAAATCATGCATAGCTGATTTATGCAAATCCTAACCTTTAACATTTGAATGATAATAACTGCTGAGGGGGTAAAAGGTACTGTATATTTATTTGTGAACGAAAAAGACTTAGATAAACAAGTTATATTTAGTATCGGTTCTGATCTGCATAAGAAAGGAAAGCAAAAATTATATTTTCTGAGAAATATTAAAGGTAGAAGAGGTGTAATGGATACATATTAAAAATAGAAATAATTCTAAATCTGATATATATATATATATATATATATATATATATATATATATATATTATAAAATATATGTTCAACAGTTCATTTTCTGCAACTGCTTAATCCTAATTAGGGTCGCGGGGAGCCTGGCGCCCATCCTAGCCGACTCCGGGTAAGGGCAGAGTACACCCTGGACGGCTTCGCAGGCCATCGCAGGGCGGAAACACTCTGACGGATTTGCAGTTACTCTTGTCGAAAGTCAGCAATGGTTCTTTTACATGCCTCACACCACAGACAGTGAGAGACATAGCTGACCTTTGATAACCCAGTTAGCTGCACTGGAGGGGAAAGTGACAACCCGTGGTGAGTGGGGCGTGAACCCCCAACCTTAGGATCAGTGATCCAGCACCTTTACAACTAGGCCACCACTGCCCTTAAAATATATGTTTCTTGTGAAATATTAGATTATTCAGAGTAAATGGGAGGCAATGTTATCTTCCTTCACAGATTCATTAAAAGATAAGACAACTGAAAGGGTGGCCATGGGGGGTTTTCATAGTATGTGGCATGACCACGCCTCTTTTCAGCCAGCTGTTTTGTAAATGATGTTTGGATTTCTTGGTTTCACTCTGGATACTCCGTTTCCTCGCACAGTCCAATGACATGCACAGTCGGCTCACCAGATGTTTCAAATTGTCCCTAGGTGTGAGTGTAAGTGTGAATGGTTGTTGACCCAGCAATGGACTAATGAGCTGTTCAGGGTGTACCCTGCCTTCACACAAAGTTATCTGAGATAGGCTCCAGTTTCCTCATGAAACCTAGTAGGATAAAATGATTCGGATAAAGTGATTCATCTATGAATGAATAACAATAAATTTCACTCGATGCTACCATTACATAATGACTTTAAATTTGCACCTCTAGTGTATGTCACAAGACGAGGACGAACCTTATGCTATAAAAGACTTTTTAAAAGTTTGTCGGGAAAAAGAAATGTTGCGTAGGTGTGTACATTTCATGTCTCATAGGGATAACAAGAGTGCTACCAAGAGATTAGGATTACCACACATCAATGTCACTTTCTGTGGGTGCAGATTAGAATTTTGCCACACCCTAGATTACCACCCCAATAAAATACTTTAACTAAGATAGTCATCACGTTGTAAAATATTTGGCTATGTCAATGCTCTAATGCACAATAAATAACCACATGAATGATGGTAAAGGGTAGTGGTGGCCTCGTGGTAAAGGTGCTGGATCACTGATCCATAAGGTTTGGGGTTCAGGTCCCACTCTCCACAAGGTTGTCACTGTCCCCCCAGTGCAGCTAACTGGGTTATGAAAGGCTGGCCATGTTTCTCACTGTCTATGGTGTGAGGCATGTAAAAGAACCATTGCTGACTTTCAACAAGAGTGGGCTGCATAGCCATCGGCATGTTTTCGCCCCGCGATGGCCCGGCAAGGCTTCCAGGGTGTACTCTGTCCTTGCTCGGAGTCAGCTGGGATGGATGCCAGCCTCCCCGCAACCCTAATTAGGATTAAGCGATTACAGAAAATGAATGAATGATGGTAAAGGGTTACTTTGAGAAATTGCTGTTCTGTGAGGGTCATGTTCTTTGACTTCTCCAGCGCCTTCAACACCATCAGGCCAGCGCTTCTGCAGGGAAAGCTGGAGGACGTGGGAATGGACGGGCATCTTGCTGCCTGGATCACTGACTACCTTACTAACCGTCCACAGTACGTGCGGCTACGCAGCTGTAAGTCAAAGGTGCCAGTCTGCAGCACGGGGGAACCGCAGGGCACCGTCCTCTCACCCTTCCTTTTCAGCATTTATACCTCGGACTTTAGCTATAGCACAGACAGCTGCCACCTCCAGAAGTTTTCGGACGACTCCGCCATCGTGGGCCGTGTGTCAGAGGGGAACGAGCTGGAGTACCGGTCGGTCATCGTTGACTTCGTGGACTGGTGTGAGCGCAACCACTTGTGCTTGAACACCAGGAAGACGAAGGAGATGGTGGTCGACTTCAGAGGAGGCACACTAACACACACACACACACACACACAATCACTAGTGAACGTCCAGGGACAGGACATTGAGATAGTGAACAGTTTCAAATAGCTGGGTGTTCACCTTAACAATAAACTGGACTGGTCCCACAACACCAACGCCCTGTACAAGAAGGGCCAGAGTCGCCTCCACCTTCTGAGGAGACTTAGGTCCTTCGGAGTATGCAGACCTCTGCTCAGGACATTTTATGACTCTGTGGTAGCCTCTGCAATCCTCTACGCTGCCATCTGCTGGGCCCCGGGCAGCACAGAGCGGGACAGAAAAAGACTGAACAAGCTGGTCAGGAGGGCCAGCTCTGTCCTCGGCTGCCCACTGGACTCTGTGGAGGAGGTGAGTGAGAGGAGGATGGTAGCAAAGCTCACATCCATCATGAACAACAGCTCTCACCCACTTCACCAGACTGTAGAGAAGCTGAGTAGCTCCTTCAGTGGACGACTGAGACATCCTCAGTGCAGGAAGGAGCGCTACCGCAGGTCGTTCATTCCCACCGCTGTCAGACTGTACAACGCCACTTTGTAACTGTCTGTGAAAATACCGGTTATGTGCAATAAAAACCCCGTGCACTTTAATCAACCACATCTACCCCACTGACTGTGAACCATATCAACCCATCTACTCTGCCCTCAGATACATTACACTTTAATATAGGCCAGTCTACAGAGTCGTTCCCTTCTTTTCTTTTATTGTTTATTAATTTATACTATTTATGTATCTATTTATTTATTTACTTATATAATATATATGTATGTGTGTATGTTTGTATATGTATCTATTTTTGCACCCCCTACTGATGGTACCTCAAGAATTTCTCCATTGTGAGATTAATAAAGCTGTATCTTATCTTATAACCCATAATGTTGAGTTGGTAGTGTTTATGGTTACTTGAGATTGCTCCTACTGCTATGCAAACTCAGTTTATTTTTCTTATGTAGGGCTGATATAAAAATGGAAGTGAAATTTTTGCTAGTATGACCTTTAAAGGAAACATGGTGTTGTGACTTATGGCATTGGGCCTGAATTGAGAGAATGGCTGAAATGCTGCACTGCCAGGCGATACTGCTCCTGGGTCACCTCACAGCTCAGCCAGCTAGAGTTTCCCACAGTTCTCTCTCTCACACTGTTTCCAGTGCTACATTTCTGTTGTGTCATCAGAAACAAACTCATCTTTGATCAACCAGTGGGACCAATTTAAATGTTTTCTAGAAGGTACTGAAGTGTGGAGACTGATTTAATAATGGAATTTATTTATTCATTTTCTGAACCACTTAATCCTAATTAGGGTCACAGTGAGGCTGGGACCCATCTCAGCAGAGTACACCCTAGACAGCTCGCCAGGCCATCACAGGGCCTACTCTTGATGGAAGTCATCAATGGTTCTTTAACATGCCTTTAACCATCACCACCAGGGAAACACATGGCTCATTTTTGATATCCCAGTGAACTGGACTGGGAAACGTGTAGTAACAACCCATTGAGTGGGGTTTGAACCTTTGACCGTGGGATCAGTGATCCAGCACCCTACCACCGGATCTCAAACAATGGAGTTGGACAGATTTAAACCATTTGCCACATCAAGCTAGAATTGATGAATTTTTTGATAGATTTTCCAACAGTACCAAAGTGCATTATATTCCTGAACATGGGCAGTATCATGTTTGTATGAATAATACTGTATAGCAATTGATCTTTTGTTTACAAAGGATAGCAGACATGAATTTAGTGCGTACAACAAATTGGCCTAAAATTTGCAAAAGGAATTCAATCACTGAAAACTGGTCATAGAAACAAACTTCAAAAAGTCAGCCTACTTGTTTCAATACATTTCAGTCTGCTTCATGTCAGGACTGAAAACGTTAGAAAGTTGAAAGACGATTGAACAAACAGAGATTATTATTTTAGACATTCATTGGATTTTTACATGACTTGTGGAAATTTAGGGAAAAAATCTTCACAACTTCTTTCAGCCAACAGAATAGCTTCGATCTAATCGGCCTTATGGTGGTAGTATAGTTACGTAGTGGTTTCTGATTCGCAGCAAGATGGCTCAGGTTCGATTCCCAAGTTTGGGTGTTTGTATGTACTATACAGTACTACCCGTGATTATGTAGGTTTTCTTTGGGTACTCGGTTTTCTTCTCACGGTCCAGAAACATGCACAGTATGCA
>CM045728.1:24209849-24214849 GCA_024760905.1 Plotosus lineatus | reverse complement strand
ATGGTCACTATATGGTACACATAGTTGTACTCGATCATAGATGATTGTTAGTAGCTATGTACTTACTGTCTTTCTTGGATATTTATGAGATTTCTCAAATAGCTGCATATATACTTGAATCTGAAAAATTCCAGGTATGTATTTTTTTCTTGTTCACATTCTCTCCATGTATGTCATGCAAAGTCATCCTGCATAACTTTAATACAAGTCATAGATAAGGCGTTTGCAGTGATATAGCAGTGAGGATCATCATGCCCTTGAGTACATTAAGTTGTGAAACATCTGGCAACAAATATTTCAAACATGAATGTCTGTCTGTCTGTCTTCCTTTCGGCTTTTTCCTTTTTGCTCGGGAGTCGCCACAGCGAATCATCTGATTCGCACGTTTGATTTGGCAGAGGTTTTTTTTTTTTTTTTTTACGTCGGATGCCCTTCCTGACACAACCCTTTTTAGCAAGGGACAGAAACACGCTGACGGCTTTGCAGCCTACTCTTTACGAAAGTCAGCAATGGTTCTTTTACATGCCTCTCACCATAGACAGTGAGAGACTTGGCCTGCCTTTGATAACCCAGTTAGCTGCACTTTCAAACATGTATATACCTTGAATTTAAAGATAACCTTTTTATGTTGTGGGTCTGTTCGTGTCGTGGTTAGGGTGCTGTGCTCATCATCAGGAGGTTCTTCTTCTTTTCCTTTTGGCTGTTCCCTTCAGGGGTCGCCACAGTGAATCATCTGCCTCCATCTCACCCTATCCTCTGCATCTTTTTCTCTTACACCAACTGCCTTCATGTCCTCCTTCACCACATCCATGACTCGTCTCTTTGGTCTTCCTCTAGGCCTTCTGCCTGGTAGTTCCAACCTCAGCATCCTACTACCAATATACTCACTATCCCTCCTCTGTACATGTCCAAACCATCTCAATCTAGCCTCTCTGACTTTGTCTCCAAAACATCTTACATTTGCTGTCCCTCTAATGTGTTCATTCCTGATCCTATCCATCCTCGTTACTCCCAAAGAGAACCTCAACGTTTTCATCTCTGCTCCCTCCAGCTCTGCCTCCTGTCTTTTCCCCAGTGCCACTGTTTCTAAACCATACAACATCGCTGGCCTCAACACCGTCTTGTACACTTTTCCTTTCATTCTTGCCAATACCTTCCTATCACACATCACACCGGACACTTTTCTCCAACCATTCCGACCAGCCTGCACACGCTTCTTCACCTCTTTTCCACACTCTCCATTGCTCTGGATTGTTGAGCCTAAGTACTTAAAATCCTCCACCTTCCTTATCTCTGCTCCCTGTAACTTTACGGTTCCTCTTGGTTCCTTGTCATTCATACACATGTATTCTGTCTTACTGAGGCTAATCTTCATTCCCCTCCTTTCCAGGGCATACCTCCACCTCTCTAGATTTTCCTGCACTTGTTCTCTGCTCGCACTACAGATCACAATGTCATCTGCAAACATCATAGTCCATGGGGAATCTTGTCTAACCTCGTCTGTCAGCCTGTCCATCACCATAGCAAACAAGAAGGGGCTCAGAGCTGACCCTTGATGCAGTCCCACCTCCACCTTGAACTTTTCTGTCACACCGACAGCACACCTCACCACTGTCTTACATCTCTTATACATGTCCTGCACCACTCTAACATACTTCTCTGCCACTCCAGACTTCTTCATGCAATACCACAATTCTTCTCTCGGCACCCTGTCATATGCTTTCTCCAGATCCCAAAAGGCACAATGCAGCTCCGTCTGACCTTCTCTGTACTTCTCTATTAACATCCTCAAAGCAAACACTGCATCTGTGGTGCTCTTTCTTGGCATGAAACCAAACTGTTGTTCACAAATGCTGACCTCTGCCCTTAGTCTAGCGTCTACTATTTTTTCCCATAACTTCATGGTATGGCTCATCAACTTTATCCCTCTGTAGTTGCCACAACTCTGCACGTCGCCCTTGTTCTTAAAAATGGGCACCATCACACTTCTTCTCCATTCCTCTGGCATCCTCTCACTCTCTAAGACCTTGTTGAATGTTCTTGTCAGGAAATCTACTGCTACCTCTCCGAGACACTTCCATACCTCCACCGGTATGTCATCAGGACCAACTGCCTTTCCATTCTTCATTCTCTTCAATGCCCTCCTCATTTCATCATCGGGAGGTTGTGTGTTCAAATTCCAGTTAGACCCCCACTGTCCTAAGAGCCCTGGGCAAGTTCTTAACCACAAGTGTGCCTCTGTTCACCCAGCAGTATAAATGGGTATCAGTAAAAATATACTGGGAAGGTAACCTGTGATGGACTTGCGTCCCTTCCAGGAGGAGTTGCACTCCTTGTCGTGTCACGATATGGAAACCGGGGATAAGCACCAGCTTGATGAGCCGCTATGGCTCGAGTGTAAAAAGCTCAATGAACTTTACTTACTCTTATCAAATTCAAATCTGAGATTAGACAAGGCCATTTCAGTGTACTTAAGCTTACTTGCTTGTTCACAGTTCTACGTCTAGGTCAAATTTTGGACAGATGGCTTGACGTGGTCTTCAAGTTTAATCAGAGACGTCTAGCTGCCCAGTCTGGTTCTGATTGTGTGATGAAATGTTGGTGTTCTTGGAGAAGGACTGCTCCCAGAAGAAATTTACCTGGGTGGCCAGTACTTGACAAATTGGCAATCATTGAAATTTATACCACTCGTAAATGATTGGTTAGTGTGTGTGTGTGTGTGTGTGTGTGTGTGTGTGTGTGTGTGTGTGTGTGTGTGTGTGTGATGATTGGCTTTTTTACTTCCTTCCTTTTTTACTTTCCTCCAAAGAATCCACAACTTTTTGAAAGCAATTGAAGTCTTGGCATGATTACACAACATCATTTTGATTAGAAGTTCCACCTTTAGGAGGTTCTATTCAGTGGCACCTAATCTGGAACATCTGAGTCAAGTTTTACAGACTTGAATGCAGCACACTTTCATGGGATTTGTTGGAATGCATCATATGGTGTATCTGTAGAAACCATGAATCCAGTTTCCGTCCAGCAGTGTCAATGGGTACCAGTAAAGATATATAAGGAGTCCTCGGTTTACACCGGTCCTGACTTACACCGTTTCGTGGTTACAAACGCGCCCGCATATAAATATTAAAATTAATATTACGCGTCATTACATTTTTCGTGGTTACATAAACAAACGTGAACTAGTTTCTGGCGTGCGAGGCAGAAGAATACGCTGTGTTGTGGTTGTGGACCGAGAAAGACGGCGTCGCTTCTCTTCGCTCAGTCTCGGTACTGTAATATTACGTGTCATTATGTCTTACGTGGGCTACGTAAACAAACGCGAACTAGTTTCGGGCGCGCGAGATGCAGCAAGCGTTGGCAACTTTTGAGGCTCAGGATCCCAACCTGGAAAGGTTCACTAGGGTTTCCAGAGGCATCATGGATTTGATACAATGCTACAAGGAGATCTTGGAAGAGAAGAGGTTGCTCTCTGTCCAGACGAACCTGGAGCAGTATTTTAAGAAGGTAGAGAGGCCTACGATAGATCCTGTAACCTCTACCTCAACTGCATCTACTACTCCAGGCTCACCTGCCCGAGCTTCTCCAGCACAATAAGCCTGTCTCTCCCCTCTTACTGTATTTCATTCTTGTGGTAAAGAATTGTTTTCTCTTTTTTTAATACTTTTTTATGTCACTAACTGCTACATTTTATTATAGCACTGTACGTACAGTACTTTTCAGTATATTTTATGTTATGTTCCGACTTACACTGAAATTCGGGTTACATCGCGTCTTAAAAACGGATCAGCGTCGTAAACCGAGGACTCCCTGTACAGGGAAGGTAACCTGCAATGGACTAGCATCCCATCCAGGAGGAACTGAACTCCTGGTTGCTTCACGCTACAGAAACCAGGAATAAGCACCGGCCTGATGAGCCACTGTGGGGCCGGTGGTGTAGTGGTTTGGGTGCTGGGCTCATGATCAGGTGGTTGTGAATTCAAATCCCACTGAGACCCTCACTGTGCTAAGACCCCTGGGCAAGGTCTCAACCACAAGTGTGCCTCTGTTCACCCAGCAGTATAAATGGGTACTAGTAAAAATATACTGGGAAGGTAACCAGTGATGGACTAGCGTCCCATCCAGGAGGAGTTGAGCTCCTGGTCGCTTCATGCTACGGAAACCGGGGATAAGCACCAGCCTGATGAGCCACTAGGCTTGGGTGTAAAAAAGCCCAACAGACTTTTTTTTATGTTGTTTTGACAACCTTAGTGTTCACTGACACATGTTTATGCACCAAGACCTGTCAATCAAAGTTCTTCTTTATCTTTGACCAATCAAAAAAAAAATTTTCTGCTTTATTTGTTAATGACACACCGCTCTCGCTCACTTATACAGTATACTTAGGAAAGAGGCATGAGTGCATAAACATACACAGGAGAATTAGATATCTGGAACAGGACATCCTCACACTGTGTGTGTGTGTGTGTGTGTGTGTGTGTGTGTGTGTGTGTGTGTGTGTGTGTGTGTGTGTGTGTGTGTGTGTCTCACCTAGGGCCATGCCACACTCCTCCCGCTGAGATTTCACAAGCAATGGCAGTCTTGAACAAATTAGTGGTATTATGTAACAAATACACAGAACAGTTTTTCCCAGCCAACTTGCTTCACTGTCTCCAGAAAGGGATTTTTTTTTAATAAAAAGGCATAAAATTAATAATTCCAAAAAAAAAACACTATAAGGAAGGTTTTGCGTTCACACCTTATGACTGGCTGCGGCCTTTATGAGTGGAGTTTGCATGTCGACCCCTCTGCCTTCATGGGTTTCCTCCAGGTTTAGTCATTCCAAAGAAAAGATAATTGTCTATATTTGTGTTATCTTCATTCAGATTGTGCCAAGTTCTGAGAAGATCCATTGGGTTTTTGCGACCTGAGACATACAATGTAGGTCAGAATACACAGGAGACATGTGTTTGTTCTCTCTCATACAGATCTGTGTGCTGCACATGGCACAATATATTAGA
>CM045728.1:24114849-24204849 GCA_024760905.1 Plotosus lineatus | reverse complement strand
TGTATTGAAGCAATGACGCTGCATTCATTGTTTACAAACTACAGACTGAGTGTGTGTGTGTGTATGTGTGTATGTATGTATGTATGTATGTATATATATATATATATATATATATATATATATATATATAGAGCGTGTTACCCTTCTGTTAAGACATCGTCTCTGTGATCTTTGTGTTCACACTGTTTTGCAGACTTTTGTAACCCTAAGCAAATATGGTTGGTCAGAAGTGTAAGCCTACTAGCATGGGTGCAAGTCTCATACACCGAGATGAATTAACTATCTGCCCAGATCGGCACAATCTCATGCATACTCAGTTAAGCAAAGAGAGTTGTAAATATGAATGAAAACCCGAATGCACAAATAACAGAACAATTACAGATATTTATTAGCTTTTAGCAGAATCCTAAGAATGTATACTTATATTAATATTCATTAGGATTTGTACTTGTTCTTTGTACGCATCTCTTGAATAAAGTTTATTTACTTACTTACACAAAAGAAAGAACTCTCCGCTTTGCTGGGATTCACATTAGTGCAGGCTGTGTTCTAAACAAGTTCAACGGCACCCTTGTGCACTTGAAAGACCGGAAGTCTGTATAACCCACAGCAAGTACACTACTTTTGCAAGTACACTACTTTTGGTATTGCGTGCTTCACAAATTGTAAACGTTGATTGGCTGTTTTAAGCTTCATGTAAAGTAACTCGGTATAAATAATTGACTCATTTAAAATTAATGTTGATATTATTTGATATATTTGATATTATTTTACAATATTATGTTTATAATAATTGATTTAGGGGTGTTTTATGAGACATAATATTTATGGATATATATAGTACAGTATCATACGTCACTGTAACAACTTACATTCACTTTCAACTTGCGTTCGGCTGTCCGGAACCAATTAAAAACGTAAGTCGGGGAGCGTCTGTACTGTATAATAAGACTCTGAATTTATTTTAAACAACATTGTTATAATTAAGTTATTTATTAATAAGAAAAGTACTTCTTACTATTAATGCGACATCTGGTGCTGCATGGTGTTGCTGATGGCTTTATAGTCTGGTTGATATGTTCAGCTTCATGCAGGCGTTTAGGCTTCCATCTATTACTCGTGACCGCAGGTTGGTCTTGATGAGTTTCAGGTGTGAGAAGAACTGCTCATGTGCGCATGTGGAGCCAAACATGGTCAATACGATAGGACTCGCACGCTGCACTGTTTATGTGACAGGAAGCGCGTCCCAAGTTTTGGCAATCAGCTGGTCTGCGGGTTGAAGTTTTTTCATTCTCTCCATTTGTGTTTTGCTTGCCGGCTCTGCTTGACTTCTTGCACATGAGCTGATCAAAACAAGGGAAATTTACCTCTTTACGCAAAAACAACTCACACAGGCTGTTGTAGATCATCCAATAAAATTAGAGTTTCAAGGTATCGGCCCCGCCCACACACTGGAGTACAGGAAGGATTGGCTCTCTCTGCGCACCACAGCGACAAGTGGCTTCGAAAATAGCTGTATAGATTGAAATGCATGAGATTTATGTTTTTGTTTTATTTGATATCCTTTTTCTGTATTTTTATTTAAAGGACAGCAAAATTATTATTCGTTATTCTGTTAAGAAAGGCCACTTGATTTATTTGAGAGCCAGATGCAGTCATCAAAAGAGCCACATCTGGATCGCGAGCCATAGGTTCCCGACCCCTGCTGTCGATGTTTCAGTTGCACACGAAGACATTTTGAATATGATGGGACAGATCACAGGTTTTTTACCAGTTTACTGACGCTTACATCTAACTTCAGTTGAGCAAACCTATAGGAGCAGATAGTCTTAAAGTAAATAAAATAATAGCAGAGTTTTCACGGTGCCGCATACTAACATTAATTTTCTGAACCGGTTAATCCTAATTAGGGTCACGGGGTGGCTGGCGTCGACTCTTGGCGAAAGCACAGTACACCCTGTACAGCTCATTATGCCATCGCAGGGCAGAAATACACTAATGGCTATGCAGCCTACTCTTTATGAAAGTCAGCAGTGATTCTTTAATATGCCTTTCACCACAGACAGTGAGCGACATGGCCGGCCTTTGATAACTCTGTTCACTGCACTGGGGGGCGGGCAGTGACAACCATTGACAGTGGGGCTTAAACCACCAAACATGGGATGGGTAATCCAGCACCTTATCACCAGGGAACCCCTTCCCTTACTACCGTTATATAATAACTCATTTCACTTTTTTTTGGGGGGGTGATGATGACACACACATTTGTTGTGAAGGAGGACATGAAGGCAGTTGGTGTAAGAGAAAAAGATGCAGAGGATAGGGTGAGATGGAGGCAGATGATTCGCTGTGGCGACCCCTGAAGGGAAAAGCCGAAAGGACAAGAAGAAGAAGAAGAAGACCCTCCATTGTGGACTAACCACACACAACCCAGTTTGTAGCAGGAAAATCACGATGTACATACATATGCTTTTATGCTTTTTTATTTTTTGAAAAGAAAAATATATTGGATAATGTCAACCTCTTATCAGTAGCGATGACTTTTGTGAGCTTCGCTTTTGCTCGGTGTGCAAATCTATGCATCACTTTGTTGCCATTATTGTAAGCAAGGAATACACGTCAACCCAGTGACCTGCTGTTCCACAAGCAGTCAGTCAAACATGAGCCAAGACACTATCTACTATTGAACCACACTGCTTAACGGAAGGGCTTGTATGTTTTGAATCATGTGCAGATCATTTCCGTCTCCACAGTTTGGATTTCTCCACAAGTTTCTTTTGGATTCATAACTTTTGTGGAGCACCTCAGTATTTCTCAGTGACTTCCAATCTGGCTTCTGTAACTTATTGTTGATGACTGATTTTCATCTTATGGTATCTATATTTAAATATATCTATATTTCTGCTTTCAAGGTTGTCATCACTACCTTGTTATTGGTCATGTCACAGAATGTTGTTTGAGTTTCTCTGCTCTCTTGCAGGACTTCCCAAATGATTATATTGGCTATAATCAATTACACAATGACTTTGATGCTCACTCACATATTAAAATAGTTTAATCACTTGAAATATAGGTGTGACTAAAACAAAAGGTACCATGTTCAGAGTTGTTTTGAGATTATATCTCGATATAAATATCACACAATTAAAGTTGAAATTATATAAATATCATGCAAACCCAAATATCTTCAGCGCATAGTAAAAAGAACAATTTCAGAGTGTGCTGTAAATTCTGCTCACACAGATGTAGGTGAACAAGTAGAAAGATACCAGTGATCATCATCATAACCTTATGCATTATCTGGGGTCGGGATGCAGGGGTAGCAGCGTAAGCAAGGAAGTTCACACATCCTTCTCCCTAGCCACTTCCTCTCGCTCTTCGGGGGCGGGGGGGGGGCACAGAAGTTTTCCCATATCAGCCAAGAGACATAATCGCTCCAGCATGTTCTTGGTCGACCATGGGGGTCTCCTCCCCGTTGGACATGCCCGAAACTCCACACCAGGGAGGCATTTGGGAAGCGTTCTATAACCAGATGCCTGAGCCACCTCAACTGGCTTCTCTCAATGTGGAGGAGCAGCGGTTCTACTTTGAACTCTTCCTGGACGCCTGAACTTCTCACCCTAAGGGAGAGCCCTGCCATGTTGCGAAAGAAGCACATTTTAGCCGCTTGTATCCATGATCTTGTTCTTTCAGTCATTACCCAATGTTTGTGACCATATGTGAGGGTTGGAACATGGATCAACTGATAAATTGAGAGCTTTGAATTGTGGCTCAGCTCCCGCTTCATCATGATGAAACGGTTCAAACTCCGCTTTGCAGCAGAGGCTGCAGCAATCTACCTCTCTATATCCCATTTCAGCCTTCCCTCACCTGTGCACAAGATCCTGAGATACTTGAACTCTTTGACTTGGGGCAGGACCTCATTCCAGACCCAGGGGGTGCATTCCACCCTTCTCTGGCTGAGAACCGTAGCTTAAGACTTAGAGGTGCTGAGGTTTTCATCCCAGCTTCTTCGTACTCATCTGCAAATCGCTCTAATGAGAGCTGAAGGTGCTGCACCAAAAGGACAACATCATTCCCAGAAGGCGGAGATCCTATGGCCACCAAGCCACAACCCCTCAACCCTGCAGCAGTGCCTAGAAATTCTGTCCATAAAAATTCTGAGCAGAATTAGTGGCTAAGGGCAGCCTTGGCGGATCCAGTACACTGTACTCCCAGAGCACAGTCCACAAGATGGCCCAAGGGACACAGTCAGAAGCCGTCTTTAAATACACAAAACGCACGTGGACAGATTGGGCAAACTCCAATGCCCCTCCAGGATCCTGTAGAGTGTATAAAGTTGGTCGAGAGTGCCACAGTCAGGAGGAAAACCACATTGTTTCACATTGGAAAACCACATTGTTTCCTGAATCTGAAGTTCAACCATCAGTCGGATCCTCTTCTCCGGTACCGCGATCAGTGATTTATATTAATCCCAATTTCACGATGCCTTTATTTTTGTGTTGGTGTTTCAGTGGCAGACAGAGGCGTCAAATAAAAAAACTAAGCGATTAACATGATTGAGATTGGTTGTTGCCGGACCACTCCATCTGTTTCTTCTTCTTTTCCTTTCGGCTTTTCCCTTCAGTGGCGGACCACTCCATCAATTACTGAAATACATTTCGTAGATAACTGTCATTGTTAGGGAGTGACTCACTGACTATTAAGCAATCACATATGTACTCTAATCACACATCAGTCCTTATCTCAGAATGTACAGTCCTTTTGCTTCCAGACATTCCGGCACATCTTTTGGAAATGTGCAGCCTGAATCACCGCCCCTCAGTCAGTGTCATATACTAATCCACCCCTCCCCAACAAACTAATAAAATCCACACTGCCTGCCTATTAACACATGTCCTTTCAATAGTTTTTATAATGGTGGAAAGAAATACCAGTGCTGTTCAACCCCCCCCCCCCCCCCCCATAAAGGACCATCAACACCAAAATGCTACATTTTTAGCTGAATTTTGCATCTTTTGTTTAATTTTTTTCTCACCAATTAAAAACAAATAAAATTTATATTGCATTAAAATTGCAGTGAAAACATTTGTATATCTTTTTCTTTTATGTGGGTTTAATACATTTGCTCCACTGGATAAAAGCTGTCCATGAAGCACATGTCCTGTTGGTGCTTTCATGGAACAGTTTTGAATGTTATTCTTCTTCTTCTTTTCCTTTCGGCTGTTCCCTTCAGGGGTCGCCACAGCGAATCATCTGCCTCCATCTCACCCTATCCTCTGCATCTTCTTCTCTTACACCAACGACCTTCATGTCCTCCTTCACCACATCCATGAATCGTCTCTTTGGTCTTCCTCTGGGCCTTCTGCCTGGTAGTTCCAACCTCAGCATCCTACTACCAATATACTCACTATCCCTCCTCTGTACATGTCCAAACCATCTCAATCTAGCCTCTCAGACTTTGTCTCCAAAACCTCTTACATGTGCTGTTCCTCTGATGTACTCATTCCTGATCCTATCCATCCTCGTTACTCCCAAAGAGAACCTCAACGTTTTCATCTCTGCTACCTCCAGCTCTGCCTCCTGTCTTTTCCCCAGTGCTACTGTTTCTAAACCATACAACATCGCTGGCCTCAACACCGTCTTGTACACTTTTCCTTTCATTCTTGCCGATACCTTCCTATTGCACATCACACCGGACACTTTTCTCCAACCATTCCAACCAGCCTGCACACGCTTCTTCACCTCTTTTCCACACTCTCCATTGCTCTGGATTGTTGAGCCTAAGTACTTAAAATCCTCCACCTTCCTGATCTCTGTTCCTCTTGGGTCCTTCTCATTCACACACATGCATTCTGTCTTACTGAGGCTAACCTTCATTCCTCTCCTTTCCAGGGCATACCTCTCCACCTCTCTGTGAATATCTCTCTGTCTCACTGGACCCCCCCCCCACACACACACACACACACATACACACACACAGTTATACAGTTACACATATTATTTGAGACCATGAATAAAGAGCTGAATGTTTGTGTTTGTATCTGCTCTTGTGATGCCCCATTTGGCTCGATTGGCCTTGTCCTCTTTGCATCTCATTATGGTATGATGTAAGAGAGTGGCAAGTCGTGACATGGTACATTGTCTTTGCTTTGTTTTGTTTGATTTGTTTTTGTGTGCTGTGTTCTGATCAGTGTCACACCACGAACAGCTGAAGTCTGTCACATCACTGACAGGTTCAAGCTTCCATTTGGACCCTGAATGGATGTAGACTTTAAAAAAAAACCCAACATAATCCTGAGCAGTAGTAACACTTTTCCCCTAATTCTACATTATTGGAGTATTTTACTGTTGTTTTAAGAAAAAGGAACTTTTTGTTCATCCCTGAAGTCAATTCACATTGGAAATTGTACCACTTTAAGCTTCTTTTCATAATGATGTCACTGTCAACAAAATTATTCAGGGTGTTTTTTTATTTTTCCGTTGTTTTAATTTATTTTTTTAGTGATTGTCTTTAAGAATCTTTTAATAATGGTGAAAACAAATTCAAATAAAACGTGCTTTGTTTCCATATCAATTGCTTGATTTTGTGATGAATATCCTGACTTTTTAACTTGCCGTCTTTATCTTTTTCATGCTTGCTTTTTTTTGTTTCCTTTTCTATTTCTTTCATTTCTTTTTTCTTTTATTTTGTTCTTCATTCTTGCTTTCTTCTGTACATATTTGTGCGGTTGCTTGTTTTCAGGCTTGCTTGCTTTTTATTTTACGTGATCATTCATATTCTCAAATGACTAATCTAATCTATTTTAAACCTAACCAGGTGTCACATGTAAGTGTAGGCATGTCTTAAAATATTTAAATTACACCGTGCTTGTTCAGTTTAGTTTACCTGTGGTGTAGGAATGTCTTTACAGCTTTAATAGTGTACTGTTGTAAGTCCATTATATGCTTGATTGTCATAGGATTAATTTTTTTTAATTTCATTTGTTTAACAAGTTTTTTTCCTTTCTTCTTATTATTAGATGAAAAAAATTATTTATTTGAATATTGTTGATGGTTTTTTTTTTTTTTTTTTTTTTTTTAAATGAGATGAGATTTCCATACCTGTCAACCCTAGGCCGTTGGCGATCTTACAAATGGCTACTTATGCCCTTACAAAATAGCAACTAATCTTACGCGTCTTATCGCGTGCAATATGAAACAAAAATTAAACTCTATTTTTAATATAATATGAATTTATTGGTAATGTTGTAACATATAACCTGGTGCAATCAAATAAGAGTAATATCTTCAGCTGCATGATTAAGAAAATTTAACAGTGATCTTTATTATAACTATATGTAGCACTTTTGGCACTTTCAATCATTTCTTTTGATGGCTTCACTTCATGGCACTTGAGCTCGCAATTAAGTTTGACTTGAATGATGGCGGAAGTGAAAGTGCGGTCACGTGGTCGGAAAGAGCAGACGATAGCAGACGATAAACGCAACGCGCGATTCTCGCGAGAAAATGGCTACAGACCAATTCGGCGTATCGTCTCTTTACCGAAACGGTGACACAAAAAACGGAGTTAAAAAAAAAAGACGAAATGATCGAAAAATGTACAGATTTCGGACGTACGGCGTACACATTTAAAAATCAGTGCTCACTTGTACAAATTACGCCAAAACCGTACAACTTGACAGGTATGGATTTCCTTTCGGCCTTTTCCCTTTATCAGGAGTCGCCACAGTGAATGGTTCGCATGTTTGATTTGGCATAGGTTTTTACGTCGGATGCCCTTCCTGACACAACCATTTAGCAAGGGACAGAAACACGCTGACGGCTTTGCAGCTATTCTTACTAAAGTCAGCAATGGTTCTTTTACATGAACCTCTCACCATAGACAGTGAGAGACATGGCCGGCCTTTGATAACCCAGTTAGCTGCACTGGCGGGGGGGGCAGTGGCAACCTTGTGGAGAGTGGGACTCGAACCCCTGACCTTAGGATCAGCGATCCAGTGCCCTTTACCACCAGGCCACCACTGCCCAGATGTTTTCTGACTTCAGTTAATTAATTAGGAAAGAATTCATTAAAGCCTCCAAGTAGCTGCTCTAGATTGTCAATGGATCAAAGGTGAGCTAATGATCATCCCTGAACACTAAACCCTTATCTCAGAATGTGTAAAGCATACAGAGTTGAGTCCTGAAAGCTTGTGATTGTGTTGACACTTTTCAAGGTGGTGCATTCGAACAGGCATTTGGGTCATGAGTAGGATTATTTACAAAGCTATACTCCTTTGAGTGTTGTCTTTCACACAAAAGCAACCGCTAGTTCTCAGATGAAGGGTGCCTTTGTCATTTGTCAAAGGGTGCAATACACTCCCTGTATATCGTGGTTATTTGTAGTGTTTATTTTTGCATGTTTCCATGTACTCTAGGGTAGCCATGGTCTTTCATACCTGAGCATTTACATGCATGCTCATTATTATAATAATAGGAATCAGGATTGACCACCTACTTGCAGTTTAATACTTAGACTCTCTTGAGCTTACATAGCAAGACCAAATGTGTTGGGGCGAGAACTAAGATCCGGTGTGTAGCTGGGAGGGTTGAGCACTCATGATGTATTTTTGCATGTTTTTTAAAGCCACACTAAGATTATGTACTACGCAAAAGATAAGTGTAAAATGCTATGTGTGTTTCTTCAGTTTTTTTTTTTTTTGTTTTTTTTTTAATTATGACCTGTGTAATTGTGGGTCATTTTGTACTTGTGTGAGTACGGAAGCCCTAACCTGTAACGGATTGGCATTGTGCAAAACACATCAAAAGGAACATCATGATTCTGAGCGCTCCCCCTGGGCTTATTGTTATCCGGGGTGCGGCTAGCATTGAGCTACCATAGCATATTAGCTCAGGATAGCGTGCTTAGCTTGTGCTTAATATGCTTAGTTGCCCCAGGACTCTGACTCATAGCTGTAGTAGGGTCGACCGGTCATAGACGAGCATAGTGCAAAACATAAACAAATTAAAATGAACAAAGAAACAATTTGACTCCAAGGATTCCGTGACGTCGCCCTCTAGCCCGATACAGACTTCCGGTCTTTTAAATGTGCAAGAGTGCCATTGAACTCGTTTAATACTCAGCCTGCACTGATGTGAATCAGCAGAGCAGAGAGTTCTCTTTCTTGGATTTTCATTCATTTTACAACTCTCTTTGCTTAACTGAGTATGCATGGTAGATTGTGCCGATCTGAGCAGATAGTTAATTTGTGTGTGTGTGTATATATATATATATATATATATATATATATAATATATACACACACACACACACACACACAGTGGTATGAAAAAGTATCTGAACCTTTTGGAATTTCTCACATTTCTGCATAAAATCACTATCAAATGTGATCTGATCTTTGTCAAAATCACACAGATGAAAAAAACAGTGTCTGCTTTAACTAAAACCACCCAAACATTTATAGGTTTTCATATTTTAATGAGGATAGCATGCAAACAATGACCGAAGGGGGAGGAATAAGTAACTGAACCATCACATTTAATATTTTGTGCAGCGGACAAAATCATCTGCCTCCATCTCACCCTATCCTTTGCATCTTCTTCTCTTACACCAACGACCTTCATGTCCTCCTTCACCACATCCATGAATCGTCTCTTTGGTCTTCCTCTAGGCCTTTTGCCTGGTAGTTCCAGCCTCAGCATCCTATTACCAATATACTCACTATCCCTCCTCTGTACATGTCCAAACCATCTCAATCTAGCCTCTCTGACTTTGTCTCCAAAACGTCTTACATGTGCTGTCCCTCTGATGTGCTCATTTTTTTATATATATATATATATATATATATATATATATATATATATATATATATATATATATATATGTAGTGATTACCAAGTTCGCCTCACAGCAACAAGGCCTGGGTTCGATTTCTAGCTCGGGCGTGTCTGTGTGGATTTGCATGTTCTCCTCGTGCTTGCGTGGTTTCCTCTTGGTCCTCCATTTTCCTCCCACAGACCAAAAACATGCACAGCAGGTTAATTGGCTGTTCCAAATCTCCCCTAGCTGTGAATGGTTGTGTGAGTGTTAGCCCTGTGATGGCCTGGCAAGCTGTCCAGGGTGTACCCTGCCCTCGCGCAGAGTCGGCTGAGATGGGAGCCAGCCTCCCCGCGATCCTAATTAGGATTAAGAGGTTTAGAAAATGAATGCATTAATGAATATCTATATAGATAAAAATGTTTGTGTGTCACGGGCTTGGCAAAAATCCTTTCCATCTCAAAGCATGATGATAATATCAAGCTCACATGCCACATGGGTTACCTCAGTTTGCTAAACACACAAGGAAATGAGTCAAGAATATGCTGGTTTTCTTAATGCTGCTCTGCCACATTCCAGAACTTACGGAGGTATAATGCAAATGCTCTGACTGAAACTTGCTCAGTCTTCTTCTCTACAGCCATGAGAAAAGGTCATTATTTACAGCATATTCCTGAGGACTACGAGCCTCCTATTATGCGCAGGTAAACATTTATTAATCAGTCGTCTTTCTGAGTGTATCAGTCAACCAGTTTGCATAGAGCATCCTTCTTATAGGGATAGATAAGGAATAGTTCTGAATTCCAGTGAATATATTGGCAGTTTGACTTGGTTTTATAAGGTTTTGCTAAAATGTTTTTGCATCTGATTAGGAAACTGGTTTTATGACACTATTGTCCGAGTGTGAAACCTTTTTGAATTTGGAACGATGTGCATTAATTTAAAAATAAAAAGTGAATTCGTTCATCTGAGATGTAATCTTCCCAGAATAGTAGTTCACATTGGAAAAAACTTTCATTGACTTTTCCTTCTATTGAAATGTTTAAATCTGCTAATTTCACACTTGATGCAAGTTTTGCACAGTAGCTCGGATTTTAGTTTAATTGGAATTAGATTATTATATAGATTTATAGACATTCATACTGAATTGGAACAGTATTGGGATTACACTTCCCTCCTTGAATCGCCTTCTTACTGTCGTGGAGGGATTTGCATGTCCTTATCATCCTAGGAGAAATGTTGAGTGCATTATGCCTCTGGTTGGGTCATATAAGACAGACAGGTCCGAGGTGAAGGTCCAGACTAAGCACTGCTTGGAAGACCCTTATGGATTAAAAAGGATAAAAGGACACTGTTTCAATTCACCGGGGTCCCCCCTGGAGCCAGGCCTGGGGGAGGGGTTTGAAGCTAGGCCTGGTAGTGGTGCTTCTACCCATGGAGCCTGGACAGGTCCAGCTTGAAAAGAAGACATGGTTCCGCCCTCCTATGGACCCACCTATAAGGTGGCTATATGGGTTGGGTGCACTGAAAGTTGAGTGGTGGCCAAAGGCATGAGTTCTGGCAAACTGGTTCTCAGGTAAGACTCTGACTCTTGGGACATGGAATGTCACCTCTCTGGAGCCTGAGCTGGTGTATGAAGTTGAGAGATACTGACTAGATATAGTCGAACTCATCTCGACACATAGCTTGGTCTCTGGAACCACCCATCTCGAAAGGGGTTGGATCTTATTTCATTAAAGTTGTGACATAAAGAGGTGGTTCTTCAGTGTGGGCATTCTTGTTGCCCACATCTTGGCACCCACATGTTGGGGTTCTCCCCAGTTAATAAAAAGGTAGCTTCCCTTTGCCTTTGGGTGGGGAGGACAGGTCCTGATTGTTTGTGCTTATGCACCAAATGACACTTCATAGTACCCACCCTTTTTGGAGTCTTTTGATGGAGTGTTAGAGATTGGTGGTTTGTCAATCATGAACACCATGTTTGAACATAAAGGACCAAGGACACTCTATTACACAGTTCGATGATCGACTTTGTTGTCGTGTCACCGGATTTGTGGCTGCATATTCTGGATACTCGGATAAAGAGAGGAGCTGAGCTGTCAGTGTCCCCTTGATAAGAGCTGGAGGAAGTGATGGGGAGAGGAATGTCTGGACCTCACTGCTTAGGCTGCTGCCCCACGACCTGACTCCAGATTCAGCGGAAGGATGATAATGGTGATGGTGGGATTACACAAGGGTTATTTTTTGACACTTCGTTTAAAAATGTGTCCTGAAGAATTCGGTATGATGAGCATTGTTTTGCAGATATCTTGCAGAATCTGAAGCATGACCAGGGATTAGCCAGTAATTTAATTGAGGTGACTTTTCTGGGGGGTTGTTGTTGTAGAATACTTGGAATTTTCATTGCTTCAGACTAGAAAATGAATACAGATGCTCCCTGACTTAGGTTTTTATTTGTTTCCGGATGGCCAAACGTAAGTTGAAAGTGAACGTAAGTTGTTACATTGACGTATGACGCTCATACTGTATACTGTATTATACAGCTATAAATACCACTACCGTATCTCATAAAACACCCATAAAGCAATTATTATGAACATAACATTGTAAAATAATATCAAATAATACTAACATTAATATCAAATAAATTATGTTCAAACAAAATAATTTCAACTTGCTAAATTTTAATCAGATTCACTCATCAAATATCAAATACAGTATCAAATATAACTGTTAACATTCTCTGCGATTTTTCTGCTTGTAAATGGTTCCGATGGTCGACCGATGGTCACATGACGTGAAGCTGAGCCGACTGACTTCACATGAAGCTTAAAACAACCAATCAACGCTTACAATATGTGAGGCGCTCAATACAGAAAGTAGTGCACTTGCTGAAAGTAGTTTACTTGCTTGAAACAAAGCGCGGGTTATACGGACTTCCGGTCTTTTAAGTGCACAAGGGTGCCGTTGAGCTCGTTTAGTACTCGGCCTGCACTGATGTGAATCAGCAGAGCAGAGAGTTCTCTTTCTTGGGTTTTCATTCATTTTACAACTCTCTTTGCTTAACTGCGTATGCATGGTAGATTGTGCCGATCTGAGCAGATAGTTAATTCATCTTTAGTCCTTCTCAAAAAATGAGCATATTGTGATAAAGTTAATTATTTTCTGTAATGTACTGATAAAAATTAAACTTTCATATATTTTAGATTCATTGCACACCAACTGAAATATTTCAGGTCTTTTATTGTTTTAATACTGATGATTTTGGCATACAGTTCATGAAAACCCAAAATTCCTATCTCAAAAAATTAGCATATCATGTTCAGGTAGTCTAAACGAGCTATTAACCTAATCATCTGAATCAACCAATTAACTCTAAACACCTGCAAAAGATTCCTGAGGCTTTTAAAAACTCCCAGCCTGGTTCATTACTCAAAACCGCAATCATGGGCAAGACTGCCGACCTGACTGCTGTCCAGAAGTCATCATTGATACCCTCAAGCAAGAGGGTAAGACACAGAAAGAAATCTCTGAGCAAATAGGCTGTTCCCAGAGTGCTGTATCAAGGCACCTCAGTGGGACGTCTGTGGGAAGGAAAAAGTGAAAGCAGGGCCGATTCCAGACCTTGGGGGACCTGTGGAAGCAGTGGACTGGGCTACAGTTGCCACATTCCCCAGGTCAAGCCACTTTTGAACCAGAAACAGCGGCAGAAGCGCCTGACCTGGGCTACAGAGAAGCAGCACTGGACTGTTGCTCAGTGGTCCAAAGTACTTTTTTTCGGGTGAATGCAAATTTTGCATGTCATTTGGAAATCAAGGTGCCAGAGTCTGGAGGAAGACTGGGGAGAACAAAATGCCAAAATGCCTCAAGTCCAGTGTGAAGTACCCACAGTCAGTGATGGTCTGGGGTGCCATGTCAGCTGCTGGTGTTGATCCACTGTGTTTTATCAAGGGCAGGGTCAATGCAGCTAGCTATCAGGAGATTTTGGAGCACTTCATGCTTCCATCTTCTGAAAAGCTTTATGGAGATGATTTCATTTTTCAGCACGACCTGGCCCCTGCTCACAGTGCCAAAACCACTGCTAAATGGTTTACTGACCATGGTATTACTGTGCTCAATTGGCCTGCCAACTCTCCTGACCTGAAGCCCATAGAGAATCTGTGGGATATTGTGAAGAGAAAGTTGAGAGACACCAGACCCAACACTGTGGATGAGCTTCAGGCCGCTATCGAAGCATCCTGGGCCTCCATAACACCTCAGCAGTGCCACAGGCTGATTGCTTCCATGCCACGCCGCATTGAAGCAGTCATTTCTGCAAAAGGATTCCCGACCAAGTATTGAGTGCATAACTGAACATAATTATTTGAAGGTTGACTTTTTTTGTATTAAAAGCACTTTTTTTATTAGTTGGATGAAATATGCTAATTTTTTGAGATAGGGATTTTTGGTTTTTCTTTACTTTTTTGCCAAAATTATCAATACTAAAACAATAAAAGGCTTGAACTACTACAGTTGTATGTAATGAATTTAAATATATGAAAGTCCAATGTTTATCAGTACATTACAGAAAATAATGAACTTTATTACAATATACTAATTTTTGAGAAGGACTAGTGTGTGTGTGTGTGTGTGTGTGTGTGTGTGTGTGTGTGTGTGTATATATATAAACGATATTTGATAAAAAATGTCCGTCTGAAACTGTCTTGTCCGGACAACTAATACCTAATGTTGCATAAAACCTGCTCAGATAATGTGATTAGTGAGCTTTTATTCTTAATGCTGTGAATTCTTTACAAGTGGTGCTAGATTCTAAATTCTATTTATTCTACAGAACCTGTACCTGTTATAGGTTGAACCAGTGCAATTTAGATACCATTAGACCTGTAGCTCTCATACTTCATACAAAATATTTTCATTTCATTAAAAATTTTTTTTTTTACTATATTAATCCTCCAAAGGAAATTATTGCCTCTGCATTTAACCATTCCTAAGTGAACACACACATACACACACACACACATACGTAAACAGTGAGCACACAAACACTCGGAGCAGTGAGATGAGAGAGAGATTTCCTTTTGGCTTTTTTCCTTTATCAGGGGTCGCCACAGCAAATAATTCGCATGTTTGATTTGGCATAGGTTTTTACCTCGGATTCCTTTCCTGACACAACCCTTTAGCAAGGGACGGAAACATGCTGACGGCTTTGTAGCTTTCTTTACGAAAGTCAGCAATGGTTCTTTTACATATTTCTCACCATAGACAATGAGAGACATGGCCAGCCTTTGATAACCTAGTTAGCTACACTGGGAGAAGTGGGCTGCCACAAATTGCATTGTCTGGAGAGCAGTTGGCGGTTGGTGTCTTGCTCAAGGGCACTTCAGCCATGAACGTGGAAGAAGGGAAGTTTCAACTTTTGGTCCCAAAGCTGCTTTTCTAACCATTAGGCTATGGCTGCCCCCAAATTGTGCACTCGTAAGGTGTTGACTTGTACCAAAAAAGTACAAAAACTAATTTTATTTTTGAGCTACTTGTATGGTTTAGAAACAGTGGCCCTGGGGAAAAGACAGGAGGCAGAGCTGGAGGTAGCAGAGATGAAAATGTTGAGGTTCTCTTTGGGAGTAACAAGGATGGATAGGATCAGGAATGAGTACATCAGAGGGACAGCACATGTAAGACATTTTGGAGACAAAGTTAGAGAGGCTAGATTGAGATGGTTTGACATGTACAGAGGAGAGATAGTGAGTATATGGGCAGTAGGATGCTGAGGTTGGAACTACCAGACAGAAGTCCTAGAGGAAGACCAAAGAGACGATTCATGGATGTGGTGAAGGAGGACATGAAGGTAGTTGGTGTAAGAGAAGAAGATGCAGAGGATAGGGTGAGATGGAGGCAGATGATTCGCTGTGGCGACCCCTGAAGGGAAAAGCCGAAAGGAGGAGGAGAAGAAGACCCTGATTGTGGAACAGGCCAAATAAACCTGGATTGAAGACAATACAACTGTGCTTTAGCCAAGTGCACAGTGAAGAGTGTGGCTAAGTGAGGCAAAATGTTCTCCCCCTGGAGTGATCAAGAAAACCGTACTATTTCTGCCAATAAACTGCTACGGGTCGTGGTTGGTTTTTGTTTAAAATACATGTCTGAATCCACGCAGAAATTATTCGGTGTCATCAAGCTTTTGAAATGGCAATCCCATAAAACAAACATTTGTAAGATGAGCTGAAGAGAAGAAAACTGAGGACCTTCAAAGATTTGGATGTACAGTACAGTATTGCAAAGTGAAATTATCTCGGAACAAAGGTTCCTAGGTAATTGGAGGAATCTCCCTGTTTTGTGATGCTTATACAAAATCTAGGGTACTTTCTGGTCAAAGTCATCCTTTGTCAAATGATGCTTGTATTGTTCTCTTTTTAATTTCCGACTCTGTCTTTTCCTCATTAGAACAACGTTCACTACTGACTTCCCCCTCCATCGTTTTCATTGGTTTCTGTTCCAGATGCTGTTTCCTGTATTTATCGGTTACACCAACAGACTCCTCTACAATCAGATATACAGATATGCTGATATTTGCATGTAACATCTGACTTGGAAGGTTAATTAATTTAAATGCACTTACTCATTGAATAGTGATTTTGAAATGCGAATAATTCTCCATATCCACATCACGTATAACCGTTTTATTGTTTCGCAAAATATTTTCAATGTATTGAACTTAAACTTATCCAATGTCAGTGATGGATTCGTAGGCATATAGACGAATACCAAGAATCAGTCGATGACTTCCTACCAATCAGAAACAAGAACATATGTTTAATGAATAATAATGGGCATTATCTACCTTACAAACTTGATCATGCTTGAATGAAAATGGCAGACAAAAACTCATGGGTGGTCACTGACATAAATAATTCTGAAACTCAAAGGTTCAACAAAATGCCACCCGAAATAAATAAATAAATTGGTCTTCACATTTTTCCATGTAAAAAGACCTTTACACTTTGAGTTTTAAACAATTAAAGGCCACTGTCAGGTTATAAAGATGAGACGATAACTTATAGAAACTTGTGTATATATTACACAGTTAGTGTGTGTCTTAATTGATATTTACATTTCAGGTTTTATATGCTACACAGGATCAAGCTGTTTTTGCTTTTAGGGTGAAGAGAAAGCAGGAAGATGAAGGAAATAAGTTCTGCATATGCAAGGATCCCTCGCTACTTCCCGCTTGAATTCATGTGGCTTCAGTGCATCGCGGTTTAAAAAAAAATATATTAATCGAATTAAAATATAAGGAAATTAAGGAAGAATAGGGGAAAAAGTTAAGGAAAATTCCACAAAAACAAAAGCCAATTATGCAAAAAAAAAACCCAAAAACCCTAAACCAACAAAAAAACAACCCAAAATCTCCCGTCAAAACTACTTACATTGTTGCATCTGTGTGTACACGCGCGCATATGTGTCGTCGTTGTCGTCTTCTCATGCAATACCATCTGCATGTGTGTGTGTGTGTGTGTCTATCTATCTATCTAGTGAAGGATAACGCCCTGGTTATCATCTTCATGGAGGTTTTCTTGGCAGGATTAGTGCAGTGGTTTGCGATTGCCTTCTGCATGATGCGAACCTACGGGCGATTTAGAACGGCCAATTAACCTACTGTGCATGTCTTTGGATTGTGGGAGGAAACCGGAGCACCCGGAGGAAACCCACGCAAGCATGGGGAGAACATGCAAACTCCACACAGAAAACGCCCAGACCGGGAATCGAACCCAGGCCTTCTTGCTGTGAGGCGGACGTGCTAACCACTGCCGCTGCATGTGTGTATTTATATTTTATTTACATCTTATGTTATTTTTAAATATTTAATTGTCGTTATTATAAGCATTTATAGCATTGAATATGTATTTATTGATATTATATACACATAAATCTACGTATACGTCAGTCAGGAGGGGTTAGGGGGTGGGAGGGTGATCCTACTTCGCGGATTTTGATGGTCGCGTGGGGATCTCAGTCCCAATTAACTGCGGAAAGTGAGGGATCCCTGTATGCTTATCAGTGAAACTACTGTTTATTTCTATATAACCCCAACCCAGAAATCTATCCTGGAATTAACAGCATATTGTTACATTGCTTAGCACAAGTGGGTAAAAGGTTATTTATTAATGACCCATCTCAGAGGGAATTGTGAAGAAATAAAGCTCTTTGGAACACAGAACTTCCTAAAAGGAAAAATTCTGAAATATATATTTAAACATGCATTTCAGAGTCATCGGTTCAGTACTTCTTTACCTAATGGCATTCAAGTTTTGATAATGCTGCCACCGGAAGTTTTCTCGTATTTTGTGATGTATTGGTAAATTTGCATATCAACGCCATGGACTGATAAGGCCATCCCATAAACAAAACAGGAAATATCAGAGACCGTGTAGTTCCTCTCTGTAATGTTGGAAAAAAATGACCATAGCAGCTGTAATATACATTTTGTGTGCGCGTGTGTGTGTGTGTGTGTGTGTCGGGGGGGGGGGGGGGGTGTAACACAAAGATTTAAGTAACACAAAGATAATGTCCTGTTGGCATTGAGAATGTGTTTTCTAATGGAACAAATGGTGTTTGAATGATGCTTTTTGTATATGATGAACTGGTTAACAAAGGCATGTTTATGGTGGGTTTGACTTCAACTCACTGGTTTAACGCTTATTGAGGTTAAAACCCCCTTTAGTCACCAGCTGATTACTATTGCTCATATCAACCCACGAGGTCTCGTTCTTTTTTTTTTTATGACCAGACTGAACATAGAATCCTTAAAGCCGGACATCTGGGCAAGGGATTATCATTCCTCTAATGAGTTAATAGTGTTGTATGCGGAATTCTTAGCCCCATCAGACATATCAATCACTTCGAGGACCAGCGGCACTTCAGTGCTGTATTTATCGGATTTATAGGATGTCCTGCCACGATATCTTTCAAAAAAAAAAAAAGTATTTTGCACTCTTATAGTGCCTTCCTAATGCACTAGGCCTAATAAACAAAGACCAGTTTATAGAACAGGCATGGTAGCTATTTATACAGTATGAGGTCAGTACTGTAGATATCCCGGCACTCTAACCACTTGAACGCTTTGCAGAAGCCACGTTGGGTATTTTGGCTGCTTAATGATCTCAATTAGCAGATGTTGTGGATTTCCTGAATGTGGTTTAAAAGATGCTTACTGTTGAAACGCTATTCTTAATAATAATTAAGCAGCAGTGTTCAATCAATGATGATGAGAATGATATCGTAAATAAATAAAACTCAAATTTCTGTTGGCCATATTAGGGTTTAGGATCGTTATGAGTTTGAAAATTTAAATTTTTTTTTTATTATTATTATTTTTTTAATTTTTTCATTCAAGCCTCTATAGGCAGTGTCATGATTCGGGGTTGCTTCAGTTGGTCAGGTCGAGGCTCAGCAACATTATTTGCGAATACAATGAAGTCAGGTAATTAAGTGAATATCAATGGAGTTTTTCTATCTTGATGGCAGGAAATTGGGGCTCAAATAGTAAATGAGTGGTTCAGGGAGCATGAAAAATCATTTTCACGCATGAACTGGCCGCTCAGAGTCCTGACCTTAACCCTGTCTGGATGTGCTGGAGAAAACAAAAAGGTGCAGCGGTCTATCTCTCTCATAACACTTGTATCACTGTAGACGTTTATTAAAACAGTGCTATGGTGAATAGATGATGTAATACAAACTAAAGGCAATCCAATGACATATTAAAGTGTGTGACTTTTTGCCTGTGATGTGTATATTCAGCTTGTGTCATAGCCTTTCTTAGTCTTCTATAATATTATACTATTTGGAATTGTCATGACTGTTTACTTTAGGCAGTCATGCTGCATCACGAAATCATTTAGATAAATATGTGTTTTAGTCATCTTTACAGTCTATTGCTGATGCCCTCCATTTTACACAGTGGAACCTGTAGCAGTCTTGTTTCAGCTCTTTAAAGAGTTTTATGTAACATGTGTTTCTTATTTCAGCTGAAGTCTAGTTGGGGGGTAGCTGACATACCTTTCTGATAAAATCATCTTGAACTCCTAATTTCATTCATGCTTCTGCGAATAGTTGAAGCTTTTTAGAGCGAATCAACATTTCCACATTTGACCATTTCACATGAACGTGCCACGCTCAGCAGTTTGGCACCCTGTTTAGATTTTATCAGCACTGAAGTGGATGTCCATTGTAATCAATATAGAAGATGGAAAAGGTTTTAGTCGATTAAATAAATGGCCACTGAGGCCATATAGACGTTTATGAAGCACTTGGAAATGTTTGCACTCAGAGCAAAGTGTCTGAAATCTTCCTTCTTTGACTTGCTTGAAAAGTTGGTCAGACAAAAGTTTTGCGTACATGTTGCTTTTGGATAAGATAAGATAAGATAAGATAAGATAAGATACAGCTTTATTAATCTCACAATGGAGAAATTCACTGTTACAGGCTCTTGAGGTACTATCAGTAGGGGGTGCAAAAATAGATACAAGTATGAACATACACACATACATATATAAGTAAATAAATAAATAGATACATAAATAGTATAAATTACTAAACAATAAAAGAAAAGAATGGAGCAACTTTATAGATTGGCCTATATTAAAGTGTAATGTATCTGAGTGCAGAGTAGATGGGTTGATATGGTTGACAGTCAGTGGGGTAGATGTGGTTGATTAAAGTGCGCGGGGGATTTTATTGCACATAACCGGTATTTTCACAGACAGTTACAAAGTGGCGTTGTACAGTCTGATAGCGGTGGGAATGAACGACCTGCGGTAGCGCTCCTTCCTGCACTGAGGATGTCTCAGTCGTCCACTGAAGGAGCTGCTTAGCTCCTCGACAGTCTGGTGCAGTGGGTGAGAGCTGTTGAACAGGATGGATGTGAGCTTTGCTACCATCCTCCTCTCACTCACCTCCTCCACAGAGTCCAGTGGGCAGCCGAGGACAGAGCTGGCCCTCCTGACCAGCTTGTTCAGTCTCTTTCTGTCCCGCTCTGTGCTGCCCGGGGCCCAGCAGATGGCAGCGTAGAGGATTGCAGAGGCTACCACAGAGTCATAAAATGTCCTGAGCAGAGGTCTGCATATGCCGAAGGACCCGAGTCTCCTCAGAAGGTGGAGGCGACTCTGGCCCTTCTTGTACAGGGCGTTGGTGTTGTGGGACCAGTCCAGTTTATTGTTAAGGTGAACACCCAGGTACTTGAAACTGTCCACTGTCTCAATGTCCTGTCCCTGGATGTTCACTAGTAAATGTGTGTGTGTGTGTGTTTGAGTGTTTCTCCTGAAGTCGACCACCATCTCCTTCGTCTTCCTAGTGTTCAAGCACAGGTGGTTGCGCTCACACCAGTCCACTAAGTCGGCGATGACCGACCGGTACTCCAGCTCGTTCCCCTCTGACACACGGCCCACGATGGCGGAGTCGTCCGAGAACTTCTGGAGGTGGCAGCTGTTTGTGTTATATATGAAGTCCGAGGTATAGATGTTAAAAAGGAAGGGTGAGAGGACGGTGCCCTGCGGTGCCCCCGTGCTACAGACTACCACCTTTGACTTACAGCCGCGCAGCCGCACGTACTGTGGACGGTTAGTAAGGTAGTCAATAATCCAGGCAGCAAGATGCCCGTCCACTCCCACGTCCTCCAGCTTCCCCCGCAGACGCGCTGGCCTGATGGTGTTGAAGGCGCTGGAGAAGTCAAAGAACATGACCCTCACAGCGCTGCCGGCGATCTCCAGGTGGGTGAGTGCCCGCTGCAGAAGGTAGATGACGGCATCTTCTACTCCGATGTTGGGCCTGTAGGCAAACTGCAGCGGGTCTAGGGTGGGGCTCACCATAGAGCGGAGGTGTTCAAGGAGGAGCCTTTCCATGATCTTAATGAGGTGGGAGGTCAGGGGGACAGGTCTGTAGTGGGCTGGTTCCTTCGCTTGTGCTGTTTTGGGAACCGGAACCACACAGGAGGTCTTCCAGAGGACTGGAACCTTCTCCAGGCTGAGGCTCAGGTTGTACAGGTAGCATAGTACCACACAGAGCTGGTCTGCGCAGGTCCTCAGCAGCCTGGGACTGATGCCATCAGGTCCTTCAGATTTCCTCTGATTTAGTCGCCTCAGCTGTCTCCTCACCTGGTCTGATGTGAGGGAGAGGGGGCTGGGGTGGGCTGCAGAGGGAGGGGATGTGTCTGTCGGGCTGTAGCAGTCAAGTGAAGTTGGCCTGGGGAGGGGAGGTGTCAGCTGGTCTGGAGACGTGTGAAGAGGGGAGGGAACGGGAGGGGTGCAGAGGGGAGGGGGGAGAATCAAACCTGTTGAAGTAGCAGTTTAATTCATCCGCCCAGCGCTGGTCACCATCAGCTGTCCCTCTGACACCCTGCCCAAATCCAGACATGGTCTTTAGTCCTCTCCAGACGTCCCGCACGTTGTTCTGAGCCAGCTTCTCCTCCATCTTCTTCCCATAGTCCTTCTTTGCCCTCCTGATCCTCCACTGGAGCTCACGCTGGACCTTCTTCTGCTCCTCTCTGTCCCCGAGATGAAAGCCCTCTTTTTCTGGTTCAGGAGGACTTTGAGCTCAGGGGTGACCCATGGGTGGTTGTTGGAGAAGCACCGTACTCTCCGTGTTGGCACGGTGCTGTCCACGCAGAAGTTCATGTAGTCGGTGATACAGTGTGTGAGGCCGTCGATGTCATCACCAAAGGAGTTACAGAGCATGCTCCAGTCTGTGGTCTGGAAACAGTCCCTAAGCCTCTCGTTGGTCTCCTCGGTCCACACTTTCACAGACCTCTTCTGTGCAGGTTCCTTTCGCACCCTGGGTGTGTATTGGGGAGCAGGTAGACCAGGTTGTGGTCTGAGCGTCCCAGTGGGGAGGGGGAGGAGCTGTAAGCGTCCTTCACATTTGCATACAGTAAGTCCAGTGTTTTATTGTCTCTTGTGGCGCACTTCACGTATTGCGTGAACGTCGGAAGAGAGGCGGAGAGAGGCGTGGTTAAAGTCCCCGCTGATCAGAATCATGGCGCGGGGGTGACGAGTCTGTGTCTAATTAACGGCGCTGTGTAGACGCCACACGCTGCCGCCGCATCAGCCGAGGCGGAATGTACACGCAAAACACAATCACGTGTGAAAACTCCTCGGTAGATAATATGGCGGCGCTTATCGAGAGCAGCTCCACGCCCCGCGAGCATAGCTGCTCCTTCACGTGCACGTTTTCCGGGTGGCACCATCGTTCATTCACATAGACCGCCACGCCCCCTCCTTTCTTCTTACCGCTCTCCGTTACACTCCGATCTGCTCACGCGAGTGTAAATCCGTTAAGAGAAACCACAGAGTCCGGTGTGAGTTCATTCAGCCACGTCTCTGAGAAACACATGAGGCTGCAGTCCCGGTACTGCCTCTGCTGCCGGGTCAGCGCCGCCAGCTCCTCCGTCTTGTTGGCGATCGCGCGGACATTTCCCATGATGACAGAGGGAACACATGTCCTCCGCGTCTTTCGTCCCCCTCTGCAGCCTCTCCTTTTCCTCCGTATTTCCAAAGGAACAACGGGCTTTTCCGCGTGAAGGAGGGCGGGGGCGCTCAGGCCGAGGAGGGTCTCACGTGTGTAAGACCTGCGTTGCTCAGAGCCGTCGGTGAATGAGTTTCCTGACGCCGATCCAAAAAGTGAAAATAAAAGTGCACAGAAGAACAAAAGCATCATGAAAGTATGTTTTCCAGATGCAGGATTGAAGAAAGAAAAAGAAAAAATGAAAAAGATAAAGAAACACGCCTATATACAATAGAAAAGAGAAAAAAAAAAAACATAAACTGAAGAGCTCCTGTAACTGGCTGCAGGGCACCCGGCGCCATCTTGGAGAAAAAAAAAAAAAAAAAAAAAAAAAAAAAAAATGATGATGGCCTTGGCAGCACTGCTCCCGTGTTTACATTCTTGGAGGAATTAGGTCATGATTTTTTGAGGGATCTTCAACTTTCAGCTCTGGTTCAAATGGCTTCACAGGATTGAGAACGACTTCCACATTTCTAGTTTAGTCCTCCTTCCTTCGATTTTAATTTTTCCAAAATTGTATCAAACTATTTTTAGCTACATATCACAAAGGATCGTTACTGTTTGTTTAGTGTATTTCTTCTGCATTAAGAGGGGCATTGGTGGTCTAGTAGTATAGGGTGCTTGATCGCTGATCCTAAGGTTGGGGGTTCGAGTCCCACTCTCCACAAGGTTGTCACTGCCCCTCCCCCTCACACACACACAAAAGTGCGGCTAACTGGGTTATCAAAGGTCGGCCATGTCTTTCGCTGTCTATTGTGAGAGGTTCATGTAAAAGAACCATTGCTGACTTTCGTAAAGAGTAGACCGCAATGCTGTCAGTGTGTTTCTGTCCCTTGCTAACGGGTTGTGTCAGGAAGGGCATCTGACGTAAAAACCTATGCCAAATCAAAACGTGCGAATCATGCACTGTGGTGACCCCTGATAAAGGGGAAAAAGCCGAAAGGAAATCGCTCTCTTCTGCATTAAATTTGGGAATGCATGCTGTGTATGCATGGATTTTGTGTGAGCAGATCGTATTCTGTACATATGCAAAGCACCTTGTGCAATGCAAAATTTGCACAAGTTTGCAGCCAATACTTAACGGAACACTTGTTTTCCATTTGTTTGTCAGGTATGTTTGTAAAAGGTTTGTTTTGAAATGAAAGTGAGAGGTGATGTAATCGGTTTGGTGATTTACGCACATGTGGGACTAGTTTTCCAGAAGTGCAGCGATTTCAATGCTCCAGCTCACAGGACACCTCCTCATATCCAAACAATTCTCACTTTCCAGTCTAACTGACGGTTCAAGAGACTGTATGGCATGAACAGTGAAGACAACAGACATTTAACTTCTTTCTACTAAAAGGAAGTGGTAAGGCTGTAAAGATTAAAGCCGGGAGTGGCTTCTGAGGGGGGGGAGAGAGAGAGAGAGAGAGAGAGAGAACAGGACAGGATAAAGAGAGAGGGAGTGGTGGACCAAGTAGAGGGAGAGAAAGAGAGAGGGGGCAGGGAAGGAAGAAATGTGTCTGCTGGAAAGTTGTTCGCCTCCCATGGAGTGGGATGGATAGATGGAGAGAGGTATGTGGGAGGGGAGATGAGTTTAGGTTACAGGGATCCTGCTGTCACAGGAGGAAATCCTGAGATTGGGTCAGTTGTGCTTCATTGTATGTTTCTGTTCCTTTCTCTCCTTTTGTTTTGCTGGTCTTTCTCTTCCTTTTTGTGTTCTAAGTGGCTTTGTTGCTATGATCTACATCTCCGATCAGGGTAGACCTACTACTCCACTCTAATGTCCTTCCTTGTCCTTCACAGCTGGATGAGACGCTGAAAGGTAATCTGCTTTTTCCGCTCAGACATTATCTGGTGTCTGTTTCAAGGAGTATTGATTCTGGATTTTTAGCTGGAACACCAGGACTAAAAATATCAGTGACTGTCGGATATGGCAGAAGCATTACGATGCGATCATTTTCATATGCACCATGTCATGTGTTTGCTAAAGTGGTTGTTTTTTCAGTTTCTCCACCTTTGTTCAGGATTTGTGCTGAGACAAGTTCTTTAGAAGACAGGAAGTCAGACTTATCTTCTGTAGGCAAGATTATCTGGGGCATTCTGTATTTAGACCTTTATTGTAGTTGTAGTGGTGCAACACTGTGTAGAACTTTAAATGCAATATTTCGTTCTTTTTTCATGATAAAACATATTTCGTACATTGATTTTGTTTCCCTTCTTTTGAATAAAACTTTAAGTGCTTCCAATATAAACATGTAATGGGAGGTAATACCGATCTCAATGCAATAAATGGAGCCACCACTGGATTGACAGTTGCAGATCTTAATCACATTATTTATATTCCCTTTCAACTTATTATTTTTTTCTTTTTTTTGAGGGGGTCACTTATTACTGATCATGAACATTTTCGGTATTAGAAAAATTCAGTTTGGCAAAATTTATGTAAAATCTATGATCTATAACACCATCATAATATAGACATGCTTTTGGGTAGCTATAGTCTTGTGATAGCACATAGAACGGTTATGAAGTCAACTGTTTTGTAATTGTGGTCGTATTGTTATTTTAAAGTGAATACTTGAACATGAAGTGATCCCAGTGAAATCTTGGGCAAATTATATGCTAGTCTGTGATAATGTGGACTCCATATCCAAGGTAATGATTAGCATTATGATTAAAGAAATGTGCATAATCAATTGGTGATCAAGGCTCGAGCTTAAATGAAACAGGACCTCATAAATAGAAACTTTTATTCAAACTGAGTTTAATATAATAAGGATATTTGCTGTCCAGTCCCATGCTAACTTTTTTCTTTGTTGTTGTTGTTGTTCTTCTTCTTCTTATTATTATTATTATTGTTATTATTTTTTTTAATTATTATTATTAGTGGCTTTTATTAGTGATTCTGAGATCTTTGACAGAATATTCTGACACTGTCAAAACTTTGTTGTTTAATGTCATTTGTGATAATGTCTTTGTCACTAAAATCAGTCTTCAGTTCTCATATACAGTACCATAATATATACCCAAACTGCTTATCTGAACTCCTGAGCATAATCTGTAATAGTAAAAACAGACCAATAATTGTCCACTTTTAAGCTGGTTTAAGCAGGTGGGGTGAACCGTGTTTCTTTTTCACGGTAAGTGATAGATATGCATCTGAATTTCTTCTCATTGATTGCCTCCTGATAGAACGTCAGCCAATGATTTCCGTGATGCCAAAACCCATTACCTTTGTGTGGAAGAACTTTTCTTGAACTCATTAAGGGATCTAATGCCTGTGCTTATCTTGAAATCATAACTGATGTATGGGAAATATTTGTTTAATGCACATTATAGTGAAAACATCTGTAATGTCTACCTTGTTGAGTAGATTGGCAGATGAATGATTTTTTTTTTTTCTTTTTCATTACATAATAGTCTCCATCCTCTCTTCTCAGTATGGTAATTACAGGTTGGCTTGTAAGAACACGAGATCCAAACTATAAAAGATAAACTCATATCACCTGATGTAACAAGCACAATTGAGAGCTCCTGTTGAATGTGATGGACACAGTTGTAGACATGTAGAAGCAAGAGACAGATGTTTTCACTGATGCTGACATGCCTAGGATTGTTCTGCCAACAACATCCCAGGAGTGTGTGATGTGTGTGGACTGACACAAGCAAATTACCGGACTTATTGAAATTGTGATGTATTTGCAATCTGTATTTTCTGCAGTCATGGATTGGGCAACAAACCCATTTTTAAACCAGCACAGCTCACTTGTGTGACTGAGACGACAATGTATGTTGATTTGCAGTGATAAAACTTGTCAGAAGCTGAGAGCACCGACCTCTTAGGGAATTTGGAGGCTATTAGAATGGATTTCTCTTAACACAGAAGGCATCTTGTATAGTTGTAATCAATAACAGCCTCTAAGTGAAGCCTGCTTCCTGGCAGAGAAACAGGAGAGAGTGAACGAGATCCACAGTGATAACAGTTCATCGTCAGCCAGTTTTTTCTTATCAATATTTCAACAGGAAAGTCCAAATGTAAATTGAGTTAGACTGCTTTGACATGCAGGGCTTTTTGGGACTGTATTGTTAACTTTGTTCTGTCGAACTCTGGAAATTCTATTTTCTGCTTTACTTTGATGGTTGCTTTTGATTGATGATGCTTTCCAGAACAGCTTTAATCTAGAAGATTCTGTAGTGAAAGGGATGGGTTGGTTTGTTATTTGTTTACCTCCATGCGAGGAGCTGCTACCACAGATAAACTGTGAAGGTCTGTGGTATCACTAGTTTTTCCATCATGGAGTTCTTCTAGCCCTCACAGTGTCCTGGAGTTAGAACATTCTTCTTTTTCTTTTCCTTTCGGCTTTTTCAGGGGTCACCACAGCGAATTATAACAGAAAAAAATAGAATCCTGTTTGGGAACTCGATTTGAAACCAGGCTAGGGCTTCTACTTTAATATCAGCAATGTGTGTTGCTTATTATGTCTAGTTGGGTAAATGGTAATACACCCCTGGCTATCGCAGTGGGTCTATATACTCCGGGTTTGTAATAACTGATGTACAATGCAGTTATACCGCCACATGGAATCACAGAATCCATCTTGGTCAACAGCTCTCACCCACTGCACCAGACTGTAGAGAAGCTGAGTAGCTCCTTCAGTGGACGACTGAGACATCCTCAGTGCAGGAAGGAGCGCTACCGCAGGTCGTTCATTCCCACCGCTGTCAGACTGTACAACGCCACTTTGTAACTGTCTGTGAAAATACCGGTTATGTGCAATAAAAACCCCGTGCACTTTAATCAACCACATCTACCCCACTGACTGTGAACCATATCAACCCATCTACTCTGCCCTCAGATACTTATTCTCTTGAATATTGGCCAGTCTACAAAGTCGTTCCCTTCTTTTCTTTTATTGTTTATTAATTTATACTATTTATGTATCTATTTATTTATTTACTTATATGTGTGTGTATGTTTGTTTTCGTATCTATTTTTGCACCCCCTACTGATGGTACCTCAAGAGCCTGTAACAGTGAATTTCTCCATTGTGAGATTAATAAAGCTGTATCTTATCTTATCTTATCTTAGAATGTAGTTGTGATTTTTCTTTTTTCTTTTTTTTTTTGGGGGGGGGGGGTGTTTTATTGTCTTTTGGTCTGTTAGGCCTGAGTAATGGATTTGAGTGAATCAACTCCTTTTGTGTATGTATTAGAAAAGCAGAGCATCGGGGGTTAGTGAGGATGAATTTGGCAGGAGCGATGCCTCCCTCTCCTCCTGATCGCTCCATATCGCACGACTCGCATGATTCCATGGAGGATTACTGGAGTGAAGTGAGGAACATCGAGGAGGACTGTCCAGGAGGCCAGGAGGAGTTGATGGAGAAAGTCAGCATTGATGGTGAGTACAGAATACTCGACTTCATCCATCAACTTTGCCAAGATTTCATATTGCGTATCACATTTCTATGGCTTCCAGCATGGGGCTCTGCTTTAAAGACAGCTGAATATAATAATGGTTAAAGCTTTATTTCTGGTTTGCAAAATTTAAAATGTGGTGGATTTGAACCTAGTTTTGCCTTTTTTATGCTCGGAGGCATTGGCTAAAGGCATTCTGTAAGCACTCTGTAAGCACCATGATCTACATAGAGATTAATGAAGAAAACAGGTGTTTTTGCCCGGATTATTGTTGTTTATTTCTATGCATGTTTGAGGTGGTGATTTTTCTCTTCATAAGGAATACATGAAAAGGATTAGGGGTGCATGCTTCAGGCTAAAATAACACACATTTAAATGAATATAAAAAAAAATGTTTTTAAAAAAATTATTTATTTATTAAAAATGTTAATTAGAATTGTATTATTCTTTCTGATCCTTTCTGATAATCAAGTATATTAAAATAAATATAGCTTACATTTTCAAATAAAGTATTGATACTGTGGTGTTGCATTTCATGAAGTGAACAAGTAAATAAATATTCTGTGAGAGACAGACTGAATCATTTTACATTTATTTGGGTAAGATCATTGAGTCTCTAACTTAATGTATGCTGCAGTTGCGAGTTAAATTACTCTCCTGATTACCTGGAAACTTAAAACTAGAAACCAAAGCAAACATTCCACACAGGACTTTTAAAAGCCCCCTTCATCACTTCCACTATTTTCCTTTCTCAATTGCCCCGCCATTGAGAAGTTTATCACATGTGAAAGATCGGGTATGGCTGTTGGTCTAGCTCCACAGGATTCTCAGCATTCTGTAACTCTAGTATTTGTGTAATCCTGATTAGAAGCTGAACTGGAAGAAGCATGGCTTCATGAAGCTGGACTCTCCACGCTGGTGTCTGGAGCTCTCTCTGATGGTCCTGCTGAGGCTCTTCTGTCCACACTCACTCGCTCTCAAGCTGCCATGGTGAAAAAACGTCTGGACAACTACACTCAAACCCTACGCAAGAGGAACAAGCAGCCCATACGCCATGTTCGGGATGTCTTCTCCACGACTGACACCTCGGTAAGCAGAAGAAAGTGTGTACTGGAGATTTATGACCAGGAGATTCTGCTGTGAATGAAAGGTGTTGGTTTGATATTTTTGGATTTTCATGGTGATTTTACTTTCAGCTCTTGGACTCTGGTAGAAACCCTACTGTATTTTTCAGATTATATTCCTTGCTTCCAAATTTCAGACAAGTTGCACAATCTCTTTTCTCTGAGCTGTGTATGAGACAAGGAGTTACACACGTAGCCGGCTGCCTCTCGCACATCTTGCGTTGTCCGTAGTCACTGAGAAGCCTTTCAAGTGTCAGTCTCATTTCGAAACCTACCGGTGATAAGAGTGACAGCTGTGTTTAGTGCAAGGACAGGAAAGGCGAACCGTTCCTAAGTATGCCACCCAGTTGCCAGGTCAGCTGTTCTCTACTCATCTTGAAGCATATCTATTTTACTGACTGACACTGGAATGTGAAAGGGCGAGAATGTGGAAAGACAAAGTGTATTGAGATTATGCTGTGTTCATACCCAGTCACTAAAGTCAAATATTGTGGAAAACTTTGGATTGCTTAGTTTGCAGTTTAAATAAATATGGGTTTGGTTTTAATTTTAGCAAAACTGACCAAAAATTGTCACCAGAAGAGACTGAATTTATTTGGAATTCCTAATTTGAAATTACTGGAGTAATTTGATTCATCCATGCTTCAGTACATAACTTCGCCTAGATACTATAGATCTGCAAGTTCTCCTGAAATCATGAACAGTTGTTCTATGCGCTTGTCCAGGACACTAATTATTTACATTATGCTTTTATAAGACATTTTTTGATGTTTCTCTTGTACAGATACAGGGCACGAAATTAAGAAAATTTTCCACTGGACCGGGCAGTGGTGGCCCGGTGGTAAAAATGCTGGATCGCTGATCCTAAGGTTGGGGGTTCGAGTCCCACTCTCCACAAGGTTGTCACTGTCCCCCCAGTACAGCTAACGGAGTTATCGGAGGCAGGCCATGTCTCTCGCTGTCTATGGTGAGAGGTTCATGTAAAAGAACCATTGCTGACTTTTGTAAAGAGGAGCTGTAAAGCCGTCGGCGTGTTTCTGCTGCTTGCGAAAAGGGTTGTGTCAGGAAGGGCATCCGACATAAAAACCTATGCCAAATCAAACGTGCGAATCCGATGATTTGTTGTGACGACCCCTGAAAAAGTTTCCGGTGGGAGTTGTAGTCCGCCAAGGCTGTCCTTTGTCACCGATTCTGTTCATAATTTTTATGGACAGAATTTCTAGGCGCAGTCGAGGCGATGAGGGGTTCTGGTTTGGTGGCCATCGGATATCGTCTCTGCTTTTTGCGGATGATGTTGTCCTTTTGGCTTCATCAAATCGGGCCCTCCAGCTCTCATTGGAGCGATTCGCAGCCGAGTGCGAAGCAGCCGGGATGAAGATCAGTACCTCCAAGTCCGAGGCCATGGTTCTCAGTCGAACAATGGTGGAATGCACCCTCCGGGTCGGGAATGAGGTCCTGCCCCAAGTGGAGGAGTTTAAGTATCTTGGGGTCTTGTTTACGAGTGAGGGAAGGATGGAGCGAGAGATCGACAGACGGATCGCTGCAGCCTCTGCTATTAAGCGGTGCCTGTACCGGTCCGTTGTGGTGAAAAAGGAGCTGAGCCGCAAGGCAAAGCTCTCAATTTACCAGTCGATCTACGTTCCAACCCTCACCTATGGTCACGAGCTTTGGGTAATGACCGAAAGAACAAGATCACGGATACAAGCGGCTGAAATGAGCTTTCTTCGCCGGGTGGCGGGTTCTCCCTTAGAGATAGGGTGAGAAGCTCCGCCATCCGGGGAGAGCTCGGAGTAGATCCGCTGCTCCTCCGCATTGAGAGGGGCCAGTTGAGGTGGCTCGGGCATCTGGTCAGAATGCCCCCGGACGCCTCCCTGGTGTGGTGTTTCGGGCATGTCCAACCGGGAAGAGACCCCGGGGTCGACCTAGAACACGCTGGAGGGACTATGTCTCTCGGCTTGTCTGGGACCGCCTCGGTGTCCCCCCGGGAGAGTTGGAGGAAGTAGCTCGGGAGAGGGATGTCTGGACCTTTTTGCTAAGGTTGCTGCCCCCGCGACCCGACCCTGGACTAAGCGGAAGAAGATGATGATGATGATGATGACCGTTTAAGGTACTTGCTTCATGTTGACCATGTCTTCAGTGGAGTTATAATCTTACAAATGTTTATGCAAGATTAAAAGCCTGAGCCAAAAAATAAAGTTGCAATGAGCACACTCGAAAAACTACATGAAACTGCTCAAGGGAGCTGCGTCATCCCTCCTAGCCATGCTGCTCAAGGGAACTGCGTCATCCCTCCTAGCCAATGGGAGGCCAGCGGGGTGGGATGTTGGGAGATAGCCAATGAGAGGGAGTGGTGTCACGCCCCCCCCCAACCAATGGGAGAACAGCGGGGCGGGATGTTGGGAGATAGCCAATGTGAGGCCAGCGGGGCGTTAGTTGGGATAGTCAATGGAGAGCAACTCATGCATTGTTTGAATTTTTTCAAGGTCATCCCCCTATGACAGACAGGATTCAGTGCCGTGAGCTGGACCTACAGATGAGAGGAAACAAAACAGCGACATAATAAGCAAACATCCTTATCCAGAGTGACTTGCATTTATCATTTTCACACAGTTGAACCACTGAGGGTACAGTGGCAGTTTGGTAAAGTGGCTTGAACTCCAAACCGTTGAATCAATCACCCAGAGTCATGACTATGGAGCCACCACTTCCCAATTACCAAACTTTACTTTTATTTTTCATCAGGTTGTTATCTTTGGTACTATCAAGGATGCATCACTTGTAAACTTAGTATGCATCTTTTTACCAGAAAACTAATTGTACCTAAAGGACCCTTACTCGTGCAATTGTTAAGGCTCTTTGTACTGATTGGAAAGATTTGGGTTTATGCCCCAGTACCACCAAGCTGTTACCCTTGAGCAAGACCCTTAACCCTCTTCTTCTCCTTCTTTTCCTTTCGGAGTTTTCCCTTTTTCAGGGGTCACCACAGCGAACCATCTGATTCGCATGTTTGATTTGGCATAGGTTTTTACATTGGATGCCCTTCCTGACACAACCCTTTAGCAAGGGGCAGAAGCACGCTAAAGTCAGCAACGGTTCTTTTACATGCCTCTCACCATAGACAGTGAGAGACATGGCCGACCTTTGATAACCCAGTTAGCTGCACTGGGGGGCATGACCCTTAACCCTAAACTACTCAAATGCATAAATGAGTTTAAAATGTGAATTTTCCCAAAAAACATAAATATTAAGGTACTGCATGTGCATTTTCTGAGGTAAATGACATGTAATATGGTGTGAGACCCCCCCCCCCCCCATTATTAGTCCAATAACAATATCTTTCAGCATCTGTAAAAACATATCTGGTATCTCCCAGAAGCAGTTCCATTTTATGTCTGGTTCCTCTCAAGGTTTCCTCTTGTCATCTCTAGTATTTGGGATTCCCCCCCCCCCCCCCCCTTTCTCTTCCACTGTCGCCTCTGGCTAGCCACATCTGGATTTTTGTACAGTTGCTTTGTGGCAATGTCTATTGTTACAACCCCCCCTCCCAATTTGAAATAAACGGAGAGTCATTTCTGTGTGGGAATTCAATAATAAACACCAAAGTAAAGGCAGCTCTCAAAGACGATCTGAGTGTGACTCTGACTAAGAGCATGTGAAGTGGATGAGTAACTGGTCATTCCTAACAGGGGCTGACCAAAATGAGTGTTACACAGGCACAGCATAGAAGAAGAAAAAACTGGAACGTGTTAGTACATGTAATGAATATGCCATTTCTGATATATCAGTATCATATCGCAGAAAGTTGGGTGTAGGTAGAATGTCTTTACTGGACATCTGCTCAACAAATGGTGTTTGATGGAACATGGGAGTTGGTGTGCTGGCAGAAAATGTAGGGCAGTGACTCATAGCCAGCTGGACTGGCAACTGCAACTCACAGGGTGTCTATGGTAAGCATACAGTCATGAGTAGAGCTTGGCACAGTGGGCTAATGTACTAAACTTAGATCATGTAATGTGATCTAGATTACAGAATGGGATGATGGGTCATTAAGGACCTTTCTGGTGAAATGGAGGAAAAGAGAGGGATGGACCACAACAGGAAGTCTGGTTAGGAATATGAACCATTATCATTTGTTATGATGTGATGCAGCATTGTTGTTTAGATATGCAGAATTTTAAAAGCTCTTCACAAGAGATATTCACATTACAGCCATGTGGCAGAGGGTTTCAACCGTAACCTTTCAGGAGTTTAATTTACAGGTATAGTATTTAAATATTATAATATTTTATCTATTAGCAGCCACAAGTTTTTCTATTCTTGATTTGGACACAATTAATTATAATAGAATATATATTCCTTATAGATTACTTGGTTTTCAGGCTTGGATTGAACCATTTTTATTGAAATGGTCATTCAGATAAACTGATAACTCATAATGGTGAGGTCTGGTTTCCATCCCTCAGTGCATTTTAGAGAAATAATTGAGTCCTGACTGCATATCCCAATCCCCCTGGACTCCCCTTTATAACCATTGCTACATGGGGTTCTGTTGCATGGCGAGAACTCGGAGAGGTCTCTATATTAGTTGCAGGTAAGAACTGACCATAACAATAAAACAGAAGTCCCATTAAGCCAGTTACGACTCTTCACAGCGGTGATGAGCGTCAAAGTGATAACCTTGGGATTAAAGGAAGGATTTCTTCCTCAACTTGTATTACTGTACACTAAACAAATGTAAATGTAATACCAGTCAAAATTTACACACACCTTCTAATTCAATTAACGCAAGCAGTTGTGTCCGATTTTAATCTGTACTGTATTTATTTTGGGCAACACAGTGGCATTGTGTGTTTAGCCTTACACCTTACAGCAAGAAGAGTTTAAGTTCGAGTCTCAGTATCCAGTGCTTCCCTGTGGAGTCTGCATGTTCTCCCTGCGCATGCACGGGTTTTTCCTCCACATACTCTGATTTTCTCCTACAGTCCAAAGTCATGCACATTAGGATAATTGGCAGTTTCAAATTGTCCCTAGGTGTGAGTACAAATGTTTGTGTCTTGAGCCTGAAATGGACTGGCGAGGTGTTCACCCAGTGTCGGCTAAGATAGGCAGTTGTCTCCCTGCAATCCAAGTAGGATAAAGAGGTGTGGCGAATGTTTAAATTTATTTTTGTGCAGGCTGTTTGTGTACGTATATTGATTATAATTAACTTTAATTTTTTAACAGTCTGCTGAACCAACACCCACAGTGTCTCCAAATGGGCCGATTACACCAAAAATGCCCCACTGGACACCACCCAAAGGTAAGTTTGTGGTTTTTAATGCTCCCAAATAAGTGTATTAGCCCATAATTGGACTCTTGCTTAGGCTTACTATACTATCCTGACGTAACATGTACAACTGTGTCTGTTGTAGTTCGCCAGTCATGCCCAGTGTTCACTCCTGTGGAGAGCAACATGTCAGAGAGTCAGTTGGAGCCGATTATCCTTTCCTTTGAAGTGCCGTACTCCGAGGGAGTGACGGCTCATCGGAAAGGCCGTGACTGCATTGACTGCCAAAGGATCTGGAAAGGAGACAAGGATTTACCAGTAAGTGTTTGCGTTTGGCTTTGCTTTTCCACAGTTCTCAATAATCACACACACAAAGCTTTCTGTGGGCCAAAGAGTCTTCCCCTCACCATCTGTCACCGTTGCTGTTTTCATTGCTCTTTCATTTTTATTGATTGCATTAAGAGCAAGAGGAAATGGTAAAAGTGGTCACTACTACAATAATACAATACTCTATTTACAAAAAAAGGCCTACAGAGAAGTTTCTCCATTACATTGACCTGAGGAGGAATATATTGTAAATGAATAATGCCTCTAATATATCTTCTTACTGTATACAAGGATCCCTCACTTTCCGCAGTTAATTGGGACTGAGATCCCCACACGACCATCGAAATCCGCGAAGTAGGATCGCACACACCGTAACCCCCTCACACTGACATATACGTACATGTGTATATAATATCAATAAACACATATTCAATGCTATAAATGCTTATAATAACACTTAAAAATTAAAAAAAGAACATAAGATGTAAATAAAATATAAATACACACAAATATAGATGGAACTGCATTAGAAGAAGATGGCACACATACATACGCGTGCATGCACACACGCGCGCAGCAGCGTGTGCATACACAGATGCAACAATGTAACTAGTTTGATGGGAGATTTTGGGTTGTTTTTGTTTTGCGTTTGTTTCGGGTTTTTTTGTTTTGCATAATGGCCTTGTTTTTGTGGCATTTTCCTTCACTTTTCCCCCTATTCTTCCTTAATATCCTTATTTTTTTATTTCGATGAATATTTATTTATAAAAAAAAAAACGCGATGCACTGAAGTCGCATGAATTGAAGCGCGAAGTAGCGAGGAATCCCTGTATATCTTAGAAAAAGAAACAACGATATATTTTATGTTTAGTACTTGTATGTAGTGTTTGGTGCTTATATCTTACTGTTTGTCTTACTCAGATATTTCAGCTGGTGAAGCCCAGGCAGGGGTTTACCAGAGTACAAGACCTCTCCTCTGAAGATATCACGAAGATTGGCTATATATCTCTGATAGAGTTAACTACATTTTATGATGCCCTGGGTATTGAGCTGAAGAGGAACCGGGTAGTCCGTAGTAAGGTGCGGGGTGAGTACTGTTGACATTTTAATACCATAACATAGCATAAAATAATACATCACTTATTCTATTGATATGGTTTGGTTGGTGTGATGACCGCCTTCTTCTCTCCGTAGAAACCGGCATATTTGGAGTTCCCCTGACTACACTGTTGGAAAATGACCAAAAGAAATTTCCTGGCTCAAAAGTTCCTCTTGTTTTTAAAAAGGTGCATAGCTTATCTCTTGGAATTGGTTTTGTTTTTGCTGGGCTGAGGAGCAGGAGTTTAAACCACAGCAATCCTTCTTTTCGTTCACCCCATCATGGAAACTTACACACAGAAAAATTGCTTTTTTTCCTTGATGTTCTGAAAAGTTATCAAGACTTCAGCAGGTTAGGTCTCATGCCCCTCCCTGCTCCTCACTCCAACTGCGACTTGATATCTCTAATTATCTTAATCCGAATGGCTGCTCACTTTATTCTTAATAGATGCTTATGGAAAAAAGTATCAGCTTCAAGCCTTGTTTCTGCTGTTTTCCCTCAAGTATAGGGCAGCTGATAAGATAAAATTTTGTGTGAAAGGTAGGAGACAGTGTAGTGAATTCTTTTTTTGATTTTGATATACTGTATTAATCCCATAAGGAAAATTATTTCCTCTGCATTGAAATCATCCAAAGTGAGTGCACGTGTGTGTGCACGCTTGCGCGCGCGCGCACACACACACACACACACAGACGTAAACAGTGAGCACACACACTCCGAGTAGTGGGGTGCCACACATATTGGGGTGACTGGAGAGCAGTTAGAGCTCAAGGGCACTTCAGCCATGAATGTGGAGGAAGGGAAGCCCACTCACTCCCCCACCATCGCACATTTTTGCTATTTTGGTCCCAAAACTGCTTCTGCTTCAAAACTGCATTAGGTTATGGACACCCCCAAAAATCACATGTCTATTTTCTTCATGTGACATCACACTGTCTCATCATTGCCAAATATGAAACTGAATACATCAGTGTTATTGTGCCTGGGCTTCTTTTAAGATGATTCATTGTTACTGATAATAAACTGTCTTCATATACATGACATCACATAATGTACTTATCGGAAATGTCTGGAATTTTTTTTTTTTTTTTTTTTTTTTAAACCTGACCCTGAATTTCCCATCTGTTTCATTTCAGTTGTTTACTAGGAACAAAAAGTTTGAATTCATGATGAAGTCCATAGTAAAGCCAAAAACCCCTTTTTGTTATTTAGGAAATGGACTTCATGAATTCTTCCTTGTAAACATCCGAAAATTGCACGTGTCTTAATAGCTGCATCAGAGACCAGGAGAAGAGAAAGGTAAAAACAACGAGTCGAAAAAGGGTTGTTTTTTGTTTTGTTTTGTTTTTTTAACATTTGTTTAGTTAAGCAGAGGTATGTCACCATAGGGATAATTTCCATGATGCCAAAAACTTCTAACATTCTCAGTGAGTCAGTGGTGAAGGCAAGCAGTTTACTTTGATGCGGTTGTTTTGTCTCATAGATATATAGTGTATTGCAGTTGACACCTATAGCATTCTAACTTGGTACCAATCACATTTTCTCTTTTAGTAAAAAAAAATGCAATGCAACAGAATGGAAAATAAGGTCCAGCTCCAGAAGGTTTCATTTAACACAACATATCAAATGACTTCTCCCTGACATGCTGCTGTATAGCTGTTTTAGCTGAGTGGGTTACATCATAAGAACGCCTGGATCTTGACAGTATTTATTATTAACGTGAGCAAAAAGTCAAATGATATGAACTTGTCCTCCCTTTAATGACTGGGTTCTTCTGCTCTTTGTGCAATATCCAAGGTTATAGATATAAATGACGAGTCAGGCTGTGCTTTAAATTGCTTTGAGATTTGAGTGGTTGCAGTCACTGAGATAAATATCGGGAGAACACAGTTTTGCAGTTTTTAATTTTTATTTATTTATTTATTTATTGTAATTTTTACTGGAATTAACAGTGGAATCCAGGAGAGAGAATGAGTTTTCTTCTGAATAAAAGTGAATGAATAATGTTTTAGCCAGGCAGTGAAAACAGAACTGGCACACATGGGTGGCACAGTTACATAATGGTCAGCACACCTGCCTCATGGCAAGAAGGCCCTCAGTTCAAGACCTGGACTCAGGCATACCTGTGTGAAGTTTGCCTGTTATCTCCATGCGGGTTTCCTCTGGGTATTGCAGTTTTCTTCTACAGTTTCAGGTTGCCCCTTGGTGGACATGTGAGCAGTTTTGCATGTGTGAGGACTGTAGTGAGCTGGTGAGCTGTTTAGGTCTCCACCAAGGCATTTTTATGCAGCTAATTAGCTGTTCCAAGTTCTCTCTAGGTGTAAGTGTGAATGGTTGTGTGTTGGCCTGGTGATGGCCCAGCAAAGTGTATGCCCAGATTTGGCAGTAACAGGCTCCAGCCTCTCTGTGACTCTGAGGATTAAGAATGAAGGGCTTGGTATCAAATGCGCTGAACAGAGACATGGGGTCTAGAAATAGAGAATCCAAGTCTTAAATTTTGTGTTTAAAGAAATGAATTCCTTTGTTTAAGTTTCCCTAATTTTACACAAGTAACACAAAGGAAAATGGACAAAAACCCTGAACAACGGTGTGTCCTAGACTTGGAATATATACGTTCCATATAAAACAAGATTTTTGGAAATAAGTGATAATTAATCTTATGATATGTAATCACTATTATTATAGTTGTCGCAATAATCACAGCACTGCTGAGACTCGACTACGTTGTTTTTGTACAGTTGCTCCCCTTCTTACAAAATTAATCCGTTCCAGCGCCTTTTTCGGAACCTGGAGTTTTCGTAAGTAGAGGTGCATTTTACATGTAAAACGCGTGATTAGTTCCAAGGCTCCCAAGACTACCAAAATTATAAAAGCATACCTTTTAAGGTATTTACTTCGTGTTGACCATGTCTTCTTAGCAGAGTTATAATCTTACAATGACCAAGGCACCGGGAATATCACACACGTGCGCACTCGAGTGTTGACCATGTTTTCTTAGCAGAGTTATAATCTTACAAATGTTTATGGAAGGTTAAAAACCTGAGCCATGAAATGCAGTTGGAATGACACACAAACATGAACACAGTTCAAACAAAGTTGGAACGACAGCATCATCCCTCCTAGCCAATGGGAGGCCAGCTGGGCGGGATGTTGGGAGACTGCCAATAAGAGAGCAACTCGCGCATTGTTTGAATGGTGCATTTGGTGCTTTTCGTAAGAAGTTGTTTCGTATACAGAGGACAAAAATTTAGGAAAATGTTTTTCGTATACTGGATTTTTCGTATTTAGGAGTTTTTTGTAAGAAAGGGGCCAACTGTATTACGCTGCATTCTGGAGATTATTCCAACTCCCCAAGAGACTTTATTTACCAAGGAGAGCTCTCTTGACAGTTTTTAATTCAATGTTGTTAGTGCTTATGCCCCACAGGCAGGATGTGAGCTAGAAGAGAAGGAGAGATTCTGGAGTGAGTTAGATGAAGTGATGCAGAGTACCTCCAGAGGTGAAAGAGTGGTCATTGGAGCAGACTTCAATGGACATGTTGGTGCAGGCAACAGCGGGGACGAGGAAGTGATGGGCAGGTTTGTTATCTAGGACAGGAACACAGAAGGACAGATGTTGATAGATTTTGCAAAAAGGATGGAAATGGCTGTGGTGAATACTTTCTTCCAGAAGAGACAGGAGCATAGGGTGACTTATAAAAGTGGAGGTAGAAGCACACAGGTAGACTACATCTTGTGTAGACGATGCAGTTTGAAGGAAGTCAGTGACTGCAAAGCAGTAGTGGGTGAGAGTGTTGCCAAACAGCATAGGATGGTGGTGTGCAGGATGACGCTGATGGTGAGGAAGGCGAAGAAGACAAAGACAGAGCAGAAGACAAAGTGGTGGAAGCTGAAAAAGGAAGAATGTTGTGTTGTCTTCAAGGTGGAGTTGAAACAAGCTTTGGGTGGTCAGGAAGTGCTTCCAGATGACTGGACAACCACAGCAAATGTGATCAGGGAGACAGGTAGGAGAGTACTTGGTGTGTCCTCTGGAAGGAAAGTAGATAAGGAGACTTGGTGGTGGAATGAGGAAGTGCAGGAGTGTGTACAAAGGAAGAGGCTCGCTAAGAAGAAGTGGGACATTGAGAGGACCGAAGAGAGTAAACAGGAGTACAGGGAGACACAGCGTAAGGAGAAGGTAGCGGTGTCCTAGGCTAAACAGAGGGCATATGATGACTTGTATGCTAGGTTGGACAGGAAGGAGGGAGAAAATGATTTATACAGGTTGGCACAGCAGAAAGAAAGAGATGGGAAGGACGTGCAGCAAGTTAGAGTGATAAAGGACAGAGAGGGAAATGTATTGACTGATGACAGAGGTGTGCTGGGAAGATGGAAAGAGTACTTTGAAGAGCTGATGAATGAGGAAAATGGGAGAGAAAAAAAAGAGTAGAAGAGGTGATCGTTGAGGAGCAGGAAGTAGCAAAGATTAGTAAGGGTGACGTGAGGAGGACACTGAAAAGGATGAAGAGTGGAAAGGCAGTTGGTCCTGAGGATATACCTGTGGAGGTATGGAAGTGTCAAGGCGAGGTAGCAGTTGATTTTCTGACAAGAACATTCAATAAGGTCTTAGAGAGTGAGCGGATGTCGGAGGAATGGAAGAGAGGTGTGCTGGTGCTGAATTTTAAGAACAAGGGAGATGTGCAGAGTTGTGGCAACTACAGAGGGATAAAGTTGATGAGCCAAACGATGAAGTTATGGGAAAGAATAGTGGAAGCTAGACTAAGGGCAGAGGTCAGCATTTGTGAACAACAGTTTGGTTTCATGCCAACAAAGAGCACCACAGATGCAGTGTTTGCTTTGAGGATATTAACAGAGAAGTACAGAGAAGGTCAGAGGTTGCTGCACTGTGACTTTGTGGATCTGGAGAAAGCATATGACAGGGTGCCGAGAGAAGAACTGTGGTATTGTATGAGGAAGTCTGGAGTGGCAGAAGTATGTTAGAGTGGTGCAGGACATGTATGAGCGATGTAAGACAGTGGTGAGGTGTGCAGTCGGTGTGACCGACGAATTCAAGGTGGAGGTGGGACTGCATCAAGGATCAGCTCTGAGCCCCTTCTTGTTTGCGATTGTGATTGACAGGCTGACAGACGAGGTTTGACAAGATTCCCCATGGACTATGATGTTTGCAGATGACATTGTGATCTGCAGTGAGAGCAGAGAACAAGTGGAGGAAAATCTAGAGAGGTGGCGATATGCCCTGGAAAGGAGAGGAATGAAGGTTAGCTTCAGTAAGTCAGAATACATGTGTGTGAATGAGAAGGACCCAACAGGAACAGTGAGGTTACAGGGAGCAGAGATAAGGAAGGTGGAAGATTTTGAGTACCTAGGCTCAACAATCCAGAGCAATGGAGAGTGTGGAAAAGAGGTGAAGAAGCGTGTGCAGGCAGGTTGGAATGGTTGGAGAAAAGTGTCCGGTGTGATGTGTGATAGGAGAGTATCAGCAGGAATGAAAGGAAACGTATACAAGACGGTGATGAGGCCAGCGATGGTGTATGGTTTAGAAACAGTGGCGCTGAGGAAAAGACAGGAGGCAGAGCTGGAGGTAGCAGAGATGAAAATGTTGGTAACAAGGCTGGATAGGATCAGAAATGAGTACATCAGAGGGACAGCCCGTGTAAGATGTTTTGGAGACAAAGTCAGAGAGGTTAGATTGAGATGGTTTGGACATGTACAGAGGAGGGATAGTGAGTATATTGGTCGTAGGATGCTGAGGTTGGAACTACCAGGCAGAAGGCCTAGAGGAAGACCAAAGAAGAGATTTATGGATGTAGTGAAGGAGGACATGAAGGTCGTTGGCGTAAGAGAAGATGCAGAAGACAAGGTAAGATAGAGGCAGATGATTTGCTGTGGCGACCCCTGAAGGGAATCGCTGAAAGGAGAAGAAGAAGAAGAAGCTCTCTTGACAGTGTAATTTGCCTAAAGACTAGCTTAATCTGCATTAAGAATCAGACTGTGTAGCAGAGATGTTTTTACATCTCACTTTGTTTCTGTTTTTAGATGGAGTGTAGGAGGAAGGAGTTCAATAGTCCACCACATACTGGGAATTTAATGTTCTGTACTGATTCCTTACAGCTTGAGTTCAACCTGATCCAGTTTAAAGAGTAATTAGCTAGAACATTCCATTGCACTGATGAATCATTAAAGAATAATAAAGAGTTGTACATGTAGAAGAGTTGAAACAGAACTGAAAGAGCATGATGTGTTTTTGCTAGAATTTTTTTTTAATGGTTTTGCTTATTCCTGTGAATGTCCATGCAATCAGCAGTCATTGATTCAAGATTAAAAATTAATTACTTAGATACTGAGGGAAGACTTCTAAGAGACCTCACAGAGTGTATAACCTTCATCGCAAAATATATTTTTTCTCAAATAATCATAAACTGATGTATTTTCAGTAATCGTGGTGTCTGATATCCAGCATGACTTTCTGTTCAAGACTGAATAAATCAGCACTGAGTGTAGGATAGAGGAGGAGAAGGCTTATCCATTTGTGTTTTTCGTTTTGGTATTCTATTTCAACAAGTGTCTTGTGGTCTGATTGGCTTATCAATGAGAGATAAAGCAGTTTCGATCTGTTCTTAAAAGGAGTGGAATGCTGGAAAATCTCACACAGCATATTGCGTTATCTATAAACAATGTGAGCGGTGTATCAGAGCAACTGAGAGGGAAATGCAGGCTAATCAGAACACGTTGGAATAAGCAAATTGCTAATTTTTTTTATTTTATTGGTGAACAAGGGGCCATACTGAGCATTTGAGAGTCCATCATATGCATAACTGTTTTGTGTCTGTGTGTTTGCAGCTGCTGTCGAAATTGGAGCAGACAGGGCTGCAGACAGAAGGAATTCTTAGAGTACCAGGCTCCGCCTCTAGAGTAAAGGTAAAACACGTTAGCCCCCTGATGTATTAGTATCTACTACACAGACACACACACACACGTACACACCACGCTATTATTAATGTCATTCAACTTCAGCTGGTTTTAAATGCTAAACACATGACATTTCCATCACCGTGCTGTACAAGATTTTAATACACACGATGTGCCATGAATGGAACGTGAAATGAGCGTATAGCTGCTTGATGATGCAAACACATTTAAAAATATGAAGATCTATTTGGCCAGTTCTTGTTTTTCTTTACTACCAAGGCTCAATCTCCCTCCCTGCTGCATGAACATTCTTTGTGCCTATGTTGATCTTTCATGTGTGACATTCTTAGAATTAATCAAGCCTAGCAGTAGCTACATGGGGTTGGCTTGTTGAAAAAAAATCTTTTAAGAGGCTGTGAAGCATTGTATCTCATTCAGCTGTTCTAATCCAGTCCAGGCTGAGCAGAAATTAACCCACTAAGAGGCAGCTCTGTGTGAGTGCGTGAGTGTGAGTGAGAACTGCTACAGTATCGTCAATATCTACAAGCAGAGTTTGTTTATAAAGTCTGTATTATTTGCTCTGTAATGAGTACAGACGCTCCCCAACTTACGTTTTAGTTCGGTTCTGAACGGCCGAATGTAAGGTGAAAAAAACCCAAAACATAAGTTGTTACTGTATGTTCCAGTGACGTATGACGTTCATATTGTACTGTACATCCATAAATACCATTACCGTATCTCATAAAACACCCATGAATCAATTATTAAAATAACATTGTAAAATAATATGAAATATTATTATATCAACACTAATTTCAAATAAATTAAATTCAAGCAAAATAATTTCAAATAGATCAATTTTAATCAAATTCACTGATCAAATATCAAATACGGTATCAAATATAACCTTTAACCAGTGCTGTAGTGGTCAAAAAACAAGTGGGTACACAATGGCAGCAAAGCGACCGAGGCGTGCAGCAGCACCTTAGCCCACTTCGTGGGCTGAGCTTTGCGGAGCGCGGGGAGGGTTCGGCTTTAGCTTTGAAAGTATTTAGCACTCCATCTCCGCTTTTTATTTACACAGTCGCGGAAATTTACGTTGATCAACTATGAAGTAAGCCAAATTAAGTCAATGTACACGCAACTTGGCCACTAAAACAAGTGGGTACACGGCGTGTACCAGCGTGTACCCACCACTACAGCACTGCCTTTAACATTCTCTGTGATGCGATCTTTCTGCTTGTAAATGTTCCGATGGTCGACGGAGCCATTTGGAAGAAACGTGCAACATTTCACATGTTTTTCACCAGCATCAATTTTCTTGATAATAGCTAACTTTGTTTCTAACGAGATGGCTTGCCGCTTTTTCTGATTACCACCATCACTAGTAGGCTTTCGCTTCTGACCAACCATATTTGCTTAGGGTTACAAAAATCCACAAAACAGTGTCAACACAAAGAGCACAGAGATGATGTCTTAACACAAGGGTAACATGCGGTGAACTGGGAAGAAGGAGGGGCGCGTTCAGTCTGTCGTTTGTAAACAATGGATGCAGCGTCATGCAGAAGTAGCGTATTATGTCAGTGTACTACATAGGTACGTCTCATACTACAGAGAGCATGCTAAACTCAAAATTTGACAATTTTTTTTTCAACGTAAGTTCTAAAAATACGTAAACCGAATGAACGTAAGTCGGGGAGCATCTGTACATCAGAGAGACTGGAGCCAAGCAGAAAATATCTCAATAAACAATTCTTCAGACATATAGAACTTAATCCAGATATTTAAATTTGTTTTCATGATAGCTTACTGTATGTAACATGCTGCCGGCATTACATTTGACATTTACAGCATTCGACAGATGCTCTTATCGAGAGCAACTTACAATTATCATTTTTATATAACTGAGCAATTCAGGGTTAAGTGTCTTGTTCAAGGGCCCAACAGTGGGGACAGTGGCGATTGAATCGCTGACCTTTTGGATTAGTGACCCATCGCATTCACCACTAAGTTACCAAAAATAAGCATAATCGGTGTTAAATGTAAAAATATTTGTTAAATGATCAGTGTTGTGGCTTTTGGTCTTTTAGTTGGTCAGATCAAGGCTCAGCAACATTATGGGGCAATAAAAAGAAGTCAGCTGATGACTTGAATATACTGAATGAGCAAGTTATGCTCAAATAGTTATGGAGTGATTCAGGGAGCATGAGGAATCATTTTCATACATGAACTGGCACCCCAGGCACCGCGATGGTGGCATTTGTAGACTGGAGATACCCCAGACCATCGTAGTTTTTTTTTTTTTTTTTTTCCTTTGAACCCTTAAAAGGTATTTCCTTTGCACTGCACCATTAAAGACAAGCTGTTTTACTTTAATATTGCTAACAACACATAACTCCATGTATATCTTGGCCAGACTCATAAGTATACATATCTATTTGTGTGTTTATTGAGTGGAACTTGAAAGGGAGAGAATCCTAAAACTTTTTTTTTTTTTGAATATGTTGTTCTGTTTTCACTTGCTATGAATGTTTTTTGGACATTACTCACTCCCTGCTTATCCCTCAGTGCAGCGAACTGGGTTATCGAAGGCCGGCCATGTCTCTCACTGTCTATGGCGAAAGGCATGTCAAAGAATCATTGCTGACTTTCGTAAAGAGTAGCTGCATAGCCATCAGTGTGTTTCTGCCCCTTGCTAAAGGGTTGTGTCAGGAAGGGCATCCGATGTAAAAACCTATGCCAAATATGCGAATCAGATGATTCACTATGGCAACCCCTGGAAAAGGGAAAAGCCGAAAGGAAAAGAACACTCACTCCCTGCTTATATGGTGCCAATGGGATTTAGCTATTGATTCATCTTTACAATAAGTAGAGTGATTGGTCTTTCCAGCTCTCTTGCTTTCTTATGTTTTTTCGCTTAACATTAACAGAATAGGTTACTTTCATGCTAATGCTGCCATTGTCACCGCTGTGCCTGTCATCTCATTGATCATTTACTTGCTGAGCTGGGCCTTTTGTAACTCAGTGCGTTTGCATTTTCTTTTTGAGCTCCGGTATTTCATGCAATGCTTCTACATTTAATATTATTTTATTGATACACCCTTGAGCTTTGCTTGAAAACGTTCAGAATATCTCCTATTATACACCATTGTGACAGCACTAGAGATGCCACCCACATGTTTCACTGTAAACGTGCTGATTGGATTTCAAGATTGTGTTTCCTTTAATATTTGCAAATGACTTGTGTGGGTTTCTTCCGGATGATCTGATTTCCTCGGACAGTTCAAAGACATGTGCATTAGAATAATTGTTTATTCTAAGTTGCCTGTAGGTGTGAATGGTTGTGTGTCCTGGAGAACAGGTTCTGCTGGGGGCTTTTTTGATAGCTTATGAATGTAAAATGACAATGAATGAAACAAATAAACAATGGTTTAAACAAATAAACAAAAGGTTTTCGTGCATATTTATGATTGAAAGAAAAAGCAAAAAAAAAAAATGTAAATGTCATTAGCTAACATTAATGGTGCAAATCCACAGCACTTGCGTCAGGAGCTGGAGGTGAAGTTTTATGATGGCAGTTTTGACTGGGAGCAGGTGAGACAAAACGATGCAGCAGGTCTGCTTAAGATGTTCATCAGAGAGCTGCCGTACCCTCTGCTCACACTGCAACACTTGCCTGCCTTTACCGCCGCACAAAGTGAGCACCTAAAACAAGCACACATTACTGTCTCACACATGCAAACAGCCCGGAGTGCACAAACATGTGTGTGACTATATGCACTAAGATTTATAAAGAATTGTTATGCGTGATTTACGTCTACGAATGTTTTTGTAGTCTAAAGATGGAAGTGACTTTGATTGATGGTATGCAGATAATGCAGCTTTCTGTATCATGTATATTTAACTGCTCTGTCTCGGGTGTGTCAGATATCAAATCGCTCAAACACCAGCTGCAGGCTCTGCACCTTCTCATCCTGCTTCTGCCCGAGGCTAACAGAGACACGCTGAAGGTAAGAAGCTTGCCTGCTTTTTCCACACACTGCTGCGTCATGCCCTGTTGGGCATGCCTATAACTGCATGCCTCGAATTGCTTCAACCCAGCAGTCTTCCTATAGAGATCTTCTTCTTCTTCTTTTCCTTTCGGCTTTTCCCTTCAGGGGTCGCCACAGCGAATCATCTGCCTCCATCTCACCCTATCCTTTGCATCTTCTTCTCTTACACCAACGACCTTCATGTCCTCCTTTACCACATCCATGAATCGTCTCTTTGGTCTTCCTCTAGGCCTTTTGCCTGGTAGTTCCAGCCTCAGCATCCTATTACCAATATACTCACTATCCCTCCTCTGTACATGTCCAAACCATCTCAATCTAGCCTCTCTGACTTTGTCTCCAAAACGCGTCTTACATGTGCTGTCCCTCTGACGTACTCATTCCTAATCCTATCCATCCTCGTTACTCCCAAAGAGAACCTTAACATTTTCATCTCTGCTACCTCCAACTCTGCCTCCTGTCTTTTCCCCAGGGCCACTGTTTCTAACCCATACAACATTGCTGGCCTCAACACCGCTTTTGTACACTTTTCCTTTCATTTTTGCCGATACCCTCCTATCACACATCACACCGGACACTTTTTCTCCAACCATTCCAACCTGCCTGCACACGCTTCTTGACCTCTTTTCCACACTCGCCATTGCTCTGGATTGTTGAGCCTAAGTACTTAAAATCCTCCACCTTTCTTATCTCTGCTCCCTGTAATCTCACCGTTCCTCTTTGGTCCTTGGCATTCATGCACATGTACTCTGTCTTACTGAGGCTAATCTTCATTCCCCTCCTTTCCAGGGCATACCTCCACCTCTCTAGATTTTCCTGCACTTGTTCTCTGCTCTCACTACAGATTACAATGTCATCTGCAAACATCATAGTCCATGGGGAATCTTGTCTAACCTCGTCTGTCAGCCTGTCCATCACCATAGCGAACAAGAAGGGGCTGAGAGCTGACCCTTGATGCAGTCCCACCTCCACCTTGAACTCTTCTGTCACACCGACAGCACACCTCACCACTGTCTTACATCTCTCATACATGTCCTGCACCACTCTAACATACTTCTCTGCCACTCCAGACTTCCTCATGCAATACCACAGTTCTTCTCTCGGCACCCTGTCATATGCTTTCTCCAGATCCACAAAGGCACAATGCAGCTCCGTCTGACCTTCTCTGTACTTCTCCATTAACATCCTCAAGGCAAACACTGCATCTGTGGTGCTCTTTCTGGGCATGAAACCAAACTGTTGTTCACAAATGCTGACTTCTGCCCTTAGTCTAGCTTCCACTATTCTTTCCCATAACTTCATCGTATGGCTCATCAACTTTATCCCTCTGTAGTTGCCACAACTCTGCACGTCTCCCTTGTTCTTAAAAATGGGCACCAGCACACTTCTCCTCCATTCCTCTGGCATCCTCTCACTCTCTAAGACCTTGTTAAATGTTCTTGTCAGAAAATCTACTGCTACCTCTCCTAGACACTTCCATACCTCCACCGGTATGTCATCAGGACCAACTGCCTTTCCATTCTTCATCCTCTTCAAGTCTTCCTATAGAGATGTCCAGGTGTTAATTTATTATTGAATACCATATTGTCGTGATGTCGATGCCCCTAAAAAAAAAAAAAAAAAAAAAAAAAAAAACAAACCAAAAAAACCCATGGAATGTTGTGATATAGAATACACAAAGCATGAACACTTGTGCTTTGGAGACAACGTCAGCGAGGCCAGATTGAGATGGTTTGGACGTGTACAGAGGAGGGATAGTGAGTATATTGGTAGTAGGATGCTGAGGTTGGAACTACCAGGCAGAAGGCCTAGAGGAAGACCAAAGAGAAAATTTATGGATGTGGTGAAGGAGGACATGAAGGTAGTTGGAGTAAAAGATGCAGAGGACAGGGTGAGATGGAGGCAGATGATTCGCTGTGGCGACCCCTGAAGGGAATCGCCGAAAGGAGAAGAAGAAGAAAGCATAAACACTTGTCCTGATGTTCTCGTCACAGAATACTTACTGGATGGCACTGGAGACTATAAATATGAAATAATAATCTGCTAATAGAAAGATTCAGGCTGTTTACAAGCATAAGGGTTTCTTTTTCTGATAACAATAAGTTATTTTAAAAAGCTGGGATTAGATTATATGCTCTGCCTCCACACACAGCCGTATGAATGAATTGTTTCTATAGTAACCATAACATATTAAAAAGACCACGTTAAATATCAGCCTGATATTTGAATTAAAAATGTCCTTTTATTTGTTTAGGATTTATTTTTGTTTAGGAATGGATTTAAAGAGTTCTCACTAATCATGGCATGTTATTGTGGGTTTTTTTTTTTTGGTTTTTTTGGTACTGCCTCCATATGGTATTCCTGATTACATTCCATGACTTTGGTAGAATACAATAGTAAGTTTCTTTTTGTTTGGCTTTGACTTGAGATCTGAGACAGAGCAAGAAAAGGCAGTTGTTTACGTTGGCTAACATCTGCTGTCTCTGCTGATTTAATGATAGTTACCTTAGAGAAGGCTGCAGGAGTAAGGTAGTTACAGGAAGAGTTTGTGTGCGTAGTTGTGTGTACACGTGGATGTGTATTTCCATTCTTAGACATTGAAAAACTGGTCAGTCAGGGATTTTTTTTTTTCTCGTCAGAAGGTATATTAAACGAGAAAGTAAACGACCCCAGTTGTCAAGAGCTGCAATTATAAAGTTACGTTTGAATTGCTATTCAAAACTTTGAATTGTTTACCAAATATCCAATTATGCTGAAGCAGGCCTGGTATTTGGAGCCCATCTGCTTATATCAGTGCTCCACCTCAGTCTCTGTGCCAACAGAAGAGGAAATGTTTCCTGACTGTAATTTGTCACGAGAATGAAACATTATTTAATGAAGATAATGTGTTTGATTACAATAAAATGTACAGGCAGAAAGGATAAATTACTCCTAATAGTTTGATGGTGTTATGATTTAGTTGCTCTGCCATGTTATTATCAGGATTGAATGTTTTCATTAGGCTTTTTTTATTATTGATTTTGTCGGTGAGAAAGAAAGAAATGCTATTTACAGCTGCTGCGGCATCAATGATAACAGGAATGAACTTGTTTTAAAGGTGTTTCGTGATGTTAACTGAAGCTAAACAAAGCAGAAATATGATTATATAATTTTGAATTCAATATACACGGCCCAGCCAAAACAGAAGTTGCACACTCTTATATTTTTATGCCGTGTGTTTAGCCCTGGCATGCTGCAGAAGACTTTATGGAGTGGTTCGTTGCTGTTAACCATGCTTGGAGCGTGTAATCGTCATGGCATTGTTGCAACAAACTTAAGCAACATAACATTTATATCCATCTAGTGTGCGGTTTGTTTTGAATTGATGCAGGGAAAATATTTGGTACTTTTCAGGTCATCAGATGACTCCATTATTTTATTGCCATTGTTAGGGGCATGTATATAAATGTGACTGTGTAAACAGTGTACATAATTAGATTCAGAGTGTGCTGTAACTAGTGTCACGTGGTATGACTCCGCTATAAGGGAGTCGGGAAACTTCAAGATGGACCTGGTTGCGCATGCGCCATAATGGCGGGTCAGGTGATTCAGAAACTTCGAGAAGGAAACTTTCTGGAACTTTGGGGAGGTTAAGTGAAACATGTAAAAGAACCATTGCTGACTTTCGTAAAGAGTAGCTGCAAAGCTGTCAGCGTGTTTCTGTCCCTTGTTAAAAGGGTTGTGTCAGGAAGGGCAGCCGACGTAAAAACCTATGCCAAATCAAAATGTGCGAATCAGATGATTCGCTGTGGCGACCCCTGAAAAAGGGAAAAAGGCGAAAGAAGAAGATATTAAGGATCTGGTGCCGACTGGCTCCAGCCTCTTCCATTCTCTTCGGGTCTCTTCGGTGCACAGATCCTCTAAGGAAACTCATCGCGGCGACTCATCTCATCCAAGGCAGATCATGGAAACTTCAACAAAGTTTTGTCGTTCAGGACTTTATTGCCAAAGTCCATCGTCCACGTTTACCCACAGTCAACTCGAGGATTTTATTAATTTGTTTCTGTCTAACGCGGGATTACAAGCCTTTCCCCGCCAGCGCGCACCGCTTCTAAATTTACCATGCTACAGGTGCTTAGTGACTGTGGGGCAGTGGTGGTCTAGTGGTATAGGGCACTGGATCGCTGATCCAAAGGTTGGGTGTTCGAGTCCCACTCTCCACAAGGTTGTTTCCCCAAAGTGCAGCTAACTGAGTTATCAAAGGCGGGCCATGTCTGTCACTGTCTATGGTGAGAGGCATGTAAAAGAACCATTGCTGACTTTCGTAAAGAGTAGCTGCAAAGTTGTCAGCGTGTTTCTGTCCCTTGCTAAAAAGGGTTGTGACAGGAAGGGCATCCAACATAAAATCTTCTGCCAAATCAAATGTGCGAATCAGATGATTCGCTGTGGCAACTCCCGAGTAAAAGGGAAAAAGCCGAAAGGAAGACAGACAGACAGGTGCTTAGTGACTATGTGACCCTTTGTTTAATTTGTATTTTGTTTAGCTCTAAGATGTAAGTATTATTTTGCCTTGCCTTGTTTATATTATTAAATTATATATAGTTTATGTTGTGGTCTGAAGTGCTTTACTTGTTTCACGGGGCAATTTACTTCTAAATTCCATACGGAACAAAATTGGGGGCTCGTCCGATAGAATCCATTAGGCATACGTAACACCATATTAGTGTTGCTGAGCCTCGACCTGACCAACTGGAGAAGCAGTGCCTTGGAAATTACACACTGAGGTCAAGGACAAATACACTACATGAAAATATTGGTGTGCATTTTATTTTTTTTTGTCTGGGCGGTGTATATGTTGGCACAGTGCTGTGTTATAAGTGCAGTAAATCCCTGCTCGAGGTACTGTTATAGAAACTAATGAACTTCAGGGTGATGACTAACTCTATCATGCCAAACAATCAGTGATTCGACTCTAACAGCACGTGCTTTCATAATAACAGATCATTTGACAGTTTGTTTGTTTTTTGCTTTTTGTCTGATTCCAATTGTGTGTGTGTGTGTGTGTGTGTGTGTGTGTGTGTTTTCTCAGGCTCTGCTGGAGTTTCTGAGGAAGGTTGTAGCATTCGAGGAGAAGAACCGCATGAGTCTGTGGAATGTCTCCATGATTGTGGCCCCAAATCTATTCACGTTTCGGGGAAAGAAAGCCAAGCAGGAGGAGATGCTGGGAGCAGCAGGTGCAGCTCACCTGGTCCGTCTTCTCATCGTCCACCAGGACCTTCTGTGGATGGTGAGGCTTGTACAAGTTTCAGCTGTAAGATCCAGTAGTTGAGGAACATGTGGCTATCAAGATGTATCTAATTACTGCAATAGGGATCAATTGTGCAATTGTTTACTTGACCATTAGCTGAAGTGATGTCAGTTTTTTTTTAAAGACTTGTGCTGCCTTAACTCTTTCCCTCAGAGAACGTGTTTTGACATCTTGTCTTCCACGATGTATTACACGATCTAGCAGTTCCGTTGGACCTGTGATCGGGTTAGGCGTCCCAGCCACCACGAGTTTCCACTGTCGTGTTTGCATGCCACAAGACAGTTGGTAAGAGTCGGACTTGTCTAACTATGCATGTGAAGACTGGGTCCAGCTGATTGTCCGGAAGAAACCCCCAAATTGGTTCAACAGACAAGAAGGTGGACCCAGCAAGGCGTCCCGGAGCATAACCAGCACACAGTGATACATACAGGACACTGCTGGATATCCACTACATCCTGACCAATCTCCAGCTGTCTCGACTATGTCACGCCACTGGACTCAGATAGGCTGGGATGAAAGCGTGAGGCTAACGATCTGCGCAGCTCTCCCTCACCTAAATACAAGTCAAGCACAAGTCATGACTTCACCCATACCGCAGATCATCAGTTTGATATGAAGTCATGGTCCTCTTAGACCTCGAGGGACGAACAACAACATGTGATCTATGATATATCGTGTACGCATTTATTTAGAGCTGCATGAAATGTACATTATGCGACTTGAATCGGAACTTGAGCACATGGTTTTGCTAACATCATTTCCTGTTGAGTCGTGTAATACATCATGCTTCCTCCCTGACTGTGAGGGAAAGAGTTAATCATGTCCACATTGCTGATCTTAAAGCCTCTTTTAGATGAATGCAGCTAAGACAGATTTGAAGGATGAAAACCTCAGTTGTTATGTCTGGGAGACCGATTTACATTTACAGCATTTGGCAGATGCTCTTATCCAGAGCGACTTACAATTATGTTTTTTTTAAATACTATTGAGCAATTGAGCATTAAGAGCCTTGCTCAAGGGCCCAACAGTGGACTTACCACATCTATCCTAATAACAAGATGTTTGGTTTCGTTTCAGGTGCCCTGTTTCTTAATCTCTCACGTGCGGAAAATGAACGAGGCTTCACACAGTAAGAAGGCTCCCAGTTCAGAGAAGACGAAACGGAAACTACTGCGGAGACGCAACAACGACAGAGAAAGAGAAAAGAGTGAGGTGAGTATAGGGTTGTCCATGACACTTGTGTGTTAACAGCCAGGAGTCAGGATTCTTACAGTCGGTGCCCTTCTTACGAAAACCCCTGAATACGAAAAATCCAGTATACGAAAAACATTTTCCTAAATTTTTGTCCTCTGTATACGAAACAAGTTCTTACAACAAGCGCCAAACGTGCCATTCAAACATTCAAACAATGCGCGAGTTGCTCTCTCATTGGCTGTCTCCCAACATCCCGCCCCGCTGGCCTCCCATTGGCCAAGAGGGAGCTGAATCTCCATAGTACTGTACTCATAATGCTCGTTTGATTTACTGTTGGTTTGTGAGTTTTTTTGAGAGTGCTCATTGCAGCTTATTTTTCATTTTTTAAGTTGTTTAATTCAGTAAATGTTTAATAAATGTGGCATGCTCCGCCAAATGTGGGCAAAATGCAGCTCATCCGGACTTCCGTTCCCTTAAGCAAACAGTGAATGTTGAGTACTAAACTAAACAAGTGTTCAAAGCGCACTTGCCTGCTTGACAGATCGGCGGTCCGGACAAGCCGCGTTCCGCCCGAAAAGCCCCGGTGTCGGCCGCAACACCTCCCGTACTTGGTGGAGCGTGTCACAAATGTTTAATATTGTTTAATATTGTTTGGTTTGGTTAATTGAAAAGAATGGTTAATAAAAATGTTTAATAATGGTTTAATTAATAAATATGTTAATAAAATGGTTTAATATTTGAATGAAATGTTTAAATGGTTTAATAAATAATTTTCTTTTACTTTTAACACATATTCATACAAAATTGGTGTACTTTTATAATTTTTAAAGGGCTTCTGGGGTAGTCTTGGGAGCCTTGGAACGAATCACACGTTTTACATTTAAAATGCGCCTCTATTTACGAAAAATCCAGATTACGAAAAAGGCTCTGGAGCGGATTAATTTCGTAAGAAGGGGGCCGACTGTACTGTGATTACAGTACAGTACTCGATCTGTTGTACAGACTTCCTGAGTGTGTTTTAACCCGCTGATTTCAGGTCACGGATCTTCGTGAAGGCGTTATCAGGGTGCAGGCACCACTGCATGCAAAGATTTCCATGGCCATCCAGCTGGACAGTAAAACGAAGGCTCGAGACGTAATGGCACGATTTGATTGTGAAAACGGGTGCGTGAGCAGCAGTACTTAGTTTCTATGTGCACAGAAATGCAGCAAAACAGATGTCTAATTTTTACTTTTCTCCTGTTTAGGCAAGCATCTCGAAACAGCAGCAGAAAACAAAAACATTTTTTGTTCGAGGTTGGAGGAAATATAGGTAAGCCTGTGATGACGGGGAAAAGAAACTTGCCATGTGTATATTTTTATTCTTTAAATTTGTGTGTGTGTGTGTGTGTGTGTGTGTATATATACACTCGGTATCCGAGTTACGACCTAGATCGGTTCCGACCAACCAGTCGAAAGTCAGATTGGTCGTAAGTCGGATCCCGTCCACCCAGCACTTGCTGTGAATTCATGTGAAGCGTTCTGTCAACATGCAAATTAAATGTGTAGCCTTACTTTGCACTGCTTGCAACATCACTTTCACATTTTTTTGCCTATTATCTTCCAACCATGTATATAGCAACTTTTCCATCTCTGCAATCGGTGCTTCACGCTGTTTTGTGATGATAGTGACTTAATCGGGGCTGCTGCTTTCACTGCTTCCTTAATGCGGTCCTTGTCCTTCAAAATTGTAAACACCGTGGAGTGGGATAGATGGAGATCTCACTTTCATCTTCGTCTCCAATGACAGTACCTTCCTTGCTTTCTTGGTAGAATTGCCATCTGATGAATCGGACTTCCTCTTGGGAGCCATGGTGACGGTGTACAGAAAATCAATGTAAAATTGTACTGTAAATAAGATGTTACAGCGACGGTATCTACTCACTGAGTGTAGTGGTAGAATGCTGTGAGTGTGAGATGATGGGATGCTGTGCTGTCACAACTATCTTGCGCGCTGCGCTGCCAGACATATGTGAGGCGCTCCACCGAAAGTAGGCACTTGTCGCAAGTGACACACGGCGCTTGTGAGATAAAGCGTGGCTTATCCGGACTTCCGATCTTTCAAGTGAGCAAGTGTGCGTTGAATACTAGTATGGATCTGGAGTGCCTCACATGTACAGTAAACTCATAATAGGCATCTGCTGGACGTGGTTGTAACTTGCGTATGTTGTAACTCGGATAGTGATTGTATATCTGTGCGCGTGCGTGCGTGTGTTTGATGGCCCTATGATGGCCACACGCACATACACTCATACCTAGGGCTGATTTGGAGCAGCCAATTAGTTTACTGTGCATGTTTAGGGAGAAGTTCACACAAGCATGTGAAGAACATGCAAACTCCACACAGCAAAACCGAAGCCCGAGAATCAAACCGAGACGTTTTTGGTGTGAGATGAACGTACTAATCACGACAATACTGTGCTACCCACAATGCAATTTTACCAATACGTAGTTGTTTTTGGTTGGCACAGTGGTGAACATAATGCTGGGAAGGGGTTGCCCATCGCTTTTTATAGGGTTGGGTCCATCAGTCATTCTTTTTCTTCCTGTTCTTTCCTTCTCTTCTGCTGGAGAATAGCAGTTCAAGCAGCAGCCTCTTCCCTGAGGGACGTAGCCCATAAATTTCTGCCAGGAAGAAACCCACTTTCTATATTCGGAAGGTTGATCTTCTGTATGTGTGGAGGGTTGCTCTCCCTTTTTGAAAAGGTTTGGTGGTTCAGTTCCAAGATTCAAATGATACTCACATGGTGTTTTTACCATGAGTCGGCAAACGGTCCCAAGCAGTGACAACTGAGTGGCAACTAGTTGCTAATCATCGCAAATGCAGTTGCTAATGTTCGCCAGCTGTCTTTCAGTTTCATTCATATGAATGTAGGTAATTGTTGCATGAAGTCAGTTAAATGTTGTAAATTGACGTAGCCACAGCCTTATTTTTCTCAAAATTCTATATCCAGGCTTGAGTATAATGGATTATTGAAAAATATTTTAGTAGAGTTTGCTTTCTGATGAGCGAGAGGGTTTTATTGTTATATTGCTGGAGATGTTGTGTATATTTTTATACATTTCATATCTACCCATTTGTTCTTAATGTTCTGCAAGCCTTTCTGTGGAATGAGATGATCTCTGACATGATTCCATCATAAAATTTTGTCTCTAAGTGCGAAACGTGTTTTTTTTTTTTTTTTTTTTTTTTTTTGTTTTTGTTTTTTCCCTTCTCAGGGGAGCGCTGCCTTGATCCAGACACTCACCTGTTAGAGGTGTACCGTGTGAATCCGCACTGTGAATGGGTCCTGAAATCCAGAACTACCTGAGCATATTTATGCTGGATCCAAAAAAAAAAAAAAAAAAAAAAAATCGGACCGAGGACGCTACAGTTGGGTCTCCTTTGTGCTCATTTCAGGATATGGGTCATGAAAACAGGAGGCCGGAGACGCCGCCCCTCTTTTAACACTTAAAAACACACACATGGTTTCAACAATGGACCTCATTTGCCTCCGTTTTTCAGATATTTCAAAGGATTTAATTTATCCTGCAAGCTTTAATGTGGAAAGCTGGATTTGAGGCAGGCACTGTCCAGAAAGAGGGCTTTGGTTTTTGTTTTTTGTTTTTTTTTGTCTGTTTTTCTCCCCCTCATGGTTTGCGTCACACAGGATGAACAATGCAATGCTGGCCATTGAGATTGTTTAAGAGCACAAACACAAGGTTGATATCTTGTTGATTATGGCTGCTGTTGAAGCATGTTTTCCCAGTGCCTACAAGGCCTCAAGTGTAAAATGAAGAAGAAAAAAAAAAAGCATGTACATATAATATTTATACCACTAATTTATCCAGTTATCTTTGAGATTTTACCATGTAAACCGTAGCTGGTTTTGTATTACTTGTATACACTGACTGACTGCATGTTTGTGATGAAGCCATCGAAACTTTATGAACGATATGATTGGATACAATGTGCATACTGATCATATCGCTGTCATTATTTTACCAAGTGAAGTATGAATGCCAATGGACTCAACCCTGATGTGGATTCGGTCGCCGTGCCCCATGAAACCTCGCCAGGCTCTAGCGACTGCAGCTTGTTGTAAGCACTACATTATTGAAAGCTGTTGCACAGTAACTGTGGACTGTGAATTTACAATGCAAATGAGACTCTCAACTGTGGGACAACTTCAACTGAAGTAGAGTGTGATAACGATGCAGCCAAGCAGGCTCGTTCAGGCACGTCGGGTTTCTGTGCCGGATCGGAGGATTGCCTGGACAAGCCGGCAAGAACTCGTCTTTCATTATGCTGTGGGCCGGGTTTCCACTTTAACCTAATCCCATTGCCTCTCAAGAGACCAGTCCAAACTTGTGCTTAATCTGAATACAGTAGGCCGACCGTACAGCTCGTCTCTGCACATTGCCAACACTTTGATCACTGTTACTCTTTACACTAAGTATTGTAAGCAAAGTTGAACTCATTATTACTCTCGTAGTTGGTTCTCTTTTTGTACATGAACTTTTTTTTTTTTTTTTTTTTTTGTAAATTGCAATGTACTCAACTGTGTTGTTTTTATTTTGTTTTTGTAATAACATGATTTGACACTGCCAACTCTGACCTTTCTTCATGTGCTGCCTTAATGCCACTGAAAGCTCCATTATCGATAAGAATATCACCAGGTACAGATCAAAGAAAAGAACCAACTTGAAACTCGCGTATAGTGGGAGTCTATGGGCAGTTGTGGATTTGCATCCATGAACTGAAAAAAAAAAAAAAAAAAAAAAAGTGTGTATATAAATTAATATTTCTTATGTTGCAGTAGATGGTGTAGCCTAACAGTGCAGTGTTAGGATCTGTTAAACTCTAAAATGAATTCCAGGTACTAAGCGTTCTCAAATGTTCACTGCAGTTCATGCACAATGAAGCAAAAAAAAAAAAAAGAAAAAGCTGTACTTAAAACAGGTAAAACCAAGTGTTTCCTTATCTGGACGGATAAAGTTTCTCATTAGTGCCTGCACTTGGAAATTGGCAGAGCATCTACCCAAACCCGCGCGAAAAGAAACTATGCTCAAAACCTGAGAAAACACCTCAGATGACACCGAAGGCAATTCAGTGCTAACACTGAACTCGCGCTGCGAGTGTGAGGTTGGCTTAGTTCGGTTTGAAACGGTTCTATTTCCTGCAGGTTTTTGGAACTGCAAGGCTGCGATTCTAGACACTTGTTCAGTGTTTAGTACGTGTTAATTGTACAGGTGCATGCAAAAAAGAAAAAATCTGCTCACTGAGGGTGTATTAAATACCTTCAGTCACTTCATTATACAAACCACACATTGTTTCCTCTGAGCCCCCCCCCCCCCCATGTTCTTTTGCCAACCTGAAGTTAAATACAGATTCCTCGCGACTTCGCACTTCAATTCATGTGGTGTCAGTGCATCATGTTTTTTTTTTTGTTTGTTTTTTTATTCATCGAATTAAAAAATAAGGAAATTAAGGAAGAATAGGGGAAAAAGTCAAAGAAAATGTCGCAAAAACAATTATGCAAAAAAAAAAAAAAATCCCTAAAACAAAAAACAAACCAAAACCTCCCATAAAAATGAGTTACATTTTCATGTGAGGTGTGCATCTGTATGTGTGTATTTATATTTTATTTACATCTTTATGCATTATTTTTGAATGTTTGTAATTGTAAGCATTTTATAGCATTGAATATGTATTTATTGATATTATATACACATATACATGTATGTATACGTCAGTGGGGGGGGGGGTGTTGTTGATCCTAACGTTGTGGAATTCGGTGGTCACGGGAGGGAATCTCGATCTCAATTAACCGCGGAATGTGAGGGATCCCTGTCATACCAGAACCCTTACACAGGAAGTGATGAGCAACACACAAATTGATTTGCCACTAAATGGTCTACAGAAGTGATTAAGAACAGGTTTTGGGGACCTTAGTGTTTGTCGGCATCTATCATTCAATAGCATGTTAAGCTCTGATTGGTTATTGTTCAAATTTGTTGTGTGAAATTTCAGCTCCGTTGAACTCCATGTCCGCCCACCTAACATTGTTTGAGAACTTTTTCCCTCTCACCGTTCATTCATTGACTTTCTGTAATTGCTCGTCACTCATCACTTTGTGTGTGGATGTGACCTTACTGAGTTTCATCACAGAAAATTGTCAACAATTATTATAATTGCTCATGCTTTACAATAACTAGTTTGATTTAATGTCCTGAAATATTCACTGAACAATTCAGTCCTCATCAGTTATTATACCAGCTGTAAACACTCGATGCCTCACTAAGCTCTCCTTTCTTCACTCTTTTAAATGTAAATCCATGTTGTCATGTTACTGAGAAGCTGCACAGCTGTTTGTTGTGCTTTACATCTGACTTACAAAGTGCAGAAACTGAAGACTCCTTTCAAAAATAATAAGTAAACAACAAACATTTTGTAGAAAACATCCGATATCCAAGGATACTTAAATCATGGTCGCTGGAGGGCTACCACTGAAGTTCCTGTTAAAGTTGTTGTACAACTAAAATTGAAGCCCGTGTCCTAATATAAACTGCATTTTAATTTCAGTCAAAACTATGGCAAGCGCTGTCCAAGAAAATCAATCAATCCAGTTCAGCCAATTAGATTCAGGCTGTTATAACAACTGATTTAGAAAGATTATTGGAGTACAAATACAGGGATCCCTGGCTACTTCGCACTTCAATTCATGCAGATTGAGTGCATCGCGTTTTTTAAATAAATAAATAAATATTCCTCAAATTAAAAAATAGGGAAATTAAAGAAAAGTTAAGGAAAATGCCCCAAAAACAAGGCCAATTATGCAATAAACCAAAACAAAACCAACAACAAACAACCCAAAATCTCCCATCAAAACTACTTACATTGTTGCATCTGTGTGTACACACGCGCGTATGTATGTGTGCCGTCGTGTTCTCGTGCAATACCATCTGTATGTGTGTATTTACATTTATTTACATCTTGCTTTAATATTTAATTGTTATTTATAAGCATTTATAGTATTAAATATGTATTTATTGTAGATTATGTATATATTGATATTATATATACATGTACATGTATGTCAGTTGGGGTGGGGTGGGGTAATCCTACTTGGCGGATGTCGATGGTCGCGTGGGGATCTCGGTCCCAATTCACCGCAGAAAGTGAGGGATCCCTGTATTTTAAGACTTTTCACCCCCACAAATAAATGAAATAATCAATTTAAAAAATCACAGTATCCGATAGGTTCTTAAATATCTTTTTAAAGCCTCATTTTCCAGAAGTTCATCTGATCACAGAAAAGCAGCTGCTGTCAAAGCCTAATAAACAGTAATTTTATCTCATGCTCGCTATGCTAACAGTAAAGAGCAGCTGTAAAAGAAGTCTGAACTTTAATCAGCGCAAAAAGGAGGATTAGAAAAACAAAATTATAGGACATGAAAGACTAAAAAGAACAAAATGAGGAATTAGTTTTCTGAGCACTTTCTTGCATCTAATTTATTAACAAATATGAGCAGCGAGTCTCCAACATTCTCCAATTTCTTCATATTAATATATTTTTTTAAATGACAGGAAATTGTTGTATTAAAATAATGGGAATTAATTAGATTCTCCACTAACAGTCCACAGGAAGTGGTGGAAAGCATCGTTGAGTGGTTCAGGAAGCTCTCTTGGCGGGACAGGAGTGAGGAGAGACGCCAGGCCGAGTGAAGGCCGAGCTGAACTCTAGCACATCTATGATATGACCTTTGGAGAGGCGCAGATTCCTCATGCAGCCCTGAAAAGATGTTCTGGTACTTAGACAGCTCTGCTTCACGTTAGCTGCAATGGAACGGTGAAGAAAACAAACGTTAAAACTTTGATTCCTACTCTGTAATAATCAGGACATTAAATTGAACTAAAATCACATGTACGGTGTACTGTATCTGTTTCTAATAAAAAGCAACACAGAAAGAACAAAGCTCCGCAGGGAAAGTGACCGAACCTGGATATCCTCCGATGTAGATGGGGTTCTTGGTCTCAGCTGAGGTAGAGGAAGAGTGTGGGTTCTCCGCGCTCACAGCCACTCCATCCACAGTTAGACTCAGGCTGTGCTTCAGCTTCTTGGCCACCAGAGTGTGCCAGTGGCCATCACACAACAATGACCTGCTCCTGGACACGGCCGAGATGCGTCCGGCACCGTTATTCACGTTGAACACCACCTACAAACACACACACACACACAGCAACAGTAGTGAGCATCAACAATATACAGTCATGTTCAACATAATAGCAGTCAGACATCCCAAATCTGGTCAATCACTATGTGGTAGAAATGACAACTGTATTTCCTCAGACGAACGTATATGATGTATATATGCATGTCTTACTGCTATGGCAATCAAATTTAGCAGATTAATGAAGTTATCTATCCATCCATCCACACAAAGAAGTCCAATCCCAAGACTCAAACCCAGGATCTTCTTGCTGTGTATTGAACATGCTATCCACTACGCCACTGCCCCGCCCACGATTGATTATTTATTCATTAGCGCACTCATATATTATAGAATAACCAGTTCACAAGGACTTTCGAATCATACCGCTGTTAATGCATTTTTAGAAATTATTAGAAATTATTTAGCGTTAATGAACGAGTCTCCAGTGTCTGTGCTGTGTAACAGGGAGGGGGATTCTCGAAGATCAATTTTTCATCTTGATGTTAGAACTCAAGCCTCAAATATGAGAAACATTATGGCATTTCTTACAAATACCACACCTTGTTCTTCTTCTTTTCCTTTTGGCTGTTCCCTTCAGGGGTCGTCACAGCGAATCATCTGCCTCCATCTCACCTTATCCTCTGCATCTTCTTCTCTTACACAAACTGCCTTCATGTCCTCCTTCACCACGTCCATGAATCGTCTCTTTCGTCTTCCTCTAGGCCTTCTGCCTGGTAGTTCCAACCTCAGCATCCCACTACCAATATACTCACTATCCCTCCTCTGTACATGTCCAAACCATCTCAATCTAGCCTCTCTGACTTTGTCTCCAAAACATCTTACATGTGCTGTCCCTCTGATGTGCTCATTCCTGATCCTATCCATCCTCGTTACTCCCAAAGAGAACCTCAACATTTTCATCTCTGCTACCTCCAGCTCTGCCTCCTGTCTTTTCCTCAGCGCCACTGTTTCTAAACCATACAACATCGCTGGCCTCAACACCGTCTTGTACACTTTTCCTTTCATTCTTGCCGATACCTTCCTATCACACATCGCACCGGACACTTTTCTCCAACCGTTCCAACCAGCCTGCACGCGCTTCTTCACCTCTTTTCCACACTCTCCACTTCTCTGGATTGCTGAGCCTAAGTACTTAAAATCCTCCACCTTCCTTATCTCTGCCCCCTGTAACCTCACCGTTCCCGTTGACTCCTTGTCATTCATACACATGTATTCTGTCTTACTGAGGCTAACCTTCATTCCCCTCCTTTCTAGGGCATACCCCCACCTCTCTAGATTTTCCTGCACTTGTTCTCTGCTCTCACTGCAGATCACAATGTCATCTGCAAACCTCATAGTCCATGGGGAATCTTGTCTAACCTCGTCTGTCAGCCTGTCCGTCACCATAGCAAACAAGAAGGGGCTCAGAGCTGACCCTTGATGCAGTCCCACCTCCACCTTGAACTGTTCTGTCACACCGACAGCACACCTCACCACTGTCTTACATCTCTCATACATGTCCTGCACCACTCTAACATACTTCTCTGCCACTCCAGACTTCCTCATGCAATACCACAGTTCCTCTCTCAGCACCCTGTCATATGCTTTCTCCAGATCCACAAATGCACAATGCAACTCCTTCTGACCTTCTCTGTACTTCTCTATTAACATGCTCAAAGCAAACATTGCATCTGTGGTGCTCTTTCTTGGCATGAAACCAAACTGTTGTTCACAAATGCTGACCTCTGCCCTTAGTCTATCTTCCACTATTCTTTCCCATAACTTCATTGTATGGCTCATCAACTTTATCCCTCTGTAATTGCCACAAATCTGCACGTCTCCCTTCTTAAAAATGGGCACAATCACACTTCTCCTCCATTCCTCTGGCATCCTCTCACTCACATCCTGTTATTTCTTAATATTTATAAACACAAGACAAGCACCTGAGCAACTAACCAAGGACTGATTAGCCATGGATAGACTGGAAGAGGTACCATTTGTTTAGTGTAGGCAGGAATTCAGGGTGCTGTTGTGTTTTTTTACCTGTCCATTGACGAGCTCCAGTCCGATGGCGTCCACTCTGGCACTACTCACTCCCAGCAGGACCCCATCCAGCACCGTGGAACGAAACTCCAAGCTCACCGTCACATCAGAGCCCACGTAGTAACCCTCTTTCTCTGAGACACAGAGGGAAACCAGAACATGGAGCTTTAATTCAGGGCTGAGTATAATTTATTCATTTACAGGTAACCGGCAGGATTATTAAAACCACTGTGGTTCAATCCCTGAAGCGGAAGTGACTCATGGATAAAAGTTCTAGCTGTAAATCACACTGTGGTTGATACTGACTGAAAGCAGCGTATCCTGAGCCATTGAAGAAGGTGCCGTCCTGCATGAAGCTGAAGCAGGAGCTGGTGTCCCAAGAGACGGCTGCATTGCTCAGGTGCAGTTCAGCATTGTTCAGCTTCACCTTCTGCACACAGCCGGCCACACTGCTAGTTACCTGCAACACACACACCCACACACACCGGCTTGGCCAATTAAAGTAGTCCATATGTCAACAATACACAAATTATACAGGTGTCATATCAATCTTTCATTCATTTGTTGAACCACTTTATCTTACTAGGATTACAGGGAGGAAGGAGTCTATCTCAACCAACACTGGGTGAACAGCTAACAAGTCCATTATCACTAACACACACGCAACAACCATTTACACTCACACAGCGCCGCGCAATCTGGGACTGCCAATTAGCTTAATGTGGATGTCTTAGGATTCAGGGAGGAAAACAGAGTACGCAGGGGAATCCCATGCATCCGCTGGGACAGCATGGAAACTGCACACAGAAACATCCCAGCTGAGCTCCACACTCAAGCCCAGGACCTTCTTGCGTTGAGGTGGATCTGATAACCATTGCAAATCAGAATGTTGCACTACTGCACTGTAGTACCAAAGTACAGTAGGCCCCAGTTTTTCACAATGGTTTGGTTCCGGCCCTTCCCGCGGATCAAGAAAATCCACAAGTTATTGACGCGGTTTTAAAACCCTATGTATGATGTTACACACGCTAAAATATGCTTCTTAAACACATTCTGTAGACAGTCTTCCTCATTAATACAGTAATAATGTAATAAACTGCAGTCGTGATTAAGTAAACTTTTTAATTTTACACTGTGATAATATTTATTAAAGATTAAAGCGCTTAGGCTCCTTACCAGAAGCTAGAGAAGATGTGGGGTGTTTGCGTGACATCATCGGGCTTAAATAATTATTAAAACCACACTACAAAATGTGAATTCACAATTCAAGCAATCACGTTGATGACGTGTGCAAAGGAGAAAAAAAAGTGAACACATCATCTGCAACCAATCAGCATGAGGGTGAAACAAAAGCTCTCAGCCATTGGCTAAATTTGAATCACGTGCCAGTGACTTCCTGAGTTTGTCGCCAATCCGCAAATATGCAGAGACGCGAGCACTGAACCGCGAATGGTCCAGGGCCTACTGTATCTTTATACATACTGTACAGTATAATTTATTGTGATAACATCTCATGATGTAATATTTGGGTGTATCGCCCACCTCTGACTTTGAACACTTGCCCTTTTAACAGGATATTACAGCTTCACATGGTTTTTCCAACAAAATAACTCCGATGTACTCGAGTTCCTACACAAACAGTTTAATATTTGTATAGGAAACAGATCAACACTAACGTTTCCAATCCTCTTAGCTGTATATCCTGTTGGCAAGCCACCAATGTAGAGCTTCCCCTCCACATCCAGACTCTGGCCTTTCATGGCTTTTTGCTCCGACTTGGCCGCATCGACAGTGATCAGGATACTTCTCTTGCTGAAGTCGGTCCTCACCTGTGCAAACACACAAACACACTCATATAGTAAATCCCATAAATCACGCTCTCTGGGCCAGGGAAAGATCCTCAGGCATATAAAGCTGTAACTCACAGTGTGCCAATGGCCATCATTGATGTGTGCGTGTGACCTGGCCACGGCAGGTCCTTTGCCCAGGTCACAAGAGAACTGCAGCCGACCTCCGAGTACCTGCAACACTGCGTAATCCTGCTGATTAGCATTAGCCATGTAATACAGGATCCCACTGTGAGCCAGCGTACGGATGGACAGCTCAACTGTAAAACTGCAAAAAGAGAACGAGAGAAAGTATTAGATGTGTTTTGTGCTGAAGAGATGAAAATACTGCATCCTGTAACTGTATTTAACAAAACACATTCTTCTGCTTTCTGGCTATGATGAGTATTGCTCTGACGGATTAAAACAGGCCCCGCCTCCTCGTCAGAATGAAACACAAAAGAAAATCTGATATTTATGGTTAACCAGCCTTTATAATAAAACACAAACCAGACCTGTTGCTATGGTGACTGGAGCTATTTTTTTCATATCAGTGACAGAGCCATGAAGCACCGATTAACCATTTATTTATGTTTCGAACCCTTTAAAAGCCCAGAGTGTTTGGAAATAACATGCTGCTGGTGCACTGAGAATTCAGCTGGATAGGAAGGCTTTTATGAGGTTCTCACTCCTGAATGCACATTTAAATACATGAGGTCATGTTCCCTAAACTGGGGCGAAGCGGTGCCGTAGTGGTTAGCACATCCATCTCACAGGAGAAAGGTCCTGGGTTCAAGTCCTGGGCCAGCCAAGGGTGTCTTTCTGTAGAGTTTGCATGCTTTCCCTATGCTTGGGTTTCCTTCGGGTACTCTGGTTTCGTCCTACAATCCAAATCTCCTATAGGTGTCAGTAATGGCTTTGTGTGTGTTTGTGTGTTGGCATTGTTCAGGGTGCACTCCATCTTTGCTCCGAGTTAGCTGAAATAGGCTCCAGCCTTCCTATGCCCCTAGTAGAATCAAGTGGTTCGACAAGTTCTGCTGAAAATACCAAAGAATCTATAACTTCTCTGTAAATGGATTCGGTCCTAAAACTGTCCTCTAACCTTCCAGTTGTGATCCGTCCATGCTGAACATAATGATAGGACAGTACTTTAGTTCTGCAAGTGCCTACCTTGACCTGACGGTTTTATTCTTGAAGCCAAACATCATGTGACTGTTTCTGGAGAGCCCAAACTGGTGTGCATCTGGAATAGTTCCCGTGTTGTCAGCGGCAGCGCACTAAGAAGGTACAATGACCATATTAGTCCATGTCAGGGTAAAAATTCTTGTCACTCACACAAAGGATGAGTTTTGTTTTGACAATGCACAGTGGAATCTGAGGCACGTGTCAGCTGAGTTGTAATTACCTATATATAGCTCAGTGATTGACACGATGCAGACAGTTCACAGTGACACTTCCTTCTGAACTAAAACGCTCCCAAGAGTCATGTGACATGATTATATAAGCTCCTCTGCGTTGTCTGTGTGCCTATCTGCGCTCTTTCATGGTTAATAAACATGTGTAATTACATTTTTTTTTACCTTGCACAGTTGAGTCAGGACTTTGAACTGCTTGTATTGGAATCATTGGATGAGATGAATGAGAAATAATTTGAGCAACCCTGTAAATCTTTACCCTGTAAATCAAAAACCAATGAGTTTGTTCCTCACAAAATGAATTGTGGATATTAATGCTCAATACGGCGTGAAAATGTTATTCTTATTAGCAGTCTCAGCAGCTTTCTGATAAAATGTGTGTTATCATGAATTATATTTATATATTATAATTAGGGGTGGTAAAGTTGTCCTCATCCAAAATCCTTACATGATCAGCTGAAAGGAGAAAAAATAGACTGGAGGAGATTTCAGAAAACTGATGCCAAGTTTCAGCTAAACCTTTAATTCTGTTTACAGCACTGTGGAAATCCAAATGATTTTAATAGGCAAACTTTTAATTTTTTTTATTGTCTATTAATAGCTCCATTTAAACTGTTGTTATTCATTTTAAACTTTTGTGTGTGTGTGTGTGTGTACATATATGTGTGTGTATACTGTATATGTGTGTGTGTGTGTGTGTTAGCGCACACTTACAGTGGTGGCTCCAGGTGTAACAGCACCGAGTTCACTAGGAGGTGACAGCAGTTTCTGATCAAGGCCAGCAGTGGGCTCTGGTTCCACGACGCCCTCCTCTGGAAGAAGCGGGTGTTTAGGACGCTCCTCAAGCAGGCAGCTGTCCATATCCGCTCCCTTATACTTCACTGCTCCAGACAGGTCCAACAGCCTGACACACACACACACACACACACACTTTACATTATTGCAAGGCGGACATGCACCTTTATGTTCGAATGTAAATATTTCCTGTCCCCTCTTTGTGATGACAACACTTGTATCTAAAGAATGTCACTACATGGTGCAGTACGTCATGTTGCTTTTCCCCCCATTTTCTCCCTAATTTAGTCGTATTCAATTCCTACCACACAACCAGAACCGACCAGGCAGGGGCGAAAGCATGCACACGCCCTCTCCGTGACATGCAATGCTAGCCACCTGCCTCTTTTAGAAATGTGGGGCCATGTTGATTTGGGGGCGGATCCCTATCCCTTGTATGAACAGCTCACGGACGCCCATGATTGGCTGGCGAACACTGTGAGTGACAGGGAGTTGAGCGTATGCCGCCTTTCTCTCCCGTGGGTGCTTGGGCAATTAGGTCCCATGGACTCCTAGTCACGGATGACTGTGGCATCGATCCGGATTCAAACTTGATCTCCGGGTTAAGCCACGCGCCTTGTCAATGCGCCACTTGGGAGCCCCATACATCATGGTTTCTGTAAATTCATGAGGTTAATAATGCAGGCTGTACATTGATAAAAGGTGACAACCATCTCATGAATGTTTCTTAAAGTTCAGTTAAGAGCAGTGGTGGCTCAGCAACTGCTAAATGACCTTTATAACCTTTTGATCAGTGTTTCAATCCCCACTACTGCTAAGCTGCCACTGTTGGGCCCTTGTGCAAGGCCCTTAACCTTTGACAGCTTAGTTGTTTAAAGCAGACAATAATGTAAATCACTCCGGTGTCTGCCAAATGTCAGATGCCAACACTTTAAATAAGTCATGAGTTATTTTTACCTGCTATAAGTAACATTATTACAGTAATTAATTACAAAATAATTAAATTAAATGAATAACAACATATAATAATTTATCTGCAATGGCCTGGTGAGCTGTCCAGGGCAAAGGTACCCAAATCTGGTCCTGGGGAACTCAATACAGTTGGCCCTCTACTTACGAAATTAATCCATTCCAGAGCCTTTTTCGTAGCCTGGAGTTTTCGTAAGTAGAGGTGTGTTTTACATGTAAAACGCGTGATTCGTTCCAAGGCTCCCAAGACTACCACTTACCATCAATTTTGTATGAAATATGTGTTAAAAGTAAAAGAAAATTATTTATTAAACTATTTAAACATTTTATTAACATATTAAACCATTTTATTAACATATTTATTAATTAAACCATTATTAAACATTTTTTATTAACACACACACACACACACACACACACAACACTGTCTCTCTCTATCTCTCTCTTTCTCTGCCTCTCTCTCTCTCACACACACACACACACACATCTGCTTGACTCTCTCTCTCAATCTCTCTGTCTCTCTCTCTCTCTCACTCTGTCTCTCTCTCTCTCTCTCTCACACACACACACACACACAAAAAAAAAAACTCTCTCTGGTGTGTTTTGCCGAATGCGGGCTCCGCCCACACGCAACACGCAACTGATGGAGCAATTCTATTTAAATGTTTAAATGGACAGGATGTTGTAGTTAAAGCGGAATTACAGTACCTGTTTGAAAGCTCAGAGGTCCTGATTCAATATTAACTTGCTTCCTTGCGAGATCGGAGGTCTTGTCCCACGGAGCACTCTGTTTTCATGCTCCTTCTGCTTCAATATCGTGCCGAAATAATCGCCTCTTTCACTGTATTTCCGCTTTAAGGTCTCCTTCTGCTTCAATATCATCCCGATTGTAGAGGGGTTTCGGCGATAACGAAATATAACGCTGCATGATCAATCTCAAAACAAGCCAGCAGCCCTGTTCGACTCTCCTTCACACGTGTGACAAACAAGAAGTATGGGTACAGGTCAGCTCTCTCCTGGCCAATGGGAGGCCAGTGGGGCAGGACGTTGGGAGACAGCCAATGAGAGCGCAACTTGCGCATTGTTTGAATTTTGAATGGCACGTTTGGCGCTTTTTGTAAAAAGAGGGTGTTTTCGTAAAAAGAGGATGAAAATTTAGGAAATTTTCGGATTTTTCGTACTCAGAGGTTTTCGTAGGTAGAGGGCCGACTGTACCCTGCACATTTTGGTGTTGTCTTAGTTCCCACACACATCAATGAACTAATTATCCAATTATCAGCTCTTCATGAATGGGTGTAACAGAACAGGGAAAGCATTAAATGTGCAATAAATTGGGTCCTTTCTGAACAAGGTTGGGAATCTCTGGTGCAGGGTTGTACCCTCTCCCATGGTTGCCTGAGATGGGCCTCAGCTTCCCTGTAACCCTAATTAGGATTAAACAGCTTAGAAAATGAAAGAATAATAATTCATGTGATGATTGTTTGTATCTAATCTTATGTGCTGCTTACAGTTTTCTGAACTATTTTATGTTTTAAGCTGTTCTCTTTTGAATGATTTTCTATTTCTGTAGGGTTGTCTGGTAGTAGCAGGTGAAATGTAGAAAAAACTACACTAACGTATACGTACATGTATATGTGTATATAATATCAATAAATACATAGTCAACGCTATAAATGCTTATATTAACAATTGAACATTCAAAAATAATGCATAAGATGTAAATAAAATATAAATACACACACATACAGACACACGTGTGCACTCATTCAGATGCGCACCTCAGAACAATGTAAGTAGTTTTGATGGGAGGTTTGGGGTTGTTTTTTGTTTTTGTTTGTTTAGGGGTTTTTGCATAATTGGCCTTGTTTTTGTGGTATTTTCCTTAACTTTTTCCCCCATTCTTGCTTAATTTCTGTATTTTTTAATTCCATGAATATTAAAAAAAAACAAACCGCGATGCCTTGAAGCCACATGAATTGAAGTGCGAAGTAGTGAGGGATCCCTGCATTATTATTGACAGTTATTGACATTCCTGTCTTTAAATTTATAGAATTGATTCTTTTTTGCCTGATATTTTTAATTTTAACATTAAAAAATTTGTCACTGCTATAAAGGACGGTTTACACGTTTTGTTCATGGTCTTATCCCTAGTTTATTCTGCAACAATATGAAATTAATATTTTGGGTTATTTTTGTTATTTTCTATTAGATTTGAGAAATATAGTGCTCAAGCAGCGCTAAGAGCTTTTCTGTAATTAAGGAGACTCTCCTTCCATTCTGATTGGAAAACCAGTAAGGTTGACGCCATTTTTGCTCTAGTTTGCGGGTTTTCTGTTTTAGTGTGTGTTTCATCACCAGGGGGCTAATCTTTCCCTCTCGGATTGCTTTTGTTTTAAGAGGATCTACATTATCTAGCATATGGTGTAGATTTGACTCAAAGCACTCGGTGGCTTGATCGAGTTCTGCGGGGTCTGATGGTGACCCAATCATAGTACATGGAACATTAATGATATTCTGTGTGGTAATTGATGTAAAAGTACGCTTAATGCAATAACGTGGCGAGGTGTATATGTTAGTACTAAGTGGCATTGTAAGCAAGATAAGATAATAATCTGAAATAGTTTCTGACTGCAACTATATTACAAATATTTAATCCAAATATTAGTGTTAAATCAAGCACGTGGCCAGCTTTATGAGTGGATTGTATAAAATTCTGATTTACCCCGACACTAATCTAGGATAGATATAAAGTCTGTTCTTAAAGGGTCCTCTGGGTTGTTGAAATGAATACTAAAGTCACCTTTTGTACCTGTTTTTGGAGTGAAGGGAACAGCCATCTCCTGGTTTAAAACTTATTTAACTGACTATTATCAGTTTGTAGATGTAAATGATATCTCTATTCATTCTATTGCTGAGGTCGGTGTTTCACAAGGTTCTGTCCTAGGCCCATTGCTTTTCTCACTATACGTGCTCCCTTTGGGTAATATCATTTGTGATCATGGTATTAGCTTTCACTGTTGAGCTGGTGATAATGCTTTCAGCAAAGCCAGATGAGAGACATCAGCTTAATAATCTTGAAAAAAAATGTAAAGGACATTGGACACTGGATGCTTACTAATGTCCTCTTATTAAACTCTGATAAGACAGAAGTACTTGTAGTCAGATCTCAGGCAGCTGGTTTAAGGTTTCTGATTATGTAGTAAGTTTGGATGGCGTTTCAGTTTCATAATGTAAACAGTAAAGGGCATTGGAGTGATTATTGACGCTTGTCTTTCATTTGAAACTCGTGTAGATAATATTTCTCGGGTAGCCTTCTTTCATCTCAGGAATATTGCTAAAATGTGAAATATGATGCAGAAAAACTTGTTCATGCTTTTCTTACTTTGAGATTAGATTATTGCAATGTGTTACTGTCTGGTTTTGCTAGTATGTACATAAACAAACTCCAGTTAGTCCAAAATTCAGCAGAAAGAGTCCTTACTAGAACCAAATGACACGAGCATATCACCCCGATCTTATTTACACTGCAGTGGCTTCCAAATAAATTTTAAAATCGACTATAAAATACAGACAGTCGTCGACTTGTTACCGCTTTTGGTTCCGACAGACCGGTCGTAAAGCGATCTGGTTGTATGTCGACTTTCCATCCAAATACACTCATGCGTCTTTTTTTTTTTTTTTTTGGGGGGGGGGGGTGTATTAGAGCAGGCGCTTACTACGTCGAATATGGTATATGTTATTATTTATTTAATATAATTATTTTGCAAATAATTACTGTAATAATGTTACTTATAGCCGGTAAAAATAACTCGATGTATTTAAAGTGTTTCTATATATACATATATAGGCAGTGGTGGTCTAGTGGTTAGGGCGCAGGATTGCTGATCCTAAGGTTGGGGTTTCCCACAGGTTTGTCACTGTCCCCCCCAGTGCAGCTAACTGGATTATCAAAGGCAGGCCATGTTTCTCACTGTCTATGGTGATGTAAAAGAACCATTGCTGACTTTCATAAAGAGTAGGCTGCAAAGCTGTTAGCGTGTTTCTACGACCTGGAGAGGGATGGGCTCCGCAAGGCCAAGTCAGCCCAAGTCTCGCCATGGAGGCACCTCAACGACATCCTCGGATGTTAAGGGATAAGTGAAGTGATTTTATATATATATATATATGTGTGTGTGTGTGTGTGTGTGTGTGTGTGTGAGAGAGAGAGAGAGATAGAGAGAGAGAGAGAGATGTTTGGAATTTTTTTCTGGGTAGGATGAGAAAATATCCGAGACTAAATGCAGGTTAAAGTGCTAAAAGGTTTTAGTATTGAACAGAATCTTAATCACTCACATGGTGTCCACAGCTATGTTCCTGATGCAGCCATAGAATGATGTGGTAAAGCTGAGGGCTTCGGTGGTTGCTCCTGATGGAATGCCACCAATGTAGAAATTACTCAGAGTAAGGACTTTCTCTCCAGTTGAACCCAACCTTACTGTTTCCTGATGGTCCTCATCCACATACACCGTCAATGTCCTGCATCAGAATACAATGCATATAAATAAAACTAATTCATGCTTGTGTTCACAAATTCGACTAATTGTGGTTTAAAGTTCTCCAGTACTGTTTAAGGCAGTAAAATTTGTGAGAATGTGAAGACCAGCTGTTTGGTTGCTCATAAAGACCGGCACTGATCTATGACTTATCAGATAGTTATCTACATTGTCTCATGGTTATCATTTGAAAACTGATGTGATGAATTTCAAAATTCAACATATTTGTTTGATACTAAAGTGTAGAAAGTAAATAAAATTTTTAGAGGACAACATGGGCCAAGGTGACAGCAACAGACCTTCGGTTCCTCTGCAGGATGATGGAGTGCTCTTGTCCATCACTGAATGTGCCACTTTGGGATTTGACAACAGCTTTATGCACGCCTCCTCCCTCTACCATGCTCACATGGACTACTACTCTGCCTGACACCAGCATCACAGCCAGGAAAGGCTAGTGGTAGGAGGGAGGTGGTGCCAGGGTTGGAGAAAGACAGAGAGAGAGAGAGAGAGGTGAGAGTTAATTGCTTTTTTTCCATCCCATCACCTCACTACATCCCTCTCATTGTAAACAGGCAGCTACTGGAAATAAATCTTAAAGGGTTAATATAATTTCCAAAATGCTATCCCTCCATGTTCTCCATGTATATGGATTAAATTCATGTTCCTTAGCGCTACCGTTTCTGACAATTTACTTTTAGACCTGGCTTGGTTTACCTGCTGCACATGTCGGCGTTTGTGGCCACTAGATGGACTGAAGCCAACCAGGATGAGGCCACTGCTGTTTCTGCTGGAAAAGCTGCTCATGAGCTCACTCTGAGGGCCGACAATCACTTCAGGCATTTGCACATATCCCCCACCAAGCACAGACACACTGCGGATAGGCTGCAACACACACACACACACACACACACACACACACACACACACACACACACACACTACGTTTTAGTATCACAAAAGTGCAATAGTTCTGGTTTCAGCACAAGAGAGAAATCAGATGATAAATCACACTTCACACAGCCTGGGGTCCAAATACCAAATGTTTAGTTCTTACATTCCATCTGGAACTAAAATTAACCAGATTTTTTTTTTTAACCTCATGCAGTATACTAAAACATTTTTGACTGGGAAATATGACAGTAATGGAATTCAATACTGAATTATATATTCTTTAAATCGGATTATTCTTGTTATTTCTCAATGTAACATCTAGGTTATTAAAAACATTTTTGTGAATACGGAATTAATCAAACCATTTCCCCAGTGAATCAATGCAATAGTTTTGATGGGAAATTGATTTATTTGGGTTTTTTTTGTTTGTTTGTTTTTTTTGGTTTTTTTGTTTTTGTTTTTGTTTTTTTGCTTTTGCTATACTGTATTAATCTCACAAAGGAAATCAATGCCTCTGCATTTAACTCATCCAATGTGAGCAAACACTCAATGCATTGGACCGCCACACTTATTGTGGCAGGTGTGCAGTTGGGGGTTACGTGCCTTAAGAGGACCTCAGACATGAAGATAGAAGAAGGGAAGGTACAGCTCACTTCCCCAGAGCCACAAATTTTTTCCTGCTGGTTCGGGGATGGAACCAGCGACCTTTCAGTCCCAAAAGCCACTTCTCTAACTATGAGGCTAAGGCTGCCTCAAAGTAACTGCAAAGTGTATAGTATCCCGTGAAAATATCTTCAAAGATCACGATAACAGTGTTTTTCCATATTGTCTAATTCATTCATTCATTTATTCATTCATTCATTCAATCGTCTTCTAAGCCGCTTAAACCTAATAAGGGTCTCAGGAAGGCTGGCGCACCCTGGACAGCTCACCAGGCTATCGCAAGGTCAACACTCACACATTCATTCATACTCCCAGTCACAGCTAGGGGCAATTGGAACAGCGAATTAACCTACTGTGCATGTTTTTTGGACTGTGGCATGGGACTGGAGTACCCAGGGGAAACACACGCAAGCACAGGAAGAACATACAAACTGTACACAGAAACGCTCGAGCTGGAAATTGAACCCAGGTCTTCTTGCTGTGAGGCGGAAGTGCTAACTCCTACACCACCCTGCCCAGTAATACTGTACATCCACCTATATCAATTTCCCATGCTGTACTTTTTACAGGTTTACCACCTTATTCAACAGCCCCAGACTGCCCTCTAGTGGTGCGCACAGCAGAGCGTCTGTAACACCTGGTTTAATTTCAGTTAATTACCAGATCCATGCCTGACAGCGAGGGAATAATAACCTTAATCCCTCTAGTGTAAAACACCAACTTTCTAAGAAATCTATTATTCCACCTAGGTCCTTACCTTTAAAATGCAGCCTTTCTTTACACCGTAGGCCTCTTTCAGTAGGTCAAAGTTTGTGCGTGCAATTTCAACATTCTTAATGCATCCTACGTATGAACGTGCAACAACCTGCCTTCTGAAAGAGTTGGAAAGTAAACAGTTTATTTTTTTTAAAGCGAATAAAAGAGAGGATTAAATCTACCAGATTATATCATATCATACATTATACTGCATGAAGAACTTGACGTTGACAGAGCTTACCTGATTGGCCTGGATGCAGGCAGCCCACCAATGTAGATCGGGTCCAGATCCGAGCGATTGAGGTCAGAGGCAGTTCCAGGAGCCTCTGCCTCTATGACCTCTCTCTCTGACGGGGTGTCAGCGGTCATTATTGATAAATAGCCTACAAACAGAATTGATTAAATCTCAGTTAAGAAGAAAACAGGAACAAGAAAAACCAGAGAACAACTGATAACATGGCACTGATAACATACCTTTGCGTTTGTTGCGCTGCAAGGCAATCTTGTACCACACTCCTGCATTGTAGACTTTTGTGGATGTCAATGTAAGTGGTCCAGAACCTAATTCAAAGGTCAGGTGCACTTTTCCCTCCACCAATTCAATAGACAAGAAGTCTCTCTGTTATAATATAATAATTTAAGATATAAAAAGACATGCTCAACCTCCACCCCCCCCCCCCCCAACATTATTAAATTGGTATTATTATTATTGCTTATTAAGCATTACAAAGAACATACAGTGGCATTGGAAGCCAGGTAGAGCAGTAAGCCATTAGGTGAGAGAGTTTTGAAGAACATGACAATGCTTGTTGAGATGGGACGCATAGTTTTCTCTACCACTGCATATCCACTGCCGTCAAAATAGAAAGAAGTCTCCTCTGTCTGCGCCCTAAAAAGTCATAATTTAATTCCAACCATAAACACAACCATAGATTAGTAAGCATAAGTACCATTAAGCTGTTTAAAGTTTTCTATATTTTGACTTTTATATGGCTGAACAGTGCCCTGCGATGGCCTGGTGAGCTGTCCATGGTGTACCCTGCCCTCAACCAGAGTCAGCTGAGATGGGCACCAGCCTCCTCGCGACCCTAATTAGGATTAAGCGGTTTCTAAAATGAATTAATGAATGAACAGTCAAATCATCACTCCAAATTACCTCATGAAGCAACCACCGCAGGTTCCTTCCCTTTCAGCATAATTCCACAATCCAATGCTCTTCTCATTCAGAGAAGCCTCACCGGTACATCCAGTAAACTGTGTCATCTTCACTGTTGGAGATTTCTGGGAAGATATTGAACAAAATTTTACAAAGTTGAATGACTACATAAGCCACATGCCTCCTGTGCAACTGTGCCTACCTTAACCTGTCCACCAAGGCCTCCCACAAACACCCACGTGGACTTGTTGACTTCCATAACTGTAGATGAACCTGGAGCTGTGGTCTTTACCGAGGGCATCGGCTCGGAGTCCAACTGCTGAATGGTGAGGGAGCCATGCCGTCCAAATCTACAAAGTAACAGCACATTATGCAGATTAAAGTCTTGTAATTGTTTTTAATTAATTAAGTTACATTTGCTGTAATCCCGTCATGGTACCACTCTGACAAGCACAGCCTCATTATATCCATCATTTCAATCCACGGAAAATAGTGCATGTCCGAATCGTAATCCATGTGGGCGCTCTCGCATGTATATCCTGTCACACACAAATACTAGTATATTTGACGAAGAAATAAAGCATGGTGATTTGAGCCAATTTTGAGCAGCCATTGTTGCAGAATTGTCACACTGGTAATTTTTTTTGCAGATAAAATTTCCATTTTATTGTTTAGCAGATTGATGGGATTTCACCAAAAGCTTTTCAGCACATGTCCATGGCGCAGGCTACGAGCATGCAAAAATAGAAAGAAATTGGCAGCAGCTTTTTATTCAATTGCAGTAAGGAGAAAGTAGATCATTAGGAGTCAAAACTTGACTGTCGTAACCTTAAAGCAAAGTCAAGGGCACTAATATACAATCCCAAGCAAGACCTTCCCGAGGGGAGCCATACCCCAAATTTGCTGATCCCATGTCACTTCCTTGTAAATGAAATGCACTTACAATTCATATGGACATATGGCTGGAGAGAAAATGCTGTTGACAATGGAGCAGGCGGCTTCAGTTTTGGCACGTAAATCCTTATAGCTCTGCACATTTACATGTGAGAGCTAATCACAATTAACTAATTAGTTGACAAGCTATGATTGAGATGAAGGAATCCAAAAACAATGGTTTGTAGTAATGACCCAAAGGAGAATAATAATTTAGTTCGGGTTTTGAAAATAACTGCAGCCGTAAGAAAGACTTAATGCGCCATTATTCTAATTTTGGGAACATACCCTGAAATAAATTACGAACCAGTCAAATCAGTTGTGGTATCAAATGACATTCAAATCCATTTAAATCAGTTGTCCTAAAGTTCCAATACATAATGTCAAAACAGCATGCTCTGAATCAATGAAATGAGGTTCAAACTACTTCCCCGGCGTGAACATGAGTAAATAATCCCAGTCTGTGATTCATTAAGGTTGAGTGATATGATGAGATAATATCAATACTGTAATCCATTATGTCACAATATACTCCACCGAGACATTGTTCAGACGGTTTATTCATTAATTTTCTGAACCACTTAGTCCGAATTTGGGTTGCAGGGAGGCTGGCGCCCATCTCCGCGGACTCTGAGCTCAAAGTACACCCTGGCCAGCTCACCAGACCATCACAGGGCAGAAACACACTGACGGCTATGCAGCCTACTCTTGACGAAAGTCAGCAATGGTTCTTTTACATGCCTCACACCACAGACAGTGAGAGACTTTGCTGACCTTTGATAACCCAGTTTAGCTGCACTGGGGGGACAATAGTGACAACCTGGTGATAGTGGGGCTTGAACCCCAAATTTGAGATTAGTAATCCAGCACCCTACCACCGGGCCACTACTGCCCCACCTCTTAAAATAAAGATATACCAAATAGAAACAATTCATTTGCTCTAAAAATCATATACTGTACCTCAGCTTGTTTTTCTAAAATTCTGGACTATTTTTGCATTAATATTGTTAATTTTTATAGTTTTAAGGAAGCACCACTCTATTGTCAAAATTTTGTGAGTTAACATTATACTGTATCATAAAAATGGAGGCCACAAAGGGTCATGTGGCTGCAGAGTTTTACTTCAACCAAGCAGCAGCACACCTGATTTAACTCATTTAATAAACTGAGCCGAGTCTTCAGGCAACTGATTGGTCAGTCTCTGTACAGAACACACAGATTGACCAATCAACTACCTGAAGACTCAAGTGTGGTCAGGTATGGTTCTGCTTGGTTGAAATGAAAAGCTGCAGTGATATGGCCCTTTATGGCATGAGTTTGACACCCCTGAAGTGGAGCCGATGGTGTAGTGGTCAGGGTGCTGTGCTCATGATCGGGAGGTTGTGAGTTCGAATCCCACTGAGACCCTCACTGTGCTAAGACCCCTGGGCAAGATCTCAACCACAAGTGTGCCTCTGTTCATCCAGCAGTATAAGTGGGTACCAGTAAAAATATACTGGGAAGGTAACCTGCGATGGACTAGCGTCCCATCCAGGAGGAGCTGACCTCCTAGTCGCTTAACGCTACAGAAACCGGGGATAAGCACCAGCCTGATGAGCCGCTAGGCTCGGGTGTAAAAACCAAACAGACTTACCTTACCTTGACACCCCTGAGGTAGAAGAACACTGTTAATACTATTGTGAATACAGAATACAAAACATACCTTGTGGCATTAATTCTGTGCCATTTGTTGTTGTTTATTTGCATGTTGGGGTACTCAAGTTTAGTATGACCTGAGCCTGAATCCCATAAGAAGGCCACATTTCCATGTCTCATCTCCAGAGCCATGAAGTCCACCTGACGGTGACATAACTTAATTAGTAACCAAAATCCAGAAACAACTGAAGGAACAAAGAAGGTTATAATGGCTTACAGTGGAGCTGCTGCCCATGTAGAAGAGCAGGTTGTCTGGTTCAGTAGTTTTCACTGTAATTGTGAAGGTGTTAAAATTGCTAGAGGTGATTTCAGGTTTGTACGCACGTACACAGTCCCGGTTTGCTGATACAGCAACTTTAATCTGCACCAAACAGTGATCCAGCATTGTGGAATAAGTGTTTCAATCATTTTATCAGACAGTTTAGAGAATTCTTTATTAATATTAACTGAAATAATCACAAGCATTATACAATATATTATTGGAACACTGACCGAAGCTGCTTGGTTTCTGGCCTGGTTGATCAGCTCCTTGATCTCAGACAGGTTTCTGCTCAAGTTCTCCCCCAGCAACTTCAGGGGTTGCAACCTGTCAAAGAGTCTCTCTGTCCGCAACTGCGCCTCTTTCAGCTTAGATTCAGCTACGCTGGCTAAAAAAAGACAGAAAAACAAATAACACTGAATAAATACAGAACAAGTTTTATATTTCTATCAGGCTTTTATTATCTAAAAATGATTTAGGAACCCACCAGTTTCCTCAGAGTCTTCAGCCATGGCACTGATAGTGCTGGCGCTGCTGTTGGTCGAGCTCACAGCCGAAGATGATGCCTCTAACTTTATGCGGTAGTCCTCCAGATGCTCTAGAGCTTTCTGCAATGAAGCATTGACTTCGGCTGCTTGCCGTTTTGACTCTAGAACCTGCTCTCTATTTCCTGGAAAAGATGAGTACTGATTCTGATAACCTATCCCAAATATAAACAGTATGTACGTGATGCTATTTAAAATAATAATAATCAGGATGCTGTATTTGGAATTGAATTGTTTAAGTTAGCATGTGGGGAGCGTGGTGGTTAGCATGTCTGCTTCAGAGCAAAAAAGTCTCAGGTTTGAGTCCTGGGCTCTGGTGTTTCTGTGTGGAGTTTGCATGTTCCCCCTGCGCTTGTGTGGGTTTTCTCCAGGTACTCTGGTTTCATCTCAGAGTCCAAAGACATGTACATTATGCTAATTGGCTGTTCCAAATTATCCCTTGGTGTGAGTGGAAGTGTGTGTGTGTGTGTGTGTGTGTGTGTGTGTGTGTGTGTTGTCTTAGATTTACTTTTACAGCATTTGGCAGATACTCTTTTCCAGAGCGATTTACAATTATCATTTTTTAAATATAACTGAGCAATTGAGGCTTAAGGGTCTTGCTCAAGGGCCCAACAGTGGTGATAGTGGTGAGTGAACCATTCACCTTTGTATTAGCAATCCATTGCCTTGTCCACTAAGCCACCACTGCCCACTGCATGTGTGTGTGTGTGTGTGTGTGTGTGTGTGTGTGTGTGTGTGTGTGTGTGTCTGTTGCCCTGTGACAGTCTGGCAAACTTCAGAGTGTACCCCACCTCTGCCCAGTGTCAGCTGAAATAGGTTTGAGACCCTAATGGGAGGATTAAGCAGTCTGTGAAATGAGTATGTCAGTGATAAATTAACATGTTCAAGTTTGTATTAACAGAAGCATCACTAGAGAGCAGAAATAGATCCAGTGCTAATCAGGGAAACCAGGCCTGACACTGTGGTTATGTTTGAAATGTGTCTGGAGACTCACCACTGGGCAGGTTCTCCAGATTGATCAAGGCTTCAGGGAGCAACAGGGAGAGGTTGTGCACACTCATTCTGACTTTCCTCAGCTTGCTATTTACAGCACTGACATTGAGCACAAGTCCTGGCAAATACAATTTTAAATATAGAAGCAGAATATACAGATTCATTCAGATTTCCATTGTATAATCACTGACACTGGGTTGCAAAAGTACTCACACCATGATGGAAAATACAAAACAAATGGACTGACTAGTTGATTTTAACTTTCTCTCTCCTTATGCTTCTCTATTAGCCGCTCTTGCAACACCCGGGACATGCTCGTATGCACTTCTTGTTTCGATGATTCCCAGTGTGGCGCTGCAGGACACCTGTTGTACTATTTATACTAAAAGCTATGGGAGATTTCCCCAACCAAGTTAAACACCATCATCATCATCTTCCGCTAAATCCAGGGTCGGGTCGCGGGGGCAGCAACCTAAGCAAAGAGATACAAACGTCCCTTTCCCCAGCCACTTCCTCCAACTCTCCCGGGGAGACACCGAGGCGGTCCCAGACAACCCAAGAGACATAGTCCCTCCGGTGTGTTCTAGGTCGGCCCCGGGGTCGCTGCTCGGTTGGACATGCCAGAAATACCACACCAGGGAGGCGTCCGGGAGGCATTCTGACCAGATGCCCAAGCCACTTCAACTGGCCCCTCTCAATGCAGAGGAGCAGCGGATCTACTCCGAGCTCTCCACGGATGGTAGAGCTTCTTACCTTATCACTAAGGGAGAACCCCGCCACCCGACGAAGGAAGCTCATTTCAGCCGCTTGTATCCGCGATCTTGTTCTTTCGGTCATTACCCAAAGCTCGTGACCATAGGTGAGGGTTGGAACGTAGATCGACTGGTAAATTGAGAGCTTCGCCGTGCGGCTCAGCACTTTCTTCACCACGATGGACCGGTACAGGCTCCGCTTAACAGCAGAGGCTGCAGGGATCCGTCTGTTGATCTCCCGCTCCATCCTTCCCTCACTCGTGAACAAGACTCCAAGATACTTAAACTCCTCCACTTGGGGCAGGAACCTCATTCCCGACCCGGAGGGTGCATTCCACCCTTGTCCGACTGAGAACCATGGCCTCAGACTTGGAGGTACTGATCCTCATCCCGGCTGCTTTGCACGTGGCTGCGAATCGCTCCAATGAGAGCTGGAGGTCCCAACTTGATGAAGCAAAAAGGACAACATCATCCACAAAAAGCAGAGACGAGATCTGATGGCCACCAAACCAGAACTCCTCAACGCCCCGACTGCGCCTAGAAATTCTATCCATAAAAATTATGAACAGAATCGGTGACAAAGGACAGCCTTGGCAGACTCCAACTCCCACCGGAAACGAATTCGACCTGTTATTGCCAATACTGACCAAACTCTGGCTCTGGTGATACAGCGACCGAATGGCCCGTAGCAACGGGTCCAGAACACCGTACTCTTGGAGCACGCCCCACAATATTGTTCGAGGGACATGGTCGAAAGCCTTCTCCAAAGCCACAAAACACATGTGAACAGATTGGGCAAAATCCCATGCCCCCTCCAGAATCCTGTGGTACAGAAAGAGTTGGTCAAGAGTACTACGGCCAGGACGAAAACCACATTGTTCCTCCTGAATCTGTGGTTTGACTATCGGTTGGATCCTCCTCTCTAGTTCCCCTGCATACTTTGCATTTGTAACTTTGTGTTTTTTACTTAAATTGTATTTTGCACGTGATGCAGGGCCCCTTGGCAGAGCAGTTCCGTGTGAGCTGAAAGGGCTACCCTGCTAAAAGAAAACTGAATAAATAAATAAATAGACTCCCAGGTAGGCTGAGGAGTGTGATTCCCCGATAATTGGAACACCCCCTCGGTCCCCCTTCTTAAAAATCGAGACCACCACACCAGTTTGCCAATCCAGAGGTACAGCCCCCGATGACCATGCAATGTTGCAGAGACGTGTCAACCAAGACAGTTCTACAGTATCCAGAGCCTTGAGATATTCCAGGCGGATCTCGTCCGTCCAACCTTGGAGCTCGACCACCGAGGAGTTTTTTGACAACCTCAGTGACCTCCACTCCAGTGATGACCGGACCCCCACCCAAAACCCCCAAGGTCTTCCTCTTCCACGGAGGGCGTGTTGATGAGATTGAGGAGGTCCTCAAAGTATTCCCTCCAGCTCTCGACGACATCCCCAGTCGAGGTAAGCAGCTCCCCACCTCCACTGTAAACAGTGTTTGTGGAGAACTGCTTCTCCCTCCTAAGGCGTTGGATGGCGGTCCAGAACCTTTTTGAGGCCCACCAATAATCACTCTCCTGGCCCTCACCGAACTCCTCCCACGCCCGAGATTTTGCATCGGCAACAGCCTTGGCTGGAGCACGTTTGGCCTGCCGGTACCTGTTTGCTGCCTCGGGAGTCCCACAGGCTAATAAAACCCGATAGGCCTCCTTCTTCAGCTGAACGGCCCCCTTCACCACCGGTGTCCACCACCGGGTTCGGGGGTTGCCACCACGACAAGCACCGACTACCTTACGGCCACAGCTATTGCCTGCCGCCTCAGCAATGGAGGCACGAAACATGGCCCATTCAGATTCCATGTCCCCCACCTCCTCTGGGATGTGGTTGTAGCTCTGCTTCCCAGCAGACCCTGATTACACGCTTGGGCCTGCCAGGTCTGGAAGGCAGACCCCCCCACCACCACCGAAGCCAACTCACTACCAGGTGGTGATCGGTAGACCGCTCAGCTCCTCTCTTCACCCAAGTGTCCAGAACATATGGCCACAAGTCCGATGACACGACTACAAAGTTAATCATCGAATTGCGATCTAGGGTGTCCTGGTGCCAAGTGCACTTATGGGCACACTTATGTTCGAACATGGTGTTCGTGATAGACAAACTGTGATGAGCACAGAAGTCCAATAACGAAACACCATTCGGGTTCAGACTGGAGAGGCCATACCTACCAATCACACCCTTCCAGGTCACACTATTGTTGCCCACATGGGCATTGAAGTCTCCCAAGACAATGAGTGAGTCTCCAGAGGGAGTGTTCTCCAACACCCCCCCCACCCCCACCCCCAAAGACTCCAACAAGGGTGGGTACTCTGAACTGTCATTTGGTGCATAAGCACAAATAACAGTCAGGACCCCTCCCCCCACCCGAAGACGGAGGGAAGCTACCCTTTCGTCAACCGGAGCGAACCCCCAACATTTGGGCACCAAGATGGGGGGGGAACAAGAATACCCACACCGGCTCGCTGCCTCTCCCCATGTGCAACTCTAAAATAGAATAAGGCACAACCTCTCTCGAGATGGATGGTTCCAGAGCCCAAGCTATGCATTGAGGTGAGCCTGACTATATCTCGTCGGTATCTCTCCACCTCACGCACCAGATCAGGCTCCTTCCCCGCCAGGGGGGTGATTCCATGTCCCGAGGGTCAGAGTAAGTAGCCAAGGATCGGTCCGACAGAGCCCATGCCTTCAGCTGCGAACCAACTCACACTGCCCCCAACCCCTAAAACTCCTCCCACGGCTGGTGGGTCCATGGGAGGGTGGACCCCTGTCTCCTTTTTGGGCTAGGTCCGGCCAGGCTCCATGGGCAGAAGCCCGACCACCAGGCGCTTGCCTTCAAGCCCCTCCCCCTGGCCCGGCTCCAGGAGGGAACCCCGGTGACCTGCGTCCAGGCAAGGGAGACTGCTTCTTTTGATGTCTCTTAGATGTCATAAGGGTCTTCTGAATGGCACTTAGTCTGGACCTTCACTCAGGAACTGTTTGCCTTGGGTGACCCTACCAGGGGCATTATGCCCCCGACAACATAGCTCCAAGGATCATTAGGTCATGCAAACCCCTCCACCACAAGTTAAACACGACAAAAAAAAGCCTTGTAATGTAAAGTAATATCATAATGTAATTATAATATAATAATATGTAACGCAAACTTATATTCTGTGAGCAGCAGTTAGATGTTCATACAAGAGGTATGAATACATATCACTTGAATTTTTACCTTTTTTAAAAATATTCTTTTAATTAGGGATTGGTACAGTAGTGTAGTAATTAGGGTGCTGGGCTCATGAGAAGTCAGGGGTTCGAATCCCCGTTAGACTCAGTCATGCTAAGATCCTTCGGCAAGGTTTTGGTAAGGTATCCTGTAACGGACTAGCGTCCCTTCCAGGAGGAGTTGAACCCCTCTTCTCTTCACACTCCAGCAGTGCTTCTCAATTATTTTCTATGGCGCCCCCACAGGAAGAAAAAAATATTTCACGCCCCCCCACCGCCCCACGAGCGACTATAAACAGTATTATTTGTCTATAAAATTGTTATTAGTACACCTCTGCATAACATTATACCTTTATTAACATTAAAAACAAAAAAGAAAGAAATACAATTCAACTTACAATAAAGAAAAACTTCATTAACATTGTTTTTTAATCTGTAACGGAAATGATTTAAAGTGCACCAATGTGCCTGAAATAAATACAAAAACATCCTTATTTAAACTCATTTAACTTACTTATGTCTTAATATGTCCATCTCTCTCCACCTTTCTCTTCGTTCCAGTTAGAATTTTTTCTGTGCTGTTTCTTCAGGGGTTGTTTACTGCACTTCATATCATTTGCTCGTGCGAAAAACCACTACATTATAGCACGACAATGAGAGCGCCACTGCCAACTAGTGGAGTGGAGGTGCAATTACACTTAATTCTCATACACGATTCCAGAAAAGCAAGTTCCTCAGGGTCATATGCGCTCCACCCGGCATCACACCGCGCCCCCCCAGCATCATACCCCCATACCCCAAGGGGGGCGCGCCCCACTATTTGAGAAGCATTGTACTACAGAAACCGACGATATGCTCTGATGAGCCACTGAGTCGGGTGTGAAACCCATCAGACGCAAGGTCGAGTCCCAGGCTTGGGCGTTTCTGTGTGGAGTGTGGATTTGAGTGTAACTGGTTATGTGTGTGTTGCCCTGCAATGGTCTGGCAAGCTGTTCAGGGTGTACACAGTCTTTGTCCAGTGTTGACTGAAAGACCCTCCCCATGACCCCACGAATGAGATTAAGTAGTGCTGCAAATGAGAAAGTGAGTATTTTACATTTTAGAACTACAGTGAGTCGTCGACTTACGACCTATGCGAGTTACGTCTGATCGACTTTACGACCGCAAAAGTGGTGAAGCATGATTCATGGCAGTGCAGTGCGAGTGTTGTGTACGACGGTTGTTTGCGCTGCTGGCAGCACCAGCATCTTAAAAGGCCAAGCAGGAGATGATGCAGTTTCACTTTCTAACTGCTCAGAGCATATTTATTCGTCTACTTTCAATGCCACGTCACTGTGGCGCGAGCGGAGAGCCAATCCTTTCTGTGAGGGCGGGTCCGATACCTTGAAACTCTAATTTTATTGGACTCACACGCTGCAGTGTTTATGTGATAGGAAGCACGTCCCAAGTTTTGGCAATCAGTTGATCTGCGGGTTGAAGTTTTTCCATGTCTGTCCATTTGTGTTTGCTTGCCAGCTGTGCTTGGATTCGTGGAACTAAGTTGATCAAAATGAGGGAAATTTATCTCTTTACTCAAACAACACGTGCAGTCTGTGGCTGTTGTTATAATCCAATAAAATTGGACTCTGAAGCTATCGGACCCGCCCACACAGTGGAGTACAGAGAGGATTGGCTCTCCGCTGCGTGTCACAGTGACGTGGAATTAATAATAGATGTATCGATTTAAATCCACGAGATTTATTCAGCTGTTTTTGTTTGGCGTGAGCGTATTTGGATGGAAAGTCGACATACAACCAGATCGATTTATGACCGGTCTGCCGGAACCAAAAGCGGTCGGAAGTCGACGACTCACTGTATTTAACTTCATTCAGTTTAGTGTGAATACTTTTACAACCTACTATACAGTATATTTATGCGTATGTGTGTTTACCTTCGGTGTAGTTATTCAAATCTACACTTTCATTTAGAATGTTTAAGCTTCTCTGCACAGCCTGTTTGCCCAGTACGGTTAAGGAATCGTTTGAATGTAGAACCTTTTCAGGAAAATAGAATAAACAAATAAACAAAAAATAAACAATCCCTTTAAATATAAGTTAAAAGAAACTTTACATTAACTATTAGGAAATCATTCCCAGTGTTTAAGATTTATTCCTACACTTCCTCAGTAATCAGTGAAATTGACTCACCAGTGTAAGGACAGAACTAGCATTCTGATCAACTGAGAGCGCCACATCATCAGCCTGGTGGATGGTGGCATCGATGTCGGAGATTCCCTGAGATATGGTGGTGGCATTCAGGGATGCTTCTCTAACTCCAGACATGGTACTGCACAGCACCAACAATAAACATATCACACCAACCACATCACCATCTTATATATGGCACAATGAGTGATAAATCTAACTCTGTTCTTTATCTTATCAAACATCAAACACACACAGATACATACCCATGGATTGCCTGTGCCTCGATCCTGAGTGCTTGAGCATGGTCCTCTGCACTGTACACTAAATGTAGGGCATCTCTTTTAGTCAGCTCCATCACTAAAATATCCACATGTTTCCTTACAGTGAGGCTCCACTGCAGCAGCTCGTCATTAGTCTCCTCCAGCTTCTGATTAGTGACAAATACCCACAACACACACACACACACACACACACACACACACACACACACACACACACACACGATCACTCCAACACACTGGTGACTTCATGCACAAAAAGATTCTATCAAATTCACAAGACATCAGCAGGGCGCGAAATTAACGTGAAAATCCACCGGTATTTGCTGGCATTTTTGTGGGCGGTCCAGAAAAATCCAACCCGATACCAGCCCTCGTGTTACACAGAAGGCCTTTTCAGTAAAACAAACAATCCGCCATCACCTAAGACAGGGGTGTCAAACTCGTGCCAGAGTTTATGCATAAAAAAATTATCAATTAAATGTAACAAATAAATGTGAGGCTTCACCGCTGTAAGATTACACATGTCTTCAGAGGCTTGGAGTGCATCAGACAAAAAGGTCTGAGCTTCTTCTAGATGTGCTTCCAGTGAGTGATTTAGACTGCTGACATTATCCCACGATGTCTGTTGAAACATCAATGTGAAATTACTTGACATGAAAATTAAATATTTTCCACATCCTTATTGAGGAAGTCATCTTATTAAACAGCCAAGCATCAGAACAAACATCTAACCATCAGCTCAACTGGAGAAAAACTCACATTGAACTCCTCCAGTTTGATGTGGATATTCATGAGAAGATGTTCTGTGTGATTATTGCGATTCTCGGCTGTATTCAGGAGCTCCTGAGCATCATGGAGCTGCAGCTGATATTGGGCCAAGTTAGTGGAGATGTTGTACTTCAGGTTCTCGGTTTGATCTGAGGGCTCCACAATCTCCTTTTGCACAACATCAAGCACCAACACTGCAGCACTGTAAACATAAACATGGCATGCATGTGTTTACACTTTAAATGATCCAGCTTTGGTGAAATTCATTGCGATAACTGCTAATGCTATTCTCAGCTAATATGCCATGTTAGCCATTTAAAGGTGCCCATGCACTGGTGAATAGTGTAGGTATTTTCTTCTACCATTATAAACTAGGTTTGGCTGAATTCAAAGATTTCCTGGTAAAAATAAATAAATAAATAAAATAAAAATAAAATAAAATAAAAAAACAAAAAAAAAACATCCCAGCTCACGAGCTTAGTGTCTCTTACTTAACTGTTTTATTGCTTGGTTTGGTTCTGTATCTGTGTATAATAACAATAACAGTAAGACCTTATGATTGTGTAATCCTGTGCATGTGCAATGACTTGGCTGTGCAACTCTGGCAGAAAGTGGAAAAGAGAAATAAAAACGTTGACAATGTTTGTTCATATCATTGTGTCTGGTACATGGGTTATTGATGCTTAAAGACATGAGAAAGTAAATAGTTAAAAAAAAAGGCATTTTATTTCCAAAAGATAACACTGAATTTCATCAATTCATTCATTTTGTGAAGGGGGCAGTGGTGGTCTAGTGGTATAGTGCGCTGGATCGCTGATCCAAAGGTTGGGGGTTCGAGTCCCACTCTTCACAGGGTTGTCACTGTCCCCCCAGTGCAGCTAACTGGGTTATCAAAGGCGGGCCATGTCTCTCACTGTCTATGGTGAGAGGCATGTAAAAGAACCATTGCTGACTTTCGTAAAGAGTAGACTGCAAAGTCGTCAGTGTGTTTTTGTCCCTTGCTATAAAGGGTTGTGACAGGAAGGGCATCCGAC
>CM045728.1:24034849-24109849 GCA_024760905.1 Plotosus lineatus | reverse complement strand
TTTTAACTATTATTTCATACATTTCGGATGGCATGGGGGTGTAATGTTTAGCAAGAAGGTCCCGGGTTCGATTACTAGACTCAGACATTTCTGTGTGAAGTCCTGCCTGTACTTGCATGGGATTCCTCCAGGTACTCCGGGTTCCTCCCAACCTCCAAACACGGCCAAACTGGATGTTCTAAATGGCCCCTATGTGTGACTGCGAGTGGTTGGGTGTGTGTGTGTGTGTGTGTTGGCCCTGTGATGGTCTGAAAAGCACCTAGTATTAGTTGAGATAGGCTCCAGTTCCATGCCCTTAGCAGGATTAAGTGGATGCTTGAGTAAGTGAAGACAAGAGTGTACAGAGATCCCTCGCTACTTCGCGCTTCAATTAATGTGGCTTCAGTGCATCACGTTTTTTTTTTTTTTTTTAAATATTCATCGAAATAAAAAATAAGCAAATTAAGGCAGAATAGGGGAAAAGGTTAAGGAAAATGCTACAAAAAAGGCCAATTATGCAAAAAAAAAATCCCCAAAACAAACAAAAATAAAAAACAACTCAAAATCTCCCATCAAAACTACTTACATTTTTGTGAGATGTCTGTATGTGTGTGTATTTATGTTTTATTTACATCTTATGCATTATTTTTAATGTTTATTTGTTATTATAAGCATTTATAGCATTATTATTATTGTGGATGCTTATATAGCGCAATTTCATACACATGTATGCTCAATGTGCATGAGACCCCAGCGCTCCCTGCGCTCCAGGTACCCGTCGCCACTGTACGGCACCAGTTGTTGCGTTGTTCTATCCTTTTGATGCTGAGCGCCAAGCAGGAAGCAACAACTCCCAAATTTTAACGTCTCATGGTATGACGCAGCCGGATTTGAACTCCGACCAACTGAGCTAAATATCCGGCATTGACTATGTATTTAATGATATTATATACACACATACATGTACGTATACATCAGTCAGGGGGGAGTGGGATGGGGGGTGGGGTGGGGGGTTGATCCTACTTCGCAGATTTCAGTGATCGGAGGGGGGTAACCAGGTCCCAATTAACAGCGGCAAGTGAGGGATCCCTGTATTTCGTTTCTTCTTATGCCAGAGTTGAGCGCTACATTTCCTGGTGGTACTCAGTACTCTTCCTGTTTGTTTGGGGTATGGAGTACATATCTCACAAGTGGCGTGTACATAATAACTGAATTAGATTTACAGTGTATAGAAAGAGAGTGTGTGTGTCTCAACTGTTTCAATATGGGATTTATTTTCCGGTTAACAATAGGAAAAAGTTCGAGATTAACAATTTGATGTAATATGGAAGGTACAATATCAAATTGTTAACCTTTAACTTTTCCCAATTGGTAACAAAAAATAAATCCCATAGTGAAACATTTAATACACACACTCACACTCTCACTCTCTCTCTCTGTCTCTCTCTCTCTGTCTCTCTGTCTCTCTCTCTCTCTCTCCCTCTCGCTCAATTTCTATTCATTCATTAATTTTCTAAGCCATTTAATCCTAACTCGGGTCACGAGGAGTCCGATGCCCATCTCAGCCGACTCTGGGCGAGGGCAGAGTACATCCTTGGTAACTTCGTCAGGCCATCGCAAGGCCAACACTCACACAACCTCTTTCTATACATATAAATCTAATTCAGTCATAATTTTCAGTACTTTTTTTAGTTAGATTATTTATTTATTTATTTTGAGCTGCTGTATTAATCCCACAAGGGAAATCATTGCCCCTGGTATTTAACCCACCCACAGGGAGAACAAGTACACACACGTAAACAGTGAGTGCACACAGATTCGGAGCAGTGGCAGCTGCGAAGAGCAGTTGGGGGTTAGGTGCCTTGCTCAAGGACATTTCTGCCATTAAGATGGAGGAAGAGAAGCTGCTGCTGCTGCTGCTCCTCCTCCTCCTCACCACCACCGCACATTTTTCCTGTTGGTTTGAGTATATTTCAGTGGTTACAACAATGATAATCATCAGATACCGGTTTCTAACCGGTTCCTCAGTATTAATCCGTTTTCCTGATGTACAGTGAAGTTATACAGTTGAGGCAGTGGTGGTCTAGTGGAAAGGTTGCAGGATCGCTGATCCTAAGGTTGGGGGTTCGAGTCATATCGAACCCTCCCCCCAGTGCAGCTAACTGGGTTATCAAAGGCGGGCCATCTCTCTCACTGTCTATGGTGAGAGGTTCATGTCAAAGAACCATTGCTGACTTTCATAAAGAGTAGCTGCAAAGCGGTCAGCGTGTTTCTGTCCCTTGCAAAAGGGTTGTGACAGGAAGGGCATCCGACATAAAAAACCTCTGCCAAATCAAATGTGCGAATCAGATGATTCACTGTGGCGACTCTCGAGAACGGGGGAAAAGCCGAAAAGAGAAGAAGAAGAGTGAAGTTATACAGTTATGCACTACGAGGGTCTGGTGTTAGAAGTGAGGAGATCAGGAGTCTGAAAGTCACCTGGCAGGACAGGCCTGCATAACCTGGAGGGCATTCGCACATCTCCACCAGCCTGGCTACCTCCATACCGTCAGGTGCTTCATCGACATCTATTGCTGTCTCCATGGAGATATTTGAAATTCTGGTGAAACAGAAAAATTAGACAACTTAACGTGCAAAATCCAGAAGATTAAATATAATCCACAAATGTAATGCTACTGAAAAAAATGCCATATCAATAAAATTGATTCTGCAATTCATTATTATATGAAAGGCAGAACTGAGATTTCCTAAAAATCCATTAAATATATAATAAAATAAAAAAATCCTGTGATGTGATGCTGCTGACCTGCTTTGCTGCAGTCCTGTCCCATATGATGCCTTGATGATGACATACTCCACATTACTCAGGATGGACATGAAGTCATCATGACTTACAGCTTTCTCAGACACTGCATTGAAGTACTTCCACTTGTGCTGTCCAGTCAAAATCAGATAAAATACTTGAGACAAATTCGAGATTGTTGAGTAATCACCCCCATCAACTCTATGTATTCTACATGCTCTATGGGTGGGGCGTGAAGCTCACCTCTGTGAGAGGGACACGCTGGGTGGTGCGCATGCCATTCTCCAGAGCAGGCATGTCAGTGTAAATCACCAGTTTCCTCAGCTGCCCTCCCCTCATCAGCACCTGAGGCTCATGGTTAGACAGACCTGATCCATCCATAGCGGAATAGCTTACAGTATAAGAGAGTTCACCTCCATAGGACAGCAGCTGCAAAGAAATATCGACGCCAACTCAATGAGCTGCACAAATCAGATTTTAAATGATGGACTTACATTTCCTTTGAAAGAAACAATGAAAGATTGACTTTACTCCTGTAGGATCCGGCTAGGCAGTCTGTTTATCAACTTCTAATTTTCACCATTCAGTCATTCATTCATTCATTCATTCATTTTCTGAACCGCTTAATCTTAATTAAGGTCTCGGGGAGGCTGGCGCCCATTTCAGTTGACCCTGGGTGGGGGGCAAGGTACACCCTGGACAGCTTGCCAGGCCGTCGCAGGGCAGAAGCACGCTGAGGGCTATACAGCTACTCTTGTTGAAAGTCAGCAATGGTTCTTTTACATGAACCTCTCACCGTAGAAAGTGAGAGACCTGGCCAGCCTTTGATAACCCAGTTAGCTGCACTGGCAGGGACAGTGACAACCCGGGGAGCGTGGGCTTGAACCCCCAACCTTAGGATCAGAGATCCAGCACCTTTACCACCAGGCCACCACATTAATTTCATTGCAGTATGCAAATATAGGAATATAAAGACATGTTTGTTTTGACCTAAGTGTTGAATTCTACTAGTATATGAAGGGTGTCTACGTGTGCATCTTTGTCATGACCTTGAATCATGTCAAGAGCATCATCTTTGGGTTTTTTTTTTTAACAAAAACCATGTCATTTTTCTCAAAAGCTGCTTTCTGTTGGTTAGACTACTATTGTAGTTCTCAGCCCTTCATATGCATCACAGCTTGTGTTTTAAAGGTACAGTGCATTCAATTTTGTGACATCTCATGGTGAGCTTTTAGGGGCAGAGGTGGCCTGGTGGCAAAAGGTGCTGGATCGCTGATCCTAAAGTTGCGGGTTCGAGTCCCCACAAGGTTGTCACTGCCACCCCCCCCCCCCCCCCCCCCAGTGCAGCTAACTGGGTTATCAAAGGATTCTCACTGTCTATGGTGTGAGGTTCATGTAAAAGAACCATTGATGACTTTCGTAAAGAGTAGCACAAAGCCGTCAGCGTGTTTCCGCCCCTTGCTAAAGGGTTGTGTCAGGAAGGGCATTCGACGTAAAAACCTATGTCAAATCAAACGTGTGAATCATTTGCTGTGGCGACCCCTGAAAAAGGGAAAAGCCGAAAGGAAATCTCTTTCTCTCTCTAATGGTGAGCTTTCTCTCCTGACCCCTCCCCTTCGAGACCTCTATGCCACAAGTGTCAGACACAAGGTCAAGGGACAAATCCAGCCCACCAACTCATTTTATGTGGATGCAAAAGTCTCAAAAGAATATTGTAGATTCTTTGCATCAAACATTACCAATAAATTTAATTAATCATCTGTCCACTGGGTGGCAGCATCCTATCTCAAGTCAACTGCTAGTCGTTTATGATTGCAAGCCACTGTAGCTTGCCATCCTCAAGAGCAGGGGTCCCCAAACTTTTTCATGCAAGGGCCACATAACTTTTCCCTTCTGTGATGGGGGGGCCGAGGTCAATTTGTAACAGAAAAAGTGTGATGATCGCAGCGCTGCCTAAACGTAAACATTTATTGTTTTTCAGTCAGCCATGCATAACCAGATATTAGTAACCCTTTCCGGGACCTTCACAGAAAAAAGTCAGGGGGGAAAAAAAATGCTGCTTGCTATCAGTTGAGCAACCCGAAAGTTGCCTGAACAGACGACTGGTTCAGCCAAGCCTGGGTACAAATGTACTCTCCTGAGCTAACGGTACACTTTTTAGCTTTGAGAGTTTGTCTACTTGCATTTGGCCTAGCAAGCGATCATACTCGTCTTTGTTACAGGATTCAGAGTGTCGGCACAGATTGTATTCTTTGAATACCGCCACTGCCTCTTGACAGATGATACAAAAGTTTTCTTTGCATTGAACAAAAAAACAAAACAAAACAAAAACGTTTGTCCACTGCAGGTTAAATACCCTGCATTCTGAATCAATTTTTCTTTTCCATAACTTTTTCACCATTATTGCATTCTATTTGACAGGATTTTTGTTTCTGGGGGGAGTAGACAAAAAAAAAAGTAATCATAATGCGTCTCTGGTATTGTTCAGGGGGCTGGGCCAAATGTGAAGGTGGGCCGTATCCGGCCCGCAGGCCGTAGTTTGGGGACCACTGCTCAAGAGGATAGTGAAGAGTCTCAAAGCTTTTAGGAAAAAGGAGTGCAAATGCCTCCTTATAGAAAGACAGTTTGTTAGGTTTGCTCAGAGCAAGTTGCTGTTTCAAATCAAATATTGAGTTCCGCATTCAGTTAAATAAATGTGCTGCCAAAATACACACAGCACAGAATACACTGTGATATATTCGTTCATTTTCTGTAACCGCTTAATTCTAGTTAAGGTCGCAAGGAGGCTGGCGCCCATCCCAGCTGACTTTGGGCGAGGGCAGAATACACCCTGGACAGCTTGCCAGACCATTGCAGGGCGGAAACACGCTGACGGCTATGCAGCTACTCTTGTCGAAAGTCAGCAATGGTTCTTTTACATGAACCTCTCACCATAGACATGGAGAGACATGGCCAGCCATTGATAACTGGGTTAAGTGGTGGCCTGATGGTAAAGGTGCTGGATCACTGATCCTAAGGTTGGGGTTTCAGCACCTTTACCACCAGGCCACCACTGCCCCACTGTGATATATTAACAATTAAATAATTGAATGATTTGTTAAATATTTTTTAAGTGGAAAGTACCCAATTTATAGCATATTGAAATACTGAATGTAAATTGATCATTCATTCATATTTTGAACTGCGTAATCCTAATTAGGGTCATTCAGCTGACTCTGGGCGAGGGCAAAGTACACCCTCAACAGTTCGCTAGGCCATCGCAGGGCAGAAACTCGCCGACTTCTATGCAGTCTACTCTTGATGAACGTCCGCAATAGCTCGTTTATAGTTGTGTTCAAAATAATAGCAGTCAAACAGCACTAACCTGATCAGTCACTGTTTTTGGTACAAATTATATTTCTACAAGGCAAATCATTTATTATCAGGTGTGGTAGATTAATAGAATCCAACAGACTCGACCTGCATGCTGCTGATTCTGTGTAAATGAATCACTAATTGAAAGGGGTGGGTTCAAAATATTAGCAGTGTGGAGTTAAATTAGTGAGGTCATTTATTATTTGAAAAACAGGTGCCAATTATTGCCCTTATTTAAGTAAGTAAGGAAGGAAGGAAGGAAGGAAGGCAGCATATGTTGTACATGCTGGTTATAGAGCATTTCTCTCAGAAATTCTGAGGAAAATGGGTCGTTCCAGACATTGTTCAGAAGAACAGCGTACCTTGGTTAAAAAGTTGATTGGAGAGGGGAAAACATATAAAGAAGTACAGAAAATGATTGGCTGCTCAGATAAAATTATCCTAAATGTTTTAAAAAGGCAACCAAACCTTGAAAGATGTGGAAGAAAAACTACCATTCGAATGGATGAAAGAAGAGCCAAGGTGGCAAGGACTCAGCCAACAATCAGCTCCATGAAGATCACAGAAGGTCTCAAGTTACCTGTGAGTGCTGTTATAATTAGAAGACGCCTATGTGAAGTCAAGCTATCAGAAAGAAGCCATGCAAGACGTGCTGAAGAGGGTAAAATTTGCAAAAAAGAGCACACTGACTGACCTAAAGAGAAACGGTGCAACTCAAACCCCCAACCTTAGGATCAATGATCCAGCGCCCTTTACCACCAGGCCACCATTGCCCCCATGAATTGTTTATACTAAGGGTACAAAAGCTGCACCGATTTTTTTTTTTTTTTCATGTTTATTGATTAATGAAAAGTAATTTCAATGTTATACTTAAGTTCCGCAAACAGTGCCTGCAACTTTTTATTTGATACATGGTTTAATACACTATATGATATACAAATACATTGTGTTGTGCTACTTCTAAAAATTATTAGCTATTTGATATTTTAATGCATTTTACATGTCAGTCCTAGCATGTGGTGTTATACCTTGCTGCCCTGAAAGGATTGGGGCAGTCTCCAGTAATAAGGTCCAGTGAGAGTTGAGCCAGTCTGGAGCTGAGCCACATCCAGCAGAATTTCTCCATCTATTTTATAAACACCTTCTAGTGTCCCCTGCAAGTCACTCTGGCTCACTATGTGTAGATGCTCAGTTGTTGGACCCACAGTGATCTAATTGAGACAGATATAAAAAATAATTGTCTTCAAATACATCAATGGCAATAAATACAGCAATAATTCATTACCAGCTGACGAGCTGTCACACAGCCTGAAGAGCAAATCAGCTCAGTGACCAAGAAATGTGCTTCTATTTTGCTATTTTTTTCAACTATCTCACAAATCTAACATTTCCTGTTTTCCATAATGCACATGATTATGCTTATTCTGTAGTTAAAACAGGCCCAGATCAGATTTCTGACTCATATGTGGCTCTTTTGTTTTATTCATAACAGGGTAAAGAGCAGAAAGCGTGACAGATCTGACATTTACAAATTCAGTTTCAGACCATTTCATGTAACATCATGACTTAATAACATTCTATGTAAATCTGAGATATGACCTCTTTCAGAGCAGTGCAATTAAAATTTATGCAATGAGGACTAAACAATGATTGAATTCATGAATAAACTACAAGGATTTGACATCCCTGTGTGTAAGAAAATCACGTTATTTATGTTGAGTGGACTTAAATAGAAAACGGCCCCTACTTACGAAACCCCCTGGGTACGAAAATTCTGGGTTACGAAAAATATTTTCCTAAGTTTTCGTCCCAGGATACGAAAACAACCTCCTCTTACGAAAAACGCCAAATGCGCCATTCAAAATTCAAACGCGCCAATCAAAATTTCACATGCTGCACGAGTTGTTCTCTCATTGGCTGTCTCCCAACATCCCGCCCCGTGGGCCTCCCATTGGCCAGGAGGCAGCTGAACTTTACCCATACTTCCTGTACCCATACTTTCTGTTTGTCACACGCGTGGAGAGTTGACTGTTCGCTTGTTTTGAGATTGATCATGCAGCGTTATATTTCGTTATCTGTTACAATCAGGACAATATTGAACCAGAAGGAGACCTTAAAGCGGAAATACAGTGATGGAGGCGATTATTTCGGCAAGATATTAAAACAGAGTGCTCTGTGGGAGAAGATCTCCTATCTCGCAAGGAAGCAAGTTAATATTGAATGAGGACCTCTGATCTTGCAAACAGGTACTGCAATTCCACTTTAAATAAAACATCCCTTCCTTTTAAACATTTAAATAGAATTGTTCCGTCAGCTGCACGTTGTGTGTGTGTGTGTGTGTGTGTGTGTGTGTGTGTGTGTGTGTGTGAGAGAAAGAGAAAGTGTGTGTGTGTGTGTGTGTGTGTGTGTGTGTGTGTGAGAGAGAGAGCGAGAGAGAAAGAGAGAGAGATAGAGAGAGACTGCCTACAGAGTCAGTCAGAGATGAAAGGAGGCTTAACTCTTTAGTTTTTAGTTTAGTTTTTTAAGTTGTTTAATTCAGTAAATAATAAATGTTTAATAAATGTGGTGCGCTCGCCGAATGTGAGCAAAACGCGGTTCATCTGGACCGCCGATCCCTCAAGAAATCAAGTTAAAGTTGAGTTTGGACCTCCGATCTGTCAAGCAGGGAATGCATTTTGAATTCCACATCTTAAAATGCTCCAGCATCCTACTTGTGGGTCGGGCCCGCATTCAAGCACCACAAAATAAACATTTAATGTGGATTTATATTCAGTGCCTCTTTTCACCACTAATTCTTCAAGTAATGTTTATGATATCTACAGAACAGCTACACCATTAAAAAGAATACCTTTAGTCAACTTAAATAACTTTTTAATGATAATTACATGAAAAAATATGCTCAAAGTGCTGATTTCTGCAAAGGAGAGTGTACTCACTGGCACTCGGACCAGTCCACCAAGCTCCTCACAGATGGAGGACATGCCGAAACAGAAGCAGGTGCTGCAGCCTGCTGGATTTTCTTTCCAGAGACCAAATGTCCCGCTCTTACACTCATCACAACCACTGGCACCTACATTCTCCTGAGCAAGAGAGAGAGAGAGAGGAGAAATATAAAGCGAGTTATCAAGAGACAGCCATGTTAATGTAGTGAAGCTTTTTAGACAGAAAATAAAAGTTTTTATTTTATTTTTCCTAAAAAAATAAATGATTCAGCATTGACAATGATAATAAAGTCAATGATGATAATAAAATATTGTGGGAAAAGAAGTGTATCAGGAAATATGCATGTAAAATAAGATCTGAACGGAATCACCTGTTTATACATTTACAATATTTTATTAGATTAATTTTTAAATATTTAATTTTTTTGTAAATATTGGGTTACTTAATCATGTTTTTTATCTGTTTCCTCCATTAAAAATAAAAAAAATAAAAAAAATTCACAACAAACAACAGAATATTCCTTGCATAACAGGAAATAAAAAATGAATCAGGAAATTCAAGCTCCTCGGATACATTCCTTTAAAAAAGAGAAATATAGCAGTGCTAACGCAAGGGGGTGCTGTAATACTACCTTGCACACACATTGGCCATTATCCTCACAGCCACACATTCCCAGTTCTGCATCACAAAACTCCTCATGGGTGCCATCGGAATTACAGTTGCAAGCAGTGCACTCTGGGAAATTCCTAAAACCTAGAGTGCAACGGTCACATTTCTCAGTGGTGAAGTGCAGCCTACACTCACACTGGCCAGAGAGTACGTCACAATGAGATGAGTTTGAGCCAAGTGCATTGCATTCACATGGCTGGGGAGACAGAAACAGAAAATACTCAGTTATAAATAGAGAACTAAAAAAAAAATCTTGAAATTAATTACATTGACTTGGTTCCACGGTTGGTATACATTACGGCAAGGTAAATAGATATATAATAGATATTAAATGTACTGAAATTTGCCAATAAAAAAGACTGGTGCAGTCTTCACTAACCTTTCGCATGTTATTGGTACCCGGACACATGCATGCTCTATCTAATTTGCAGGAAAAGTTAAATTTTTAATGATCTAATTAAATCCTAACATTAAGCCTAGAAGAAAGGTCCTATTTATGTAAATGTAATGATTATCGTAATATTACGCAATTTTGAACTGTGGATGAACTAACACACTGGCAGAACCAAATCATTGCATCATAGTACCCGCTGTGTGACTCACATGAACGGTACTGTGCTTGGTACCTCAGCTATGCAGAAATGGATTATTATAACTTGACATAATTATAATGAAATGTCTCCCCCAATGGACATCTGATGAATACTTTGGCACATATTATAAAATGGGCATATTTCAGGGTTTTGTGATTTTTTATTTTTTTTTTACATGATCTCAAGCAAGGGTCACCTTCTAAAATAGCTTGTTACTTGTAGCACACACTATGTTAGAACCAAACATCCATTTAAATTTGTACATAAATCTTTTGAGTTATCTTGAACACAGGTAAACAAACAAACAGGCAAACAAATTAACTAACAAACCAACACAGGTGAAATGATTATGGTGGCAGTAAAGATAAAATAACTTTACTGGTATATATTTTAATTTAGTACATTCGGTTGCATGGAATAATTTCCTTGTTCATGCTGATAACTCCAAAGTGTTGATTAAATATGACATGTCCAGTATCCACAGTAACCATCCGTAGTGGTTAGCATGTCCACCTCACAGCAAGAAGGTCGTGTGTTCGATTCCCAGCTCGGTTGTTTCTGTGTGGAGTTTGCATGTTCTTCCAGTGCATGCATGGGTTTCCACCGGGTACTATACTCCGGTTTCTTCCCACAATCCAAAAACATGCACAGTAGGTGTGAGTATGAATGGTTGTGTGAGTGTTGGCCCTGCAATTGCCTGGCGAGCTGTCCAGGGGGTACCTCGTCTCCCTGTGACCCTAATTAAGCGGTTCAGAAAATGAACAATGATGATATCTAGTATCTCAGACAGGGGTCATGCTTTACCAATTGGTTTGTATGTTGGTCACAAAGTTATGTGTGGATTTTCATGAAATTTCAACCAAACGTGGGGATTTGGACAAGGCAGAACCCAATTCATTTTTAACACAATCCAGTTCAAATTCAGTATGCACAATTTTTTAATGTATTCTTTATTATATGACAGTTGATATTTTCGTTGATATGAGGGATTGCTGGGCTTGGTGGAGATTTCTGCTCTGCAAGTGCTCTTCGATTTTACTGAACAATCTAATTAGCAGGTTAAAAGCGAGACATCTTTAGTAAAAGTTCCTTAAATGTGACGACGTCATCAGGCTCACATAAGTGAATCCTAGTACTGTATGTAGTTTTGCTTAAAACTTGAAGCCTCAACTGGCCAAACACATACTAAGTAAATGACTGTGTATGTATTTAATATCTTACCTTGCATCCAGCCACTCCATCATGACCCCAGTGGTCATCATCGCACAGTTCACATTTCTCTCCCCTGGTGTTCGGTGGGCAGATACACTCGCCTGTCTCAGCATCGCATTTCCCGTGTGTGTGAGCACAGTCACAAGCTGTATTTAAGAGAAGACAGTTTAACGGATAAGTAAACATTTCAATCAAATCTTATAGTAGCTGATTTTACACAGAATTCTCACGTGTGCAGCCGTTGTCCGTGAAATTGTAGTAGCCGTGCTGGCACCGGTCACATTTATCCCCGGCTACACCAACAGTACACTGGCAATGGCCATCTTCATCACATGCTTCTGATACTGAACCTGACTGGTTGCATTTGCACCCCCTGCAACCATCGCCACTGGTGATGCCAAAGAAACCGATCTGATGGACATAAACATCAGCCACATATTACCAAGATTTCTCAACTCATGAAAAAGCCAGCAAGAGAAATTACAATTGATGGAAAACCTGGACTAGGTTTGATATTTGACATTTTAAGTCTTCAGAATTATTGCGCAGCATGTAACCCGCGGAACTTCTGTTCCAAATTTCCGCTGATTATTTCCAATATTCACTGAGATAATGGAATTTCACTTTTTTAAAAGCTGAGGACTAAGGTTACAATGTCATTACCTATCAGAAATAATCAACAGTTTGTCAAAACACGTCCTTATCTCAGAGAAACAAACTCTGAAATCTGATCCCGACACGAGTCTGACCTGTTTACTTTATGAGGATAGATGTGAAGTCCTGTACATCAATACACTGTTGAAAAGTGTTTCACAAACCAAATACCATCAAACAGCAACGGAATCCTCTGACGGGGACGTTAAACCCAGGTAAGTTTTCAATTTCAGTTAAGAAACCAATTTCCAATAAATTTTCTAATAGGGTTGAATGATATTTCTTTTGTTTGGAGCAATAAATAGGAACGACCTATTTTTGAAACGGATCATGCATCCTCTGTATCCTCTCCTAAGACAGTGCTTATCAATTATTTTCGCTGGCACCCCCTCGAGGAAGGAAAAAAACATTTCACCCCCCCACCCACCGCCCTGCGAGCGACTACAAATAGTATTATTTGTCTACAAAATTGTTATTAGTACACCTCTGCATAACATTGTATCTTTATTAACATTAAAAACAAAAACGGAAGAAATATAGTTCAACTTACAATAAAGAAAAACTTCATTAACATTGTTTTTAATCTGTAACAGAAAAGATTTAAAGTGCACCAGTGTGCCTGAAATTAAAAAAATACATCCTTATTTAAACTCATTCAACTTATTTATGTCTTAATATCGCCGTCTCTCTCCACCTTTCTCTTTGTTCCTGTTAGAAATTTTTCCGTGTTGTTTCTTGAGGGGTTGTTTACTACACTTCATATCGTTTGCTACACCATAGCACGATAATAAGAGCACCACTGCCAACTACTGGAGTGGAGGTACAATTACACTCAATTCTTGTACATGGTTCCAGAAAAGCATGTTCCCCAGGGTTATACGCGCTCCCCCGGCATCACACTATGCCCCCCCCCGGCATGCCCAACTATTTGAGAAGCACTGTCCTAAGACCAAAATGCTCATGTCTTGTGTCTTTTCATTTCACCGCATCACTTCACTTTCTTATCACCTAATAACTGTTAAACTTGCTCAACATCTTCAAACAGGAAAAAGACTGACAAAAAAATATCGCACAGTGGGTCTCATATGGGAACCGTGCAAACGTACACAATGTATTTGTACGTCCTCATATGAGGACAGTGGGGTCTCAAAGGTTTAAGGTGTCCATCTTAAACAATGCATAGCTTATTAAGTGATTTTTCCAGGTTTTGTGTGACAGGTGAAGTATCATTCATTCATTCAATTGCTGAACCACTTAATCCTACTAGGGTCATAAGGAGGCTGGAGTCTATCTCAGCCAATGCGAGGGGAAAACCTGGTGCACCCTAAACAACTCGCTAGTCCATTGTAGGGTAACACACACCACCATTCACACACACACACACACACACACACACACACACACACACACACACACACACACACACACACACACACACACCTAGGTGCAATCTGGAACAGCCAATTAGCCTAATGTGCATGTCTTTGAGCTGTGGAAAGAAACCAACATAATAACGGCGGAAACATGCAAATTCCACACAGAAACATCTTCTCCGAGCCCTGGACTCGAATGCAGGACCTTCTTATTGTGAAGTGGACATGCTAACACTTTAACACCATGCGTCCCAGGTCACATATATTCAGTGATTAAAAACTAAAAAATGTCAAATAAGTTCTTGGGCTTTCTTCAGATATGACAAGACAAAGAGTGATGTAGAACACAAGCAAGAGCAGAGTGCGGGCGCGTGTGTGTGTGTGTGTGTGTGTGTGTGTGTGTGTGTGTGTGTGTGTGAGAAAGAGAGCGAGAGAGAGAGAGAGAGAGAGAGAGAAAGAGAGTTTGTCTGCATGTGTGCGTGTGAGAGAGAGAGAGGGGAAGCGAGAGAGATAGAGAGAGAAAGAGGGAGCGTGTGTGTGTGTGTGTGTGTGTGTGTGTGTGTGTGTGTGTGTGTAGAGAGGGGGAGAGAGAAAGACAGACAGAGCGGGGGGGGGGGGGGGGGGGGTTTAGAAATACTGCATAGAACAAGCCTGCCATAACAAACTGTGAGCAATTATTATCCAAAAATCAATTCTGAGTTCTGTCATTCATCTTGATTAAATTCATTTTGGCCAAATGCCAGGCATCCCTTCCCACAGGGACAAAGCCTGAGCTTCAACCTGCCCGGGACTCAATTGTCACCATTTACCCTAACCCAAGCATCTGACACTGGGCTTGAGGAGCAGCTGCGCTCTTTTTACGCCTGATTTCTAGCCAAAAATCTCTGCCCTCTCTCACTGGCGTTTCCCTCCATCCATCCAAATGAGAGTGCAAGAACATCGGCGCCATCTCATGCACATTTGAAGAGCCTTTTTTCAGTGCTTATGAATAGCTCGAAATCTTAAATGAATGGCAGAAAATATTTGTCCATTTTCTGAACTGTTTAATACTAATTATGGTCGCGGGGAGGCTGGTGCCCATCTCAGCCAACTCCGGGTGAGGGCAGAGTACACCCTGGACAGCTCACCAGGCCATTGCAGGGCAGAAACACGCTGACGGCTATGCAGCCTTATCTTTACGAAAGTCAGCAATGGTTCTTTTACATGCCTCTGAACATAGACAGAGAGAGACATGGCCGGCCTTTGATAACCCAGTTAGCCGCACTGGGGGGGACAGCACTGACAACCAATGACAGTGGGGACTTAGGATCAGTAATCCAGCACCTTAACACTGGGCCATCACTGCCCTGGTGGACAATATATGAAGGCCAAATATACTTAACATGATAATCTATGGAACATAACTGAACATAATACCCGGTATATACTACAAAATGTAAATTATATAATCAAGAAAAAAGAAATCCCTTTATCAGAAAAGCTTAAACATACCTGACAGCGGTCACACTTGATTCCCATCACATTGTCTTTGCACTCACACTGGCCAGTTATAATGTTGCACACAGTGGAAATGGAACTGTTAGCATGGCCGCCACAGACAACACATACACACACACACACACACACACACACACACACACACACACACACACACACACACACACACAAGAGAAAAGAAAACACAAAAATGGAAACATTAAATTACAGAGAGTGCACCAAGATGCAATTCACTTATTATCCTCTGGATGGCACTAAACAGTCAAAAGTTATTTCCACCGAGTCATTTATTTTTATATTTAGAAAGTTTGCACACAGAATAAATGAAACATTATCATATTCAAACTCTGTGTTTAGACTCTTATTATTAAAAGGTAATTTTAAACTCTTTAAAACAACTTTTAATAAACTTTTATTAAATGTTTCTATTTGATGCACATACCCTGGCAGTTCTTCTCTATAATAGCATCTCCGTAGTAACCATCTGCACAGCGTTCGCAGTGTCGGCCTGCTGTTTGCCTCACACACTTTAAACATTCTCCAGTCAGAGAGTCACAGTAGTCTGGCTCAGATGGATCCACATTCCCGTTACACTCACACATTGAGCATTTCTGACCAGGGATGGTGGGGTTACCATAATAACCATTAGCACACCTGGGAATAGAGAGATGCTAAGTGGCACTGGTTTTACATGGGGTTATCTACATGAAAATTTTGGGGAAACTGCCTCAAAACTTATCTAGTTGTTGTGAGTCTGATCACTTTGTCTCCATAATATTCTTCTTGAAAATACATTAGAAGAGAAAAGAAACTCAGTGAAGAGAAAATCTCAATCTCACACTTGAGTTCTCCATTATAATAAAATACTGTATACAGCTGGTACAAAGCATAACTTTCAGCATGTGCAAAAAAAGGCTAATTTATAAAAATAAATTACATTAATGCCTTAAAGCGCATATCCAATTTGATAACATTTATCTGTTGAATTTATAAGTTGGCTGAAGAGATTCACATAAATTAAACACAGCTCATGACTGATAATGTACATGAACATTATTCATAATTCTTCCGGGCTTGATTTACCTCTCACATATGGCTCCTGTGTATCCTTGCTCACACTCATCACATGTGACCTCTCCAGGACCTTGTTGAGTACAAGTGGGACTAAAGCTATAAAACAAAAAATTTAACATACTGACATTTTGCACATCTTTCACTGAGTGCTACAGTTTCATGATTCTTAAAGTCAGTTATCCCAGCACTCTGACAGGCTCCCTGACTCCCAGGCTACCACAGGCAGTTGATGACTGCATGCCAAGAAGCACAACGCGCATGCACACACACACACACACACACACACACACACACACACACACAAGCTAACTCACTTGTTGGACACCAGTGTCAGCGGGCAGGCACATCGCTGACAGTCTTCTTCTGTGCCTTCCGTGGGGTCACCATAGTAACCTGGCAGGCACTGGTCACAATGGGGTCCTGTTGTTTTGTGAGAGCAGTCCTGAGGAAGAATCAGGATACAGCATATTTCATACAAATAGTAGGATCGGATTGGTTCGCCATGTCTGAATAGTAGATGTTAATATATACCACAGCGGAACAGCACAATTTTATTAATCCATTCTTAGTGGACAATCCCTGAATCAAAATGATGGACACGCATAGGTTGCTACTGTTACTTTCAGTCAGCGTCATCATTATATCACATTTGAAAAATGGAAAAATTAACCATTGAAAAATCTACTTTAATTTGTTTTTCATGGTTTCTGTATGGACTGGGGGGGGGCCCTGGTGGTAGGGTGCTGGATTACTGATTGCAAGGTCTGGGGTTTAAACCCCACTTTCGGTGGGTTGTTACCATTGTCCCCCGAGTACAGCCAAGTGAATTATCAAAGGACGCCCATGTCTCTCTGTATCTGTGCTGACTTTTATCAGGAGTATATTGCATATAAGTTGGCGTGCTTCTCACCTGCAATGGCCTGGCTCACGTGTACTCTGCCCAGAGTCGGTTGAGATGGGCACCAGCCTCCTTGCGACTACCTACTTACTACTTAATTAGGATTATGCGGTTCAGAAAATGAATGATTGAATGGTTTGTGTACGGCATACTAATCCTAACCGGTTAACGAGCATAGCCATAACTCAGCTTATGATGGCATCTTCCTGAGACCTGTTCTTTGGAGCTGGTTGATAAAGTTATATACACAAAAAACACACTAAACTGAAAAATATAAAAATAAACCATATTTTTTTCAGTTTGCTTTTTCTATGTTCGTGTGTAGTATATACCAAAAAAAAATTATTCACCTCATGCATGGTGGATATCCCCAAATAGTCCATTCAACATTCTGTATGGGGAACTATTCAGTGTGATCCACCTTGTCTTCAGTAAATTATTGCTAATTGTGAAAGCGTATGATTTACATAATTTTCACATTCATATACGTGTCAGACATTATAAGAGTATCTTTTTTTGAAACTTTCACTTACCAGACATACTCCATTGATATCACACTCGGTGGCATGATCATTACATTCACACTGCAGACAGTTCCCTCCAAACAGGATGCCTCCAACTCGATAAAACCCAGAAATACAGGTCTAGAGGACACCGAAAGCAGGAGGACATAGAAATACAGAGGAAGAGAGAAAAAGGAGGATGGAATTAAACTGTTGAATATCCTAACAAATTAAATCTGGTAAAAGGTACAGTTGGCCCTCTACCTACGAAAACCTCTGAATACGAAAAATCCAGGTTACGAAAAACATTTTCCTAAATTTTCGTCCTCTATATGCGAAACAACTTCTTACAAAACGCGCCAAAAGCGGCATTCAAAAATTCAAACGCGCCATTCAAGCATTCAAACAATGCACGAGTTGCTCTCCCATTGGCTGTCTTCCAACATCCCGCCCCGCTGGCCTCCCATTGGCCAGGAGGGAGTTGAACTGTACCCATTACTGTACCCATACTTCTTGTTTGTCACACGTGTGAAGGAGAGTTGAACAGGGCTGTTGGCTCATGAGTTTTTTGAGAGTGATCATTGCAGCGTTATATTTCGTTATCCATCATGGGCCCCAAGAAAGTGATTCCTGGTGACACCGAAAAGAAGTGCGCTTCATTATTAATCGAAGTGAAGCAGGAGATAATAAAAAAATAGGAAAGTGGGACGTGGTTGAGCGAAATCGCAAAGGAGTATGGCCGAAACCCCTCTACCATCGGAACGATACTGAAGCAGAAGGAGACCTTAAAAGCGACGACTTCTTCGAAAGGTCTCTTTGTGATATCGAAAAAAGAGGTCGTCACTGAATGAGAAGATGGCGAGACTGTTACTCCTTTGGATAAAGTAGAAAGAAATTGCCAGAGATACAGTGACGCAGGCAATAATTTCAGAAAAAGCAACCACCATATTTAGTGACCTCCTGAAGGAGGTTGGGGGTGGGGGTGAGGGTTCTTCGGACCAGCAACCCCCGGACTTTAAAGCGTCACATGGGTGGTTGAGAGATTTTAAAAAAGGTAAATAATTTTCTTTTACTTTTCACACACATTTCATACATATTTCATACAAAATTGATGTACGTTTATCATTTTTAAAGGATCTATGGAGTAGTCTTGGGAGCCTTGGAACGAATCACACGTTTTACATGTAAAATGCACCTCTACTTACGAAAACTCCAGGGTGCGAAACTGGCGTTGGAACGGATTAATTTCGTAAGTAGAGGGCCGACTGTATTTGGTCAATCTGGATCAGGGGAATAAGTCTGATGGCATGTGGAAATGTACTCATACCTCACAGGAAGTCCCGGAGTATCCCCAAGGGCACTCACACTGCTCCACATCTGGAGATATGTCAGAGCTTATGGAATTGAGATCAGCAATGGCCATGTGCACAGTGCTCAACCTGTAAAAACAGAGACATAGTTATACTAGGATTAGGATTAAGTGCACTTAGGCTGCTTGAAATGTCTTGAATATCAGGATTTTAACTGTGTAGAGATTATTTATTAAAAAAATGCAGATGTTAAGAAAAAACAAAGAAAGTGAAGATATTTATGTTACCCATTGCAACATAATACTGATTAAGTAGGTCATTTGACATACATGATACATTCAAAAAGCTGGAAATAGAATTTAATATGCTTCAAAATGTGGTATAATACATGATTATAGCATAAAAATTGACTGACTGAGTTACATCACTTTACATATCGATAATCAGGAAATGCTACTTTTGAGAAAGTAGTGAATCTGGCTCTCTGCCAATGAGTGCACTCTTCCTAGCTCTATTTATACCGAGTCATGTCTGTTTTGATTCTTCTGACTGGTTAACTGTTATATGATTTTGGGAATTCCTTCTGCGATTCTGTAAGTAGGTAGAGTATTCTGGTACCGAATATGGGTAACAGGGATTGATCCTGAGCAATTACAAAAGTGTTTTGAAAATTAGCAACATAAGTGGAATTTTCTATTGCTTTACAACTTGTACATGGAACTCTTTCGTTAATAAGTATTTAGCATATATAGAGTACAGTATTTGTGGATATCTGAACTTGTCATGTTGAAGATTATGCTTTGAAGGATGTATTCGGCAGTCGCGGGGGATCTCAGTGAGGGATCGCTGTACTTTGATTCTCATTCAAAATCCTACCTTGAGACTTAATTGGTTTTATGCTGGAACAGGTCACATATGTAATTTATATCTAAACATTTAAAGCTGAGGATGGTGACTCTTTAGCTGTTATATCAATTGAAATGGTCTTCACAACCCGACAGCAATTAATTACTTATGAGATCTCAAAAAGTACAAAGAAAAATTCTATTATCTGTGGCTCCTGTAATCCTGTAAAAATGCTCACCAACCACTTCCTGGTGGGCCACTGGGAAATATCCAATCAAATACTCCCGTGTCTTCCTGCTGGTATGTGACTGTGCCATGCACAAGCCAGCAGTCAGAGCTGAGCTTGTGCATGTGTAGATGGGGAGTATGGCTTTGGAAGGACTTCCGAGGGCCTGAAGAGATGCTATTTCAAATTTTGCTAGCGTTCCAGATCACCAACTACAGCAAATCAATTTGTTTTGATAAAATGTATCCCTCTTTTTAACAATTACAATCTCACCAAACTGTGCATCGTAACACTTTACATTCACAACATTTGACACACACTCTTATCATTCATTCATTTTCTAAGCCACTTAATCCTAATTAGGGTTGGGGGAGGCCACTGCTCATCTCGGTTGACTGGGCGAGAGTGGAGTAAACTCTGGACAGTTCAATAGGCCATCGCAGGGCCAAAACTTGCACCTAGGGGTGATTTCTAACAGCCTACTGAAGAAACTCGAGTATCAGGACGAAACCCACGCAAGCACGAACATGCAAACTCTACACAGAAACACCCGTTCTGGGAATCAAACCCAGGTCTTCTTGCTGTGAGGTGGACATCCTAACCACTATGCCACCGTGCTGTCCTGTTATTCACAGTTACTTATATTTGTCAGTTTTTTTACATAACTGAGCACTTAAGGTTTTGGTTCCTTGCTCAAGGACCCAACAATGGCAGTTTGTTGGTACTTGAGCCTTGAACCTCAACCTTCTGTAGTCCAGAGCCATAACCGCTGAGCCACTGCTGTGGCAAACATCATTAATGAATGTAGTTGGCATCGTTTAGGAAATTATAAACCACAAAACAACATCATCACTTTTTTATCATGAGCTGATTTGTATACGACATAGGATATAGAAATTTTAATGAAATTAACCTGAGATTAGAAGTATGCGGTAAGGTAAAGTCCGTTGGCCGAAGCGACTATGAGTACAACTCCTCCTGGAGGAGACGCTAGTCCATCGCAGGTTACTCTCCCAGTATATTTTTACTGGCACCCATTTATACTGCTGGGTGAATAGAGGCACACTTAGGGTTAAGACCTTGCCCAGGGGTCTTAGCCCTGTGGGGGTCTAACTGGGATTTGAACACACAACCTCCCGATCATGAGCACAGCACCCTAACCACTACGCCAACGAGCCCAAGATATTAAAAGGACGTATGTGGTTAACATGCATGTGGTTATATAAATAGAATTTGAAATCTAGACACAAAGTGAATGGTGTGGGTCTCCGAGGATGTGGACTCATGGGGAAGAGGATTTATTATTCAACTATTTTTCTTTCTTTACGGACAATCCCAACCATCCTCATTTATTTCAGAGACTGACAAAGCAAACTGTGTGCTGTGATGAACAGATTAGGCTGGTGGATGTGTATATAAATGGTTCTCACCTTAGCACGCCATCCACACTGCTGTTGAGATGAGCTCTGATCCTGAGACTGGCCACATCAGCCAGGACACTCATCAACTCATCTTTCTGCACCCTTCGCTCTGTGTGTAGGTCAATGAAAACATGAGGTTGGAGCTCCAGCGCAACCTGCTGCTCTCTGTGAGGATCCAGGAGCACATGCATGGGAATAAGCTGGCGCAGCGCCTTCCCATTTCCCTGATGGTGATAGGTGGAGACACCGAGATTAACCATACAATGTGAGATATTTATTATTACTATTACCCTTTGTAGGATTTTGCCTGCATTTTCTCCATAATTCCCAACCATCAGTCGGCCCTCCCGAATCAAGACGGCAACCACCCATGGAGGAAAAAAAAGACCATAATGTGCTTTCTTTAATGAATGTGAGGCCAGTAGGCCACATCATTTCCATGATGTAATTTCAGGGCAGTATAACACATTGACAGAAGTGCTGTCAACCCACTTTTGCATGTACAAGCTCATAGACGCCCATGATTGGCTACCACCTCCATGATTGATAGGAGAGAAGGATCATGTCACCCATCAGACATCTGGTGATCAATAGCTGTGGCACTGTCACTGTCCAAATTCACAATCTCTAGATAGTAGGGCGAGCTTTAACTTGCTTAGTGTAGGGAGCCATATGCTATTAGTCACATTTCACAAAAGTATTTAATAACTAATCTTAATTGTTCTTAAAAGTGGTAATGTAATACATGTTTGAGCAATAGTTATGGTTGTGATGGTATTGTGGTAGGACTGCCAAGAATGTAGTTTATATTACATAAAAAACTGGTAACTTGCCTCAATAATCACATCAAAATGTGATGGTAGTGTTTTGTCCACGTTGTTATCAACTGACACATCATATTCCACGCTGAAGTTTAGAAAGTTTCCATATGCCGTCAGCTACAAAGAAAAAATAAGCATGCAAACATCGACTGAACCTCCAACCAAACAATTCATTAGATGAAAAGCAATCAATGATAATAACAGCTGGACATTTTGTTGGATTTTTTTTCTCATATATACTAACACGGGAACAGGGCCCTTCAAAAAGAATCGTTTCTAATGCTAATTACCTTCTTCGCTAAGAGTTGGTGATGCCCAGAGGAATAATTACATATTTCAATTTAATTAATCACCCAGGGGATCAACAGGCTACAAATATTAAGTGTGACCTTGGTCATGTATAAGCTCATTATTTTCACATGTAGTAATGAGTCTGCCAGTGATTAGATGTAATTAGAGGGCAGGGAGGATGGTAGAAGGAGTACATAAAAGAGAGAAAGAGAGAGAGAAGAGAGAGAGGGAGCGAGAGGGAGAGAGAGAATGGACAGAAGACCTTGTTGCCGAGGAACAGTTCTGGAGCAGCCCAGGTAGACACAGAGAGGAGGGTCCTGGCAACAGTAACATTATCAGCAATAATGAGGTTGTCTTCTGTGATAGGGGTTGTGTAGACTGAAGTGTTGTGAGTTGAGGGACGGAGCCATCCATCTTTATGTATGATCTGGAAAAATTGACATTCATTACTTAAGGTGGTGTGTTACTCAAGAATTCAAATCGAATTAAGCACATCGCATGCAAATTGCATAAAGTATATTGTGTGTGTGTGTGTGTGTGTGTGTGTGTGTGTGTGTGTGAGTGTAAGTATGTCTACCAAGGAAGTGTTCCAGGTTGAACTTTCACAAACATCAGAGACACCAAAACAGAAACATTCAGTGCAGCCCTCTGGGTTACTGGCCTGCAGGTTGTAGAAGCCCGGCTTACACAGGTCACAGTAGGCCCCCATTACATTGTCCTGAAGGAGTACAGACAAAAGATGCTCAGGTAAAACAAATTTTCACAGAACAAATATGAGAAATACTTAATATACAGAAAATTCTACTCTAATAAGTTGTTCATATTTCGCAAAACAGCTCAATCAGAAATAAGAATTTTCTACTGGAGCAAAACAGAAAAACAACATGAATGCAATTGTCATCCATATAACATGTAGGATAGTCTTCACTATTTTATATATATATATATATATATATATATATATATATATATATATATATATATATATATATATATACATACAGACTCTCCCTGACTAACGTTTTTAATTGGTTGCGGACGGCCGAACGTAAGTTGAAAGTGAACGTAAGTTGGTACAGTGACAAATCACGTATGACGTGTGACATATGACGCTCATACTGTACTATACATTCATGGGCAGGCGTGGTCTAGTGGTATAGGACGCTGGATCGCTGATCCAAAGGTTGGGGGTTCGAGTCCCACTCTCCACAAGGTTGTCACTGCCCCCCCCCCAGTGCGGCTAACTGGGTTATCAAAGGCGGGCCATGTCTCTCACTGTCTATGGTGAGAGGCATGTAAAAGAACCATTGCTGACTTTCGTAAAGAGTAGCTGCAAAGCCGTCAGCGTGTTTCTGTCCCTTGCTAAAAGGGTTGTGACAGGAAGGGCATCCGACGTAAAAACCTCTGCCAAATCAAACGTGCGAATCAGATGATTCGCTGTAGCGACTCCCGAGTAAAAGGGAAAAAGCCGAAAGGAAGACAGACAGACTGTACTATACATTCATAAATACCATTACCGTATCTCATAAAACACCCCTAAATTAATTATTATAAACATAACATTGTAAAATAAGATCAAATATATCAAATAATATCAACATTAATTTCAAATAAATTAAATTCAAGCAAAATAATTTCAAACAGATAAATTTTAATCAAATTCACTGATCAAATATAACCTTTAATATTCTCTCTGATGCGATCTTTCTGCTTGTAAACCAAAACTAAAAACCGAAAGTAGTTTACTTGCTGTGCTTGATACAAAGCGCGGGTTATACAGACTTCCAGGCTTTCAAGTGAGCAAGGGCGCCATTGAACTCGTTTAGTTCTCAGCCTGCACTGATGTGAATCACCAGCAGAGTGGAGAGTTCTCTTTCTTTTCTGGATTCAGGTTTTCATTCATTTTACAACTTTCTTTGCTTAACTGAGTATGCATGGTAGATTGCGCCGATCCGAGCAGATAGTTAATTCATCTCTGTGTATGAGACTTGCATCCATGCTCGTAGGCTTACGCTTCTGACCAACCATATTTGCTTAAGGTTACAAAAGTCCACAAAAACAGTGTAAACACAAAGATCACAGAGACAACGTCTTAACACAATATATATAAAATAACTGAAGTGGGAAGAAGGAGGGGCACGTTTAGTCTGTCGTTTGTAAACAATGGACATAGCATCATTATGTCATTGCGTCATTAAGTCAGCGTACTACGTAGGTACGTCTAAACTCAAAATTTGACTTTTTTTTTTTTTTTTAAATAAAATAAAATCGAAAAAACGTAAAACGGATAAACATAAGTCAGGGAGCATCTGTATAAAGTCAGCCCTCCACTTACGAAAACCTCTGAATATGAAAAATCCAGGTTACGAAAAACATTTTCCGAAATTTTTGCCCTCTGTATATGAAACAACCTCTTCTTACGAAAAGCACCAAACACGCCATTCATAAATGCAAACGCGCGATTCAAAAATTCACACAATGCGCAAGTTGCTCTCTCATTGGCTGTCTCCCAACATCCCACCCTGCTGGCCTCCCATTTGCCAGGAGGGAGCTGAATTTCCATAGAACTGTACCCATAAGCTTGTTTCTGACACGCGTAAAGGAGAGATGTACTGTTGGTTCGTGAGTGTTTTTGAGAGTAACTAAGTTGCAGCTTATTTGAGGAGGTCCAGATGAGCTGCACCCTGTTTCAAAAGCTCCGCATTTGGCCACAAGGCATTTTTTGCACGAAAGTGGGCGACGCCACAAATGTTCCGTGCACTGAATGCTTTGTTGGGCAAAAGACCTCCGATCTCGCAAGGAAGCAAATTAATATTGAATCCGGACCTCAGATCTTACAAGCAAGTAATTCCGCTTTAAATACAACACCCCTTCTCAAAAGCTCCATCGGCTGCGCGCTGCGTGTGGGTAGAGCCCGCATTCGGCAGAGCGCGCCACTCAAAGAGAGAGAGAGAGAGAGAGAGAGTTTTGTGTGTGTGTGTGTGAGAGAGAGAGATACACAGAGAGAGAGACAAAGAAAGAGAGATAGATAGAGAGAGATAGAGAGACAGTGTTGTGTGTGTGTGTGTATGTGCATTAATAAAAAATGTTTAATAATGGTTTAATAAATAATAATTAATAATAAATATGTTAATAAAATGTTTAAATGGTTTAATAAATATTTTTTTTAACTTTAACACATATTTCAGACATATTTCATACAAAATTGGTGTACTTTTATAATTTTTAAATGGTTTATGGGATAGTCTTGGGAGCCTTGGAACGAATCACGCGTTTTAAATGTAAAATGCGCCTCTACTTACAAAAACTAGAATGAGTGCGTGTGTGCGTGTGTGTGAGAGAGAGAGAGAGAGAGAGAAAGAGCGAGAGAGAGAGAGACAGAGAAAGCGAGAGAAGGAATAACTTTAGTTTTTAGTTTAGTTTTTTAAGTTGTTTAATTCAGTAAATGTTTAATAAATGTCGGCGCATTTGAGCTCATCTGGAATTCCGATCCCTCAAGGAATCAAGTTGAATTGAATCAAGGAATCAAGGAATCAATTGAATTGCACATCTTGTGGGCGTGGCCCGCAGTGCTAGTTTAAAATACATTGTGTGTCTGTGTGTGTGTGTGTGTGTGTGTGTGTGTGTGTGTGTGTGTGTGTCAATAAAAATGTTTAATAATGGTTTAATTAATAAATATGTTAATAAACTGGTTTAATATGTTAATAAAATGTTTAAATGGGTTAATACATAATTTTATTTTATTTTTAACACATATTTCATACAAAATTGGTGTACATTAATCATTTTTAAAGGGTTTATGGGGTTTATCAAGTCCAAAGACTGGAGCCTTGGAACGAATCAGGCGTTTAACAAGCAAGACGCGACCCCTACTTACAAAATCCCCGCGTTACGAAAGGGCTCTGGAACGGATTCCTTTCGTAAGTAGGGGGCCGACTATATATATATATATATCTTCTTTTCCTTTTGGCTTTTCCTTTCAGGGGTCGCCACAGCAACCCACCCGCCTCCATCTCACCCGATCCTCTGTATCTTCTACTCTTACTCCAACTACCTTCATGACCTCCTTCACATCTTCTTCTTCTTTTCCTTTTGGCTTTTCCCTTCAGGGGTCGCCACAGCGAATCATCTGCCTCCATCTCACCCTATCCTCTGCATCTTTTTCTCTTACACCAACTGCCTTCATGTCCTCCTTCACCACATCCATGACTCATCTCCTTGGTCTTCCTCTAGGCCTTCTGCCTGGTAGTTCCAACCTCAACATCCTACTACCAATATACTCACTATCCCTTCTCTGTACATGTCCAAACCATCTCAATCTAGCCTCTCTGACTTTGTCTCCAAAACCTCTCATCTGTGCTGTCCCTCTGATGTACTCATTCCTGATCCTATCCATCCTCATTACTCCCAAAGAGAACCTCAACATTTTCATCTCTGCTACCTCCAGCTCAGCCTTCTGTCTTTTCCCCAGGGCCACTGTTTCTAAACCATACAACATTGCTGGCCTCCTCACCGTCTTGTACACTTTTCCTTTCATTCTTGCCGATACCTTCCTATCGCACATCACACCAGATACTTTTCTCCAACCATTCCAAACTGCCTACACACACTTCTTCACCTCTTTTCCACACTCTCCATTGCTCTGGATTGTTAAGCCTCAGTACTTAAGTACTTTGAAGCTAAGTAGAAGCTAAGTAGCTTCTTTATCTCTGCTCCCTGTAACCTCACCGTTCCTCTTGGGTCCTTGTCATTCACACACATGTATTGTTTTACTGAGGCTAACCTTCTTTCCTCTCCTTTCCAGGGCATACCTCCACCTCTCTACATTTTCCTGCACTTGTTCTCTGCTCTCACTACAGATCACAATGTCATCTGAAAACATTATAGTCCATGGAGATTCTTGTCTAACCTCGTCTCTCAGCCTATTCATCCCCACAGCAAACAAGAAGGGCCTCAGAGCTGACCCTTGATGCAGTTCCACCTCTACCTTGAATGCTTCTGTTACACCGACAGCACACCTCACCACTGTCTTACATCTCTCATACATGTCCTGCACCACTCTAACATACTTCTTTGCCACTCCAGACTTTCTCATGCAATACCACAGTTCCTCTCTCTGCACCCTGTCATATGCTTTCTCCAGATCCACAAAGGCACAAGCAGCTCCTTCTGACCTTCTCTGTACTTCTCTATAACATCCTCAAGGCAAACACTGCATCTGTCGTGCTCTTTCTTGGCATGAAACCAAACTGTTGTTCACAAATGCTGATCTCTGCCCTTAGTCTAGCTTCCACTATTTTTTCCCATAGCTTCATTGTATGGCTCATCAACTTTATCTCTCTGCAGTTGCCACAACACTGCACATCTCCCTTGTTCTTAAAAATGGGCACAAGCACACTTCTCCATTCCTCTGGCATCCTCTCACTCTCTAAGAACTTGTTGAATGTTCTTGACAGAAAATCTACTGCTACCTCTCCTAGACACTTCCATATCTCCACCAGTATATCATCAGGACCAACTGCCTTTCCACTCTTCATCCTCTTCAATGCCCTCCTCACCTCACCCTTACTAATCTTTGCTACTTCCTAGTCCTCAACAGTCACCTCTTCTACTATTTTCTCTCTCTCATTTTCCTCGTTCATCAGCTCTTTAAAGTACATTCCATCTTCCCAGCACACTTCTGTCATCAGTCAACACGTTTCCCACTCTGTCCTTAATCACTCTAACTTGCTGCACGTCCTTCCCATCTCTATTTCTCTGCTGTGCCAATCTGTATAAATCATTTTCTCCCTCCTTACTGTCCAACCTAGCATATAAGTCATCATACGCCCTCTGTTTGGCCTTTGACACCGCTACCTTAGCCTTATGCTGTGTCTCCCTGTACTGCTGTTTATTGTCTTCGGTTCTCTCTATGTCCCATTTCTTAGCTAACCTCTTCTTTTGTACACACTCCTGCACTTCCTCATTCCACCACCAAGTCTCTTTATCTTCTGTCCTTCCAGAGGACACGCCAAGTACTCTCCTACCTGTCTCCCTGATCACAATAGCTGTAGTTGTCCAGTCATCTGGAAGCACTTCCTGACCACACAAAACCTGTTTCAACTCCTCCTTGAAGACAACACGACACTCCTCCTTTTTCAGCTTCCACCACTTTGTCTTCTGCTCTGCCTTTGCCTTCTTCGCCTTTCATACCATTAGCGTCATCCTGCACACCACCATCTTATGCTGTTTGGCAACACTCTCACCCACTACTATTTTACAGTCACTGACTTCATTTAAATTACATCGCCTACACAAGATGTAGTCTACCTGTGTGCTCCTACCTTCATTTTTATTAGTCACCCTATGCTCCTTATCTTCTAGCTCACATCCTGCCTGTGGGGCACAAGCACTAAAAACATTGAACATTACACCTTCAATTTCTAACTTGAGACTCATCATTCTGTCTGACACTCTTTTCACTTCTAGAACATTCCTGACCATACCCTCCTTCAAGATGACTCCTACTCCATTTCTCTTCCCATCCATACCATGAAAAAACAGCTTAAACCCTGCTCCTAAGCTTCTAGCCTTGCTACCTTTCCACCTGGTCTCCTGAACACACAGTATGTCCACCTTCCTCCTCTGCATCATGTCAGCCAGCTCTCTACCTTTTCCTGTCATAGTTCCAACATTCAAAGTCCCTACTCTCAGTCCTAAACTCATGCTTTTCCTCTTCTCTCTCTGCCTACAGACACGCCTCCCGCCTCTCCTTCTTCGACGTCTTCGACCAACAGTAGTCCAATTTCCACCACCAGCACCCTGTTGGTTAACAGCACTGATGGCGGTTGTTGTCAACCCGGGCTTCGACCGATCCGGGATGAAATTTGTCTTTACAGTTTGCATTTTGTATTCTGGCAAAAGTTTTACGCCGGATGCCCTTCCTGACGCAACCCTCTGCATTTATCGGGGCTTGGGACCGGTGTGAAGGCGCGCACTTGTTTGTGCCCCCCCCCTCACGGCTGCATTCAAATGTGTATGTATATATATATATATATATATATATATGTATGTATGTATGTATGTATGTATGTATGTATGTATGTATGTATGTATGTATATATATATATATATGTATGTATGTATGTATGTATGTATGTATGTATGTATATATATATATATATATATATATATATATGTATGTATGTATGTATGTATGTATGTATGTATATATATATATATATATATGTGTGTGTGTGTGTGTGTGTGTGTGTGTGTGTGTGTGTATATACAGGGATCCCTCACTTTCCACGGTTAATTGGAACCAAGATCCCCACGGACCATCGAAATCCATGAAGTAGGCTCACCCCCAACCCCCCTGACAGACGTATACGTACATGTTTCTGTGTATATAATATCAATAAATACATATTCAATGCTATAAATGCTTATAATAACAATTAAACATAAAAAAAATAACATAAGATGTAAATAAAATATAAATACACACAGAGATGGTATTGTATGAGAAAAAGACGACATACATACATACGCGCATGCACGCAGATGTTCATGCACACACAGATGCAACAATGTGAGTAGTTTTGATGGGAGATTTTGGGTTGCTTTTTGTTTTGTGTTGGTTTAGGGTTGTTCTGCATAATTGGTCTTGTTTTGTGGCATTTCCCTTAACTTTCTCCCTATTCTTTCTTAATTTCCTTATTTTTTAATTCAAGGAATATTTATTTTTTAAAAATAATTGAAAAAAATTGAAGCGCGAAGTAGCGAGAGATCCCTGTATATTAAAAACAAAAAGTAAAACCACTCATATAAACAAAACAATTCTCATACTATTCTAAATAAAAACAAACAAATATTTAAATAAAATAGTAAGACTTTAAAGGAAAATTAAAAATAAGAAAAAACATTAAACAGAAGGAAAGCGGAGGAAGGGATGGGAGGATAGGACATGCAAAAAGTTTTCAGGGAGTTTTGGTGTAACAAAATGAGATGCCACTTTTCAATTAATTTTTTCAGTCTTTACAAATTTAAACTTGTGAGGTTAAATTCAGAATTGTGATCAATCCTCACCTTACAGATACACTCTTTACAGGGGTCAATGTTATGGCTTCCTTTGAGGCTGCACTCACAGCGTGTACATGAGGGAAAGTCCCTGTAGCCGAATGCACAGCGATCACACTTCTCTCCTCCGAAACCCTCTTTACAAACACACTGACCTGGAAAAACACCTACAAAGCAACATAAGAAGGTGAACCAGTGACCAGCATGACTGAAAACAGAGTGCAACGCTAATGCATCGTTCTCAGATCATTTACAGGATCATTTTGGAATCTCATTGTTCAGTTCCTGTTTCATCATCAGAACTTTCTTCATATGTGTGCATGTGTGTTTGTTCGTATGTACTGTATACACATGCACTTTAATTACTTACCTTTTTCAGGATTTGCCTGGTTTTCATCTTTCACGCACACATAGCTGACTGAGCCGTGCGTATTACAGTTACACTCCACACAGGGCTCATCAGCAAGCGGAGAAACCTAACAACCAGGCCATAAAGAAACACATAATCCATTACATATTTTTTATTTGTGTAACCAAATTAATATCAATCATTCATTTCATTTTCTGAACTCGCTTAATCCTAATTAGGGTCCCGGAGAGGCTGGTGCCCATCTCAGCCGACTCTGAGTGAGGGCAGAGTACACCCTGGAGAGCCCACCGCAGGGCCCATCGTAGGGCAGAAATACACTGACGGCTATGCAGCCTTCTCTTTACAAAAGTCAGGAATGGTTCTTTTACAGCCTCACACCATGGACAGTTAGAGACAGGGCCGGCCTTCGATAACCCAGTTTAGCTGCACAGGGGAAAAAATATGAATTTGTCTGTTATTATCAAGTATGATGAGTCGACCTGTAAAACCTGCTTAGTGAAGTTGGTCAGTTTTTAATTAAAAAATCAGATTTGTTTTAATAGACAGAAATTATCTGAGAGTTTTGCTTGTATGTTTTCATTTGCAATTTGTAACACGAGTTAATAGGTTTCGAAAGTGGAACTATTAGTGGGACTTGTGCCTAAAACAGGGTGAAGGGAATTTTTTTTTTTTTTTTAAACTTGACTTGGCAAGTTTTATAAGTGGACTCCTCATGTACAGTAGCGCTACTGTTTATTATTCACATTCATACTCACTGGATATGAGCAATCGTGCATTCTAAGTGGCGTCTCTACTACTGGGAAGTCACCTATAGTCCATTCATCAAAGACAAATATATATATATATATATCTTCTTCTTCTTTTCCTTTCGGCTGTTCCCTTCAGGGGTCGCCACAGCAAATGATCTGTCTCCATCTCTCCCTATCCTCTGCATCTTCTACTCTTACTCCAACGACCTTCATGTCCGCCTTCACCGCATCCATAAATCTTCTCTTTGGTCTTCCTCTGGGCCTTTTGCCTGGTAGTTCCAACCTCAGCATCCTACGACCAATGTACTCACTATCCCTCCTCTGTACATGTCCAAACCATCTCAATCTAGCCTCTCTGACTTTGTCTCCAAAACATCTAACATGTGCTGTCCCTCTGATGTACTCATTTCTGATCCTATCCATATATATATATATATATATATTAGTATATATATATATATATATATATATATATATATATATATATATATATACACACACACACACACACACACACACACACACACACACACACACACACACACACACATAGAAGTAACTTGTGCTGCTAGCTAACTGCTAATGCTGGTTGCGGCTGCAAAAAAAACCAACAAGGATTGAAATAAAAGTACAAGGATAAAGTGAAACGTTCATAGACGGACCATGATGCAGTGGTTGAATTTTACCAAAATTTTCAATAGTCTCCCCTGTGGTCTTCTAACTTCTTCCATCTGTGCTGTAGCACTTGGATCCCCTTGGTATAGAAACTCTCAAGTTCCTTTGCTGTGGCATTCAGTCCACATTTGAACTTTTCATCACACCCTTGCATTTGATGGTAAGACCTTACTTTTTTTTTTTTTTTTTTTTTACCAAATGTGGCTTGATTGGCCAGCAGCAAGGGACAGGCCTCCAGATAACAGAGAATGGAAATGCAGTGAGTCTATGCTTGCTCCATGCTATCTCGTACTAACTGATTCTTCAGTTTAGTACAACCCCAAATCAGAAAAGGTTGGGACAGTGTTTAAAATACAGATTAAAAAAGGAAAGAAGTAATTTATAATTTTCGGTTAACTTGTATTTCATTGCAGGCTTTATAAACACAAGATAATTCATGTTTCGTCTTGTCAACATCATTTGACTTGTAAATAAACATCAATTTCTTCTATTCAGGCTTGCAGAACATTTAAAAATAATTGGGACAGTGCAGCATTTACCACTTTGTACTGTTCCCATTCCCTTTAACAACACTTAAAACATGTTTAGTGACTGAGTGTTGCAGGTGCTAGTTTGTCCCATTTTTCCTGCAAACAACATTTTAGGCGTGCAACAGTACAGGGTCTTTATTGACACATTTTGTGCCTCAAAATGCGGCAGACATTCTCTATAGGAGACAAATCAGGGCTGCAGGCAGGCCATTCAAGCACCTGCACCCTCTTCTTACACACCCATGCCTTTGTTATGAGCGCAGTATGTGGTTTGGCATTGTCCTGCTGAAATAAGCATGGGCGTCCCTGGAAAAGATGTCGCCTTGAAGGCAGCATTTGTTTCTCCAAAATCAAGATGTACGTCTCAGAATTAATGGTGCCATCACATTTGCCGAAGGTACTGACATAATCCTGGCTTTAGGACTTGTAACTGGTAACAGTCTGGATGAGGGGTGCACACGCTTTTTCAGCATTCGAGCTACTTACAAAATGACCAAGTCAAAATGATCTACCAACTATAAAATTACAAAACATATATTTATTCATAAATATATTGAGGATTCTTTATATGAATCATATACGTTAGTGTACCTTGCATAACTGCATAAACCCATATTACTCAATAAAACTCCCCCCGCCCTGCGAGCGACTATATATAGTATTATTTGTCTATAAAATTGTCATTAGTACACCTCTGCATAACATTGTATCTTTAGTAACATTAAAAACAAAAAAGAAAGAAATATAATTCAACTTACAATAAAGAAAAACTTCATTAGCAATTGTTTTTCAATCTGTAATAGAAACGATTTAAAGTGCACCAATGTGCCTGAAATAAAAAAAAAAACATCCTTATTTAAACTTCTTCTTCTTCTTCTTTTACTTTCGGCTGTTCCCTTCAGGGGTCGCCACAGCAAATCATCCGCCTCCACCTCACCCTGTCCTCCGCATCTTCTTTTCTGACTCCAACGACCTTCATGTCTTCCTTCACCACATCCATAAATCTCTTCTTTGGTCTTCCTCGAGGCCTTCTGCCTGGTAGTTCCAACCTCAGCATCCTACTGCCAATATACTCACTATCCCTCCTCTATACATGTCCAAACCATCTCAATCTAGCCTCTCTGACTTTGTCTCCAAAACATCTTACGTGGGCTGTCCCTCTGATATACTCATTTCTGATCCTATCCATCCTCGTTACTCCCAGCGAGAACCTCAACATTTTCATCTCCGCTACCTCCAGCTCTGCCTCCTGCCTTTTCCTCAGCGCCACTGTTTCTGAGCCATACAACATCGCTGGCCTCACCACCATCTTGTACACTTTTCCCTTCATTCTTGCCGACACTCTCCTATCGCACATCACACCGGACACTTTTCTCCAACCATTCCAGCCTGCCTGCACACGCTTCTTCACCTCTTTTCCACACTCTCCATTGCTCTGGATTGTTGAGCCTAAGTACTTAAAATCCTCCACCTTCGTTATCTCTGCTCCCTGTAACATCACCGTTCCTCCTGGGTCCTTCTCATTCACACACATGTATTCTGATTTTCTGAGGCTAACCTTCATTCCTCTCCTTTCCAGGGCATACCTCCACCTCTCTAGATTTTCCTGCACTTGATCCTTATTTAAACTCATTCAACTTATTTATGTCTTAATATCCCCATCTCTCTTCACCTTTCTCTTCATTCCTATTAGAAATTTTCCCGCGTTGTTTCTTGAGGGGTTGTTTACTGCACTTCATATTGTTTGTTCGGAGAAAAACCACTACACCATAGCGTGACAATGAGAGCGCGACTGCCAACTAGTGGAGTAGAGGAGCAATTACACTTAATTCTCTTACACTATTCTAGAGAAGCATCTTCCCCAGGGTCATACAACCCCCAGTGGTATCACACTGTGCCCCCCCATCCCCCTGGCGTGCCCCACTATTTGAGCACTGCCTTACTCTGAAGACTTGCACTGAATGGAATCAGCCAGGGATGCATAGTTTTCTCAATAAAGTTTTTAAAAGACTAAGACATGTCCTCTCCTGACAGTTAACAGCTCCTCTTTTGCAGTCAAATCAGTAAGCACCGACCAAATTAAAATGCACAACTGGACTGTATCCCTTGCGCCTGTAGACTTATCCAGCTGCAGTAAGAAGACCTCACAATCTGCGATGACCTTCCAAAGTTGTTTAGTCAAATCCTCGGCCATGGCTTCACTGTGCCTTGAAGCTGTAGTTCTTGATAGCTGGAGAGCTCTGATCAAAGATAGTAGTTCTGCTTTGTTTCTAATGTCTTAGAACAACGAGTCAGCCGCTTCAACAAATGAATCTTTTACCATCTCTCAATCTTGGAAGGATTTCTTGTTCTTAATGATTAAGTGACTCACCCGGAACAAAGCTTCAGTGGCTGCCTTTGCTTTTGAAGTTCACTGTGAGAAAAATGACTGCTGTCCAGACAATTGGGATTTTTGGTTCTTTCACCTTTCTCCTCAGTTCACTTTTCGGAGCGAGGTCAGCATCGTAATGTTTATGGATGGTTCAAAAATGCCGCTCCATATTTCCCTTTGCTGCCATCGCTATACCGGGATGGAAGACTGGCAGATGAGGCAAACGCACTTTGAAAATGACAACGTTAAAAAAGTCCATCTCTCATTCTATTATGGAAGCTCCTCCACTTATTAGTATACCCTTAAGTTTACAAGACACAAATTGGAGGCTAATTCACTAGGTTGCTAGAATGTGCAGTTATGTACACATGCTCAGTGACACCTGTGTCAGAAAAGGTCAGATTGGTCAGACCGACTGCCAATCAAGTGACAAATTTCATAATGAGAATGGTAGACTACATCTACATTTTAATGCCATCCAATCTACCCACACTACCTTTGCAATTGACCGGTAGATCCCGTTCAATGTATTGGGCACCCCTGGTCTGGATGGTCTTTTTCCTCTTTGGTCCGCAGCACATGGCATCCATTTCTTTGAAAAAAAAAAGACTTCAAAAACTGATTTGTCTGACAACAATATCCGTTTCCACTGCACGGTGGACCATCCCAGATGCCCGCTTCTGAACATTATTTATATAGGGCTGAGAAGTACATTTTGAAATTAAACAATGTTGTCCAGACAAAACATGAATTATCTTGTGTTCATACTGTCTACAATGAAATCCAAGTTAAGGGAAATTGATAAATTACTGCTTTCTTTTTTATCCGCATTTTCCACACTGTCCCAACCTTTTTTGATTTGGGGTTGTATTTTATGATAAGAATTATTCATTCCTCCATTTTCCAAGTCACTTAATCCTAATTAGGGTTGCAGGGAGGCTGGCGCCCATCTCAACTGTCTCTGGATGAGGGTGGAGTGCACCCTGAACAGCTTGCAAGGCCATTGCAGGGCAAACAGACACACAATCATTCACACTTACTCCTAAACAAGAATCAAAAGTGCCAAAATTTTTGTATAGTACTGGAGTACCCAGAGGACACCCACACAAGGACGATGAGACTATGCAAACTCCACATAGAAACACAGTAGGCCAAGAATCAAACCCAGGCCTTCTTGCTGTGAGGTGGACATGCTAACTACTGCGATACCTTACACTCTCTTAAGAATTAAATATAATAAAAATTGGGCAGTGGTGGCCCGGTAGTAGGGCACGTGATTACTGATCCCAAGTTGGGGGGTTCAAGTCCCACTGCAACGGGTTCTCACTGCTGTCCCCTGGTGCAGCTAACTGGGTTATCAAAGGCCATGTCTCTCATTGTCTGTGGTGGGAGGTTCATGTGAAAGATCCATTGCTGACTTTCCTAAAGAGCAGATTGCTTAGTCATTGACGTGTTTCTGCCCTGGAATGGCCTGGCGAGCTCTCTGAGGTGTACTCTAATTAGGATTAAGCCATTTAGAAAATTAATAAATGAATGAATGAATGAATGAATCATAAAAATGTTTATCCCCCTCATTGTTAATTATTTTTGTCATATCCCAGGTTATTTGCATGCTAGAGGCAGAGGGGCGGCACGGTGGTGTAGTGGTTAGCATGTCCGCCTCACAGCAAGAAGGCCTGGGTTCGATTCCCGACCTGGACGTTTCTCTGTGTAGTTTGCATGTTCTCCCCATGCTTGCATCAGTTTCCTCCGGGTGCTCCACTTTCCTCCCACAATCCAAAGACATGCACAGTAGGTTAATTGGCTGTTCTAAATTGCCAGTAGGTTCGCATCGTGCCGAAGGCAATGGCAAGCCACTGCACTAATCCTGCCAAGAAAACCTCCATGAAGATGATAACCAGGGTGTTATCCTTCATGGTGGGTCGCCAATGGTCATCATACGACTAGATAGATAGAGGCAGAGGACAAGGTGAACCCTGAGTCAATGCCAATTAAGTAGAGAGGGGTAAGGGCCATGCTTAAGGACCCAACAGAGGCAGCTGGGCAAAATTAAGGATTCAACTCACAAACCATGAATCTTAAACACTAAATGAGTCTAAGAAATTCTTACAAAAAAAAAAACAAATACAGACGCTCCTTGACTTACATTTTAGTTACGTTCTGAACGGCCGAATGTAAGGTGAAAAAAAACGTAAGCTGTTACTGTACGTTTCAGTGACCGTTCATACTGTACTATACATCCATAAATATTATTACCGTATCTCATAAAACACCCTGAAATCAATTATTATAAACATAACATTGTAAAATAATATCAACATTAATTTCAAATAAATTGAATTCAAGCAAAATCATTTCAAACAAATACTGTAAATTTTAATCAAATTTACTTATTACCACTGATTCTGATTACCACTATCACTAGTAGGCTTACACTTCTGACCAACCATATTTGCTTAGGGTTACAAATACACAAAACAGTGTAAACACAAAGATCACAGAGACGACATTTTAACACAAGGGTAACACGCTTACACGGGAAGAAGCAGGGCACGTTCAGTCTGTCGTTTATAAACAATGAACGACGCAGCGCCATATAAACAATGGACGCAGCGTTTTGCGTAAGTAGCGTACTACGTCTTGTACTACAGAGAGCCTGCTAAACTCAAAATGACTCACAAAAAAAATTTTTTTTTTTTACAAAAAACGTTAAATCGAAAAAACCGTAAGGCGAATAAACGTAAAGCGAGGAGTGTCTATACTACATGCAATAAAGAACCATAAACATTACTATGAGATGAGAGATTTCCTTTCGACTTTTTCCCTTTTTCAGGGGTCGCCACAGCGAAAGATTCACACGTTTGATTTGGCAGAGGTTTTTACGTTGGATGCCCTTCCTGACACACCCTTTATCAAGGGACAGAAACGCACTGACGGCTTTGCAGCTACTCTACGAAAGTCAGCAATGTTTCTTTTACATGCCTCACACCATAGACAGTGAGAGACATGGCCCGCCTTTGATAACTCAGTTAGCTGCACTGGGGGGGGGACAGTGACAACCTTGTTTAGGATCAGCAATCCAGTGACCTATACCACCAGGCCACCACTGCCCCAAATATAAATATTACTATAATTTACTACAAAAGGATGTACTGGCTGCTTTTAGGTGCGATTACTACACTACTTCTTTTAAACATTAACTTGTCAGTATTACTGAAACGTGACCACACACAAACCACTACTGGCTAACACACTGCAATTCAGAAGCAATAAAACAAGCACAGAGAAGGTGGCAGGGGGTTTATGGGGCCACACAGAGAGAGAGAGAAAGCGAGAGAGAGGGGGGGGGGGGGGGACAGGGACATGTTACCTTGTGTGGTCTGTAGTACTCATCAGCACAAGTTTCACAGTTCACTCCTGCAGTGTTCTGTATGCAGTCGATACACACACCGCCTCCCACGAACTGACCATGTGTGTTCATGCTCATCTTCAGATCAGCCACTGTCTGGTTGTAATAACAGTCTTCTGCTTTATTGTGACAGTTGCATTCTGAAGATTTATTTTTAAAAGGAACAACAGCGGTATTAATTTACCCAATAAGGAAGGTACACTCCTCACTCACTTCATCCTGTTAGGGTCACAGGGAGGTTGGAGCCTATCTCAGCCGACATTGTACACACACATTCACAGTCAACACTTACACCTAGGGTCAATTTGAAACAGCCAATTAGTCTTATGTGCATGCTTTTGTATCGTCGAAGGAAATCGGAGTACCTGAAGGAAATCCAGAGAGAACATACAAACTCTACACAGAAACACCTGAGCCCAGGACTTGAACCGACGACCTCACTGTGAGGCAGACATGGTAACTACGACACCACTGTGCCTCCATGTATAGTCATGAAATTATTATTTATCAGAGTGTAAAATTGTGTTGTCCTCATTAACTTCTATAAACAAATAACCACTAAAAAAATTAAATACATAAACAATACAGAGCACATCTCAAATGTAGTTATTTTCGTCTTCAATCTAAAACACTGAATGGAATATCGGGAGGGGGAACATGAACTGAAAAAGAATGCACTTTCTTTTTCTCTTGTTACTGTAGCAAGAAAGTAAAATAATAAAATAAATTGTCCATCATATTTACAGGTAATGGAAATAATAATGTATAGAAACAAGTTGCCAGCCAAAAATATTTGATGCTTTCATCTAGTATGTGCACAGGCTGCGAAAGCTTTGACACTGTGAAATTTATGACAGTTTCTATATAATTTTCAATTAAAACCTAAACTGGCATCCTCTTCTGGAGGGAAACAGTCTAGGCAATATTAAACAAATAAAAGAAATTACACATGATGTTATAGAAATATATTTTGAACAAAACCCAATTATTCTTCAAGGTTATTTGCCAGAATTCGGCCACAGCCACTGATTTTCCCAGCATGCCACACATGCCATATTTATGTTCTTATTGTCCCAGTACCACTACAGTGTCCCGTGTGTGTTTCTCTTTCTTACTCTCGCATGTGTTGCCTTCAGAGATGGTCCCTGGTTGCCATAGTTCCTGGTGGTATCCGGGACAACACTCATTACAACTCTCCCCACAAGTGTTGTGCTCACACACACACTGCAGTTTCTGAAAGAGAGGGGGGAGAGGTCACACATACACACACACACACACACACACACACACACACACACAAAAGCACACACACATTCACAAAACTCCGAGACCACTAAATGGAGGGCATTAAAATAAGAAAATGCAATTGATTTAAACCGAATGCCAATCAGATTCGCACAGAAAACACATTACAGTACACTCGATTGAAACTCAACCAGAACACACTTAACAATGTGTTTTTGTGTATATGTACATGTGTGTGTGTGTGTGAGTGTGTGTGTGTGTGTGTGTGTGTGTGTGTGTGTGTGTGTGTGTGTGTGTGTGTGGCCATATGTGTTTCTTAAGAACCCCACTGATGAGACAAGGGATTATTGCTTGCTTCTCAAGATTCTGGTTAACATGATTTTCACTGTTAATGAGGCAACAAGATTAATTTAACAGGGACTAGATCAGATCGTTTGCTCCTAACTGCAGGAGTGTAAATGCTTTAAAGAGAAATAAATACCAGATTTCATTGTAAAGAGCTTTATGATCATAATAGCCAATAACACTACTGTGCATGTTTTAGACTGTGGGGGGAAGCTCCCGGAGGATACCCACACAAGCACAGGGAGAACATGCAAACTCCACACATAAACGCCCGAGCTGGGAATCGAACCCAGGACCTTCTTCTTGCTGTGAGGCGAATATGCTAACCACTACACCCAATAATAATAATAATAATAATAATAATAATAATAATAATAATAATAATAATAATAAAAGTAATATTTTTGCTACATGTCTATCATGGCAAGTTAAATTTTAAACAATAGAATAAGATGTTATTAACGACAGTATATTCACTAGTGGGGTTAATACCTTTGGCATCAAGGAGGAAATGATTGCATTCTCTATGTATGTAATTACATTTGATTGACATATTGTTGTCTGAAAACTGAAGGGTGTGGCCAGTTACCTTGGTAACAGGGTCCCAGGGACAGCTCTCGGCATGACCATAGCAGATACACATCCCGCCCACTGAAATGTCCTTGACTGAGTAATAATACTGAAAACAAAAAAGATGAAACATTACATTACAAAACATCACTTTCCACTTATTGTTCAGCCTATGAGAAAACTATGAGATAATGCATGATTTAGAATTAGTCCACACTTGCCATTATATTATTAAAACACTCATACTGTGGACTCACAGGCTGTTCCTATGAAATACTTATATAATATACTCTGAATACAGTTTATTTTAACTCCAAAATCAGCACCGGTACAACATTTCTCCCTCACTAAAAATCAAAGCTAAAGCATACCCGACGTGTGACGATGGGGTCCACATCTTTGGGGTCACGATAGCTCAGAGTCATGAGGTCGGCATTAAGCGTTCGGATACGCTGCAGACGGAGGCGGATAAAGCGGGCAGAGGTGAACTCCAGCAACTCGGGAGTCAGGTCATCAGCGCCCGGACGCCCGTTTATCAAAGATGTGTGAATCTGTACAGATAATAAAACAAATCATCCAAAACATTCTGTTATTGACCTCGGGATTGTAGGAGGCCAAAGGTGTAATAATTAATGAAAAAGCCGGTGTAGTCACGAAAACTTGAATTGACAATTCCACCTAATACAGCATCAAGACAGTAATAATTTCTATAAAATATAGTAAATGAAGACCTGAACATTACAGTAGTGATGTTGTTTGTTACATTCAAGACAGAAAATCTGCAACACTAACTGTGAAGTGTATGTGAAGGGTAACGGTTCAAGAACACAATTTACATTCTGATATGGAATCTAGACATCATTTATGTAAGTAAAGTAAAATATTTATATCCCTTCACAGAAATATTCAACATACAAACATGATACTTGACTAGCTATACTGTAGTTTATAGGTTATAATTCCACAATACAGCTGGATTCTTTACATTAGACATTGACCAGATTCGCTCTCACTATGTAAACCCTCTGACCCCCAAGACCTCCCTAGCATTCACAAAATTACACATACCGTATTCGACATGATTGAAAAAAATTGGAGTGGGTGGACGCTTATTAAAATGTTACCAGCAGAGTGGAACAGTAAGTGCTTATTACCATCGCAGTGGAATACATGAATAATAACAGAACAATAAAAGAGTTTTACTGGTATTTTTGTTATTCATTTTGTGGTATCAACCAAACTACTTACATGAAAGCTGAAAATAAACAGAAAACAGTATAAAAAAAATACCCCTCACTTTTCCCTCCCGGTCTTCTTCTTTTCCTTTCGGCTGTTCCTTTAAACATTTTCCAGGAAGTAAAATCGAGCCAATCAACACGAATGTCAACTTTAGCAAATGCCACGCTGAACCAATCATCACGAACGTAAACAAAAACACATGGCCAGGAACGTCCTTAATTTATGAAGTTAGTGAGCAGGAGAATCGGGTGAAAAATACTCATCACTTTCTGATCGGACCATATCAGGCTCATCGTTCCATTCATTCAGAGCATCCAATAGTTTTGCTGTAGCAGTTTGTAATGGTTCATCAGTTGCTGGACATTTACCATATGAACACAGCAAAATATTTTCCTGTTTTTTAAAGCACAGCGGAACAATCAAATGTGTTGTTACGGATGAGCATTATAGACATTCCCCAGTGGCAGGGGGTCTTGAAATACCATGTAAACTCCCTTTTACAGGCAGTGAACGCCTCATTTTACGGTTACAGAGACTGATCAAATAAAATTGGAAGTTTTACCTACGATTTTGCTACCAGTACACATGGGCGGGTATGATACGTAAGATCAAAAAGATTGGAAGGCACTTATTGGAGGGATGAGATTTCCTTTCGGTTTTTTCCCTTTATCAGGGGTTGCCACAGCGAATGATTCGCACGTTTGATTTAGCATAGGTTTTTACTTCGGATGCGCTTCCTGACACTGACACAACCCTTTAGCAAGAGACAGAAACGGCTTTGCAGCTACTCTTTATGAAAGTCAGCAATGGTTCTTTTACATGAATCTCTCACCATAGACAGTGAGAGACATGGCTGGCCTTTGATAACCCAGTTAGCTGCACTGGGGGTACAATGACAACCTTGTGGAGAGTGTGACACAAACCCCCAAACTTAGGATCAGCGATCCAACGTCCTATACCACCAGGCCACTGCCCTTTGAGGGGGCGCTTATTGGAGCAGTACGGTTATTACATCGAATATGATATGTATTACCACCTTCAAAGATCTTAGTCAATTGACATGCAGCCTGAACTTCAGGGCAATGCTCTTTGAACATGAATAAAGTGGAATACTTTAAGTGCAGATTTTATTTTAATTCAGTTCTTCAATTCCCTTGAACTGCACAATTTTGGCATCCAGAGGGATTCCAGTATTATAATTGGCAACTACAGGGAGACCTCACTTTCCGTGGTTAATTGGGGCTGAGATCCCCCGTGACCACCGGAATCTACAAAAGTAGGAAAGTAGGATCATCCCCCACCCCCCAATTGACATATACGTACATGTATATGTGTATATAATATCAATAAATACATATTCAATTCGATAAATGCTTATAATAACAATTAAACATTTAAAAATAATGCATAAGATGAAAATAAAATGCGTGTGCAAGCACTCATATGCGCACCTCACAACAATGTAACTAGTTTTGATGGGAGATTTTGGATTGTTTTTTGTTTTGTGTTTGTTTAGGATTGGCCTTGGTTTTGTGGCATTTTCCTTAACTTTTTCCCATGTTCTTATTTACTTGCCTTATTTTTTAAATTCGCTGAATAATTAAAGAAAAACAAATGCAATGCACTGAAGCCGCACGAATTGAAGTGCGAAGTAGTCAGGGATCCCTCTCATTTCATCTCATCTTCTTCCGCTAAGTCCAGAGTCGGGTCGTGGGGGCAGACACCTAAGCATATAGGTACAGATGTCCCTCTCCCCAGCCACTTCTTCCAACTTTTCCAGGGGGACACCGAGGCAGTCCCAGACAACCCGAGAGACATAGTTACTACAGCGTGTTCTAGGTCAACCCTGGGGTCTCTTCCCGGTTGGACATGCCCAAAACACCACAAGAGGGAGGCGTGCGGGAGGCATTCTGACCAGATGCCCGAGCCACCTCAACTGACCCCTCTCAATGCGAAGGAGCAGCGGCTCTACTCCGAGCTCTGCTCGGATGGTAGAGCTTCTCACCTTATCTCTAAGGGAGAAAGAACCTTGCCACCCGGTGAAGGAAGCTCATTTCAGCCGCTTGTATCTGTGATCTTGTTCTTTCGGTCACTACCCAAAGCTCGTGACCATAGGTGAGGGTTGGAATGTAGATCGACTGGTAAATTGAAAGCTTTGCCTTGCAGCTCAGCTCCCTCTTCACCATGACGGACCGGTACAGGCTCCGTTTAATCGCAGAGGCTGCAACGATCTCTCTGTCGATCTACCGCTCCATCCTTCCCTCACTCGTGAACAAGACCCCAAGATACTTAAACTCCTCCACTTGGGGCAGAACCTCATTCCCGAACTGGAGGGTACATTCTACCCTTGTTCGACTGAGAACCATGGCCTCAGACTTGGAGGTACTGATCTTCAACACGGCCGCTTCGCACTCGACTGCGAATCGCTCCAATGAGAGCTGGAGGCCCCGACTTAATGAAGCCAAAAGGACAACATCGTCCACAAAAAGCAGAGACGAGATCCGATGGCCACCAAACTAGAGCCCCTCAACGCCTCGGCTGCGCCTAGAAATTCTGTCCATAAACATTATGAACAGAATCGATGACAAAAGTCAGCTTTGGCGGACTGCAACTCCCACCGGAAACGAATTCGACCTGTTGTTGCCAATACGGACCAAACTCTGGCTCCAGTGATACAGCGATCAAATGGCCCATAGCAACAGGTCCGGAACGCCGTACTCCCGGATCACACCCCACAAGATTGTTCGAGGGACACAGTCGAAAGCCTTCTCCAAATCCAGAAAAGCGAGGGATCCCTGTATTTGCATATAGAAATTGTAATATACAATATGATAGCATATACAATATGTATGGATAGGAAGGACGACTAGGTAAGCTGCTTACCTCTCCATGTTCCAGAGGCACCAGTCGAGAGTAATAGGAGGTGCAGATGACCTCATCGTCTCGCTTGTAGGTGGGAGGTCCAAGACGTGGGGTGATGTTGTAACGGGTCAGACACTCAGTATCACTGATGGCATAGTACTGCCAAGGCTGGTACAGGGCACCATCCAAAGACCTCTCCAGAATCCAGTTCCCAGGCCGAGGAGAGTTTGCTACCTTTATGATGATATAAGCGACCTGGAAGACCTGGCAGGACAAACAAGGGTTTTGGTTACTGTATTAGGAATTCTTGTTACTTAGGGCAGAAGGGTGGTGTAGTAGTGCGCACAAACGCCTCACAACAAGAAGGTCCTGGGTTCGTGTCCTGGACTCAGTGAGGGAATTTCAGTGTGGAGTTAGCATGTTCACTCTGTGGTTGTGTAGGTTTATACTGAGCAAATTGCCTGTTCCAGATTGATCCTACGTGTGAATGATTCTGCATATGTTGGCCTTGCGATGAGTTGATGAGTTGTTCAGGGTTTACTCTGCCCAGAGTTGGCCGAGATAGGCTCCAGCCTTGATGGAACTCTAAGTAGGATGAGGCTGTTCATCAAATTAATTAATCAATAATTGCTTGTTGCTCAAATACACTCAATTTTAATAAATTTAAAACCAGGTATGTAGATTTTCAAGTTATTAAGGTAATACTATAATTTGAGCTCAAGTGGTGTTTGTAAATTTTGCTCTGTACTTGAGAGAGCTGAGAATATTGCACTCTCATGAGCTGAGACTTGGATTCGGTTTGTCTATGGTTTCTTTTTCAAAAAGAATTTTTCTTTCAGATTTGCTTATATGATATTGTGGATATTCTCATCTCTCTGCCACTTCTATACCTTTGGTAGATGTGCAGCATTTCTGTTCTCATGCTCTCTGTCACTTGTGCCTTATTTCTTGCAGTGTCTCTTTTGTTCATTCTGCTAAACAGACAAAGGGAAATCATTTCTGTCATTCACCACTATTCTGATCCTTGTCCTTCTCATTCTCGTTCTCTCCAGGCTCTCTTGCAAAGCAAGTTGTGACAGGCTTTTGGGGGGAAAAAACAACCCTCTTTCATGAGTTCAGTCTACCTCAAAATTCTGAAAGGAAATTGAGACCTTATACAAGTTTTCACATCCTTACATCTGCTTCTCATTCTTCTCTTCACAGTCTTCTTACTTTGGCCTCCTTGGAAAGCCACAACACACTAAATATCTAAAAACATACAGTGCAGCGGGTATTGCACATGTTTCCACATCGCCAAGCTGCAGAAGAATCCCAGTCCCTATATACTGAAGTGAGGAATATCTAAAACAGTGCTCAAACCATGAATGGATACTTACACAAACTAGATACGTGATACACAAACACAGACTTCAAAGTTCTCAATACAACAAAACTCTAACTTTTTCATCCTTCCCACATTTTGCCTTTCACTTTGTTACTGTGGATGTCTTGGAGCCCCATGTTTGCTTGGATCATAGCAATGTCAAGGTAATGACACAAACAAACATCTTCAGTCAAGTCCAGACTGGTGTAATGAGAAAGAAATATCAAGACTAGTGATAACTATGTGATGAAGGATGTATTTAAGTACACATCTGAAGGCAGCAGGTTTCCAAAGCTCTCGCTAAAGACAAAATACTACATGAAGGACTGTATAAATTACTATTATAAGGTAGTGTTTTCATTTCATTCTCAAACCAACAACCTCTGACATGTTTAATATCTTTGATATGCACAAGGCAGTCATATGGTGCTTATGCATAGCTACTGTGGAAAATAACATACTGCTGATTGCAAAGTTTAAACATTTTTATTTAGAATATATTGGGGGGAAAATACAGCAAGTAAGCATCAAAAAGTATGACAGTACAAGTGTGTACTTCATCGCAAGTCAGTCTTGATCAAAGGTAGTGTTTAGTGTCTACAGAAGAGTGAATGTGAGCTTTTGTTTTGTATATCTCCTTGTCATCATGGTGGGGGCACTTCCTCTGATACAATAAAAAAATACCACTTAACCTTGAACACTAAGACATTTTGACGACACAATCAGAACACTTTCAAGGGTACTCACATCTTTTCCAAAATAAAAGCCTCAACAAAATCTGATATACCAGAAAAAAGCTAAACAATAAGCACTTGCACCATTTTTTAAATCTTTTCAAAGTTGCAGATACACCATGCTGCAGTCACAGACCCTGAAAATCACAAAGCAAACATATTCCTATCAGAGAACATCTGATTAATTACTTCATTCATCTGAAGAATTCCTCAAAAAGGGAGACAAAACTCTTGATCCAATTAACATCACAAAACCAAACAAACAGAAAGCGAAGCCATTTGGGAGTCTCTCATCTTGTTTGGCCCTCCCACCAGGTAGCTCAAATGTGACACCAGTCTCCTGCAAAGACACTCTCGGCTGTCCAAACATTTTTGAGGCATTGGGCCAGCTGTGTTGGCCCTCATGCTAACTCCTCACATCCTCTGAAACAAGCCCGGTGTTTTTAAAGCATATAAACATGTTACATGACTCACACGGGTCACAAGTTCACTAGCACACTGTCAACTAGGCTTCCTGTGAGCTTCACCACACCACAAGCACATAAATATACAGATTAAAACTGAGAAACCATGAGGAATCATCATGAGAAAAATGAGGATAAGATGATAATTATACTGAAATTGCTTCCATTACTCTACAAAGCAACCCCGTCTAAATCATGTCTGATTGAACTGTTTGGGGTGGGGGCGTGTCAGCAAGAATCAATAGTTAGAATATATTTTAGCATCAGATTACCACCTGCATTTTCCACAAACTGACTAATTAGCCATTCACACAGCCCAGGTGCTGCTAGATTTTATTTCTTATGCAGGTAGTATCAGATAATCCTCCATGAATGCTCCCCAGACCCCAGGGTCTCAATCTGGCCTCTGTGAAGCTGGATTGCTTTGTCCTGGCCTGTATTATGTCCACCCCCTCGCACTCCCTTCCCCCACTTTCCACAACTCTCTCAGACAAAAGCCTGACTCATCTTTAGCTCAGACTAGGAAAGTGCTTCTGGCTAAATGAGTCTCTTTTTATGTGGTCAGACAGAAACAAATACTAGCACTGAAATTTTGAAGCTAAGGCAAAGCTGGCACTTCTGAACCTTCTACTGTGTGTGTGTGTGTGTGTGTGTGTGTGTGTGTGTGCGCTAACCCAATCATAGATAAATTACATTTAGCATTCAAATAATGAGCAAGCAACAATAAGGTGTGGGTATATATCTGTCACTGTATAAACAGTAGTGACTAATGACATGGCCAGTACTGTATTCACATTTATGCTCATAATAGGCATTGTATCATTGCTATAAACATTATCGTAGAGGATACAAATTCTGAATAAGCATTAAATTCCATGCACATACCACAAAGGATTATTAACTACAGTGAAATGAGTTTCTCAGGATATACCGAAAGGCACATTTCGGCGCATGTTTTTATAAAAAGGTTAATAATCCAGAATATAAATGTGTTCATGAAAAAGCCATGACTAAAAGCCATGAGTAACTGAGTAATTATTTATTACTCACATGTATTAAACACAGCAAAATACTATGTAAAAATATGAATAAAAAACAATGCACAGTATATTATTAGTAATGTGTGTCCTGTCCATGCTAGTAATCAATTCCTTATGCACCCAACAGGTCAGCAGCTGCAGTGAGGAGAGGCGAGGAGTCAGTGGACTGTGGTCTGTGCACAGTCTTCAAGGTGTCATAGAAACATTTGGTGTCGTGACTGTCTGCATAGCCCTATAGGGCCATAGGGGGCAGTGGTGGTCTAGTGGTATAGGGTGTGGGATCGCTGATCCAAAGGTTGGGGGTTCAAGTCCCACTCTCCACAAGGTTGTCACTGTCCCCCCCAGTGCAGCTAACTGGGTTATCAAAGGTGGGCCATGTCTCTCACTGTCTATGGTGAGAGGCATGTAAATGAACCATTGCTGACTTTTGTAAAGAGTAGGCTACAAAGTCGTCAACATGTTTCTGTCCCTTGCTAAAAAAGAGTTGTGACAGGAAGGGCATCCGACGTAAAAACCTCTGCCAAATCAAACGTGCGAATCAGATGATTCGCTGTGGCGACTCCTGAGTAAAAGGGAAAAAGCCGAAAGGAAGACAGACTGTCCGCATAGCCCTGTATTTCTTCAGCCTTCTTGCTCTACTACGAGTCCTGCATATCACAAAGTTTCTTTTGTACCTTGCTTTTTGCACTGGTGAAGGCATCTTTCTTTGCTTGTGGGAAGGGGTCATTCTGGTGTGCTCTGAACAGTTGGTATTTCTCTGACAGGAGTGCCTGTATCTCCTAGTCATTATCACTGAACCAATCCTGGTTGCTGGTCCGAGGTGTACAAAGGTTGTGGGGTACACCACTCTGAATGCTGCACACTCTGTGCTGTCCGGATCATCCTGGGGTGTGTCTTGCAGCCTGTTGTTGAAGTCCCTGGCGAATTCTTGTGTAATGTTGCTGTTCTTCAGCTTGGAGACATTCAGCTTCTTTGCAGTTCTGGCCTTGGGGTATTCTCATGGGCAGGATTCAAAGTTTGCACTTCAATCGGACCTCGTGGCGCAACGGTAGCGTGTCTGACTCCAGATCAGAAGGTTGCGTGTTCAAATCACGTCGGGGTCAAAAAGTTCTTTATTGTTTCTCTGCTTGAGAAAAATAACAATTTCTTTTTCGGGAATTCCTGTGTGTAAAAGCACAAATGGCAAATAAAAATCTTGAATCTTGAAGTGCAGATTCTGGAAAGGTAGGCTGAACACTTCAACCAAGTCCTGAACCGCCCTGTACCAATTAATGACAAGGCCATCGCTTGCCTACCACAAATGGAGACCAACAGGGACCTCGACAATCTCCCCACAGAAGACGAAGTCAGAAAGGCTGTCAAGCAATTTTCTTGTGGCAAAGCAGAAAGGGAACCAAGCTCAGATGCAATCCCTGTGGAGGTATACAAAACAGGAGGACCAGCCTTGATGCAGAAACTGAGAGAGCACTTCCAGTCCATGTGGAGTGACGAGAAAGTACCACAACAGTTGAAAGATGCAACCATGGTCCACATCTACAAAAGGAAAGGCAACCGCCAGTCCTGCAACAATCATCAAGGGATCTCTCTCCTGTCCATAGCTGGGAAGATCCTGGCCCGTGTCCTGCTCAACCGTCTCCTCCAGCACCTCAAGCAGGGTCCCCTCCCAGAAAGTCAGTGTGCCTTTCGTGCTGAACATGGAACAGTCAACATGATATTTGCTGCACGCCAACACCAGGGAAAATGCCAAGAGCAGCATAGCGACCTCTTCGTGACATTTGTAGATCTGACAAAAGCGTTCGACACGGTCAGCAGAGATGGCTTATAGAAGATAATGGAGAAGTTTGGCTGCCCAAGCAAGTTCATCACGATCATCCGGCATTTCCATGACGGCATGATGGTGAAAGTATTGGACGACAGAAACGAGTCAGAGGCTTTCCCAGTGACAAACGTGGTGAAACAAGGCTGTGTTCTTGCCCTGACGCTCTTCAGCATGGTCTTTTCAGCCATGCTGACAGATGCTTTCTATGATGCCAGAATGGGATGAATGTCAGATACAGGACTGACGGTGGACTGTTCAACCTCAGGCGCCTGTAAGCTGTCACCAAGGTAAAAGAGACGGTCATCAGAGTCTTCTTGTTCGCTGACGACTGCGTCCTCAATGCCAGCACAGAGCAGAAGAAGCAGCACGAAATGGACTGCTTCTCAAGAGCCTGTGACAACTTTGGCCTCACCATACGCACTAAAAAGACTGAAGTAATATACCAGCCTGTGGCAGGACAGCTCTACCAGGAACCACACATCACAGTGAAGGGACAGGAACTTCAGACTGTTGACAGCTTTACCTATCTGGGTAGCACATTCTCAAGAGTGGTGAACATCGATGCAGAAGTCAACAACAGGATTGCCAAGGCCAGTTCTACCTTTGGAAGACTCCGTGAGAATGTGTGGGAGTGGAAAGGCCTCAGCCTTACCACCAAGCTGAAGGTCTACCGTGCTCACCATCCTCCTCTATGCATGTGAGACCTGGACTGTTTACAGCAGATATGCCAAACAGCTCAACTGCTTTCACTTCAGCTGCATCCGCAGACTCCTCCGCATCAAGTGGCAGGACAAAATCCCTGACACGGAAGTTCTGAAACAAGCCAGCATTCCCAGCATCCATACCCTCCAGAAAGTGCAGGTCAGTTGGGCAGGCCCCGTTGTGAGAATGAGGGACAGTCAACTGCCAAAACAGCTACTGTATGGAGAGCTTTGTGAAGGCAAGCGTTCAGTTGGGGGACAGAAGAAATGCTTCAAAGATGGCCTTAAAGCGTCCTTCAAGGGCATCAACATAAACAGCAACACTTGGGAGCAGCTTGCTACCAACCACTCAGCTTGGCGAAGCAAAGTCTTCACAGGCGCCCGTGCAGCAGCGAAGCGACGAACTGTAAAGGCGCAGCAGAAACGCGAGGTGCGCAAAGCTCGAGCTACCTTCACTTCCATCTCAGTACCCACATACACATGTCCTGTGTGTGGGCAAGCATTTTGGGCTCAGATTGGTCTTATTAGCCATCTCCGGACCCACAGTCAAGGATCACAGATCTGATATGAAGTCATGGTCATCTTCGGACTCGAAGGACGAACAACAACAACAACAACATACACCCAAAAAAAACCCCCCAAAAAACAAAGCACACACAAATATACTGTTGTTCAACCTTTACCCTTGCTTACTGTATGCAACAAGTCATGGCATTGTTTCAACAAACTTAAACAATATAACATTCATTTCCATCCAGTGTTGGGTTATTTTCTCACCGACATATTAATTTGTTGAGGAAAAAAACTGAAATGCTACATAAAGTCTTTTCCCGCACATACTCAAAACTTTTATTCAGGTTAAAGTCAAGACTTTGGGGTGCCAATACATATCTAAAAATGATGACTCATGCTCCCCAAAATACTTACTCATTATGTGAGTCCCAATTTAAATCCATGTCAGCAGGGAAGAAAAAAAATCAATTGATGTGAGAACCTGCTCATTCAGTACATTCAGCTCACCAGCTGCTTTAATTTAATCACATACAGTCGGCCTCCTTCTTACGAAATTAATCCATTCCAGCGCCTTTTTCGGAACCTGGAGTTTTCATAAGTAGAGGTGCATTTTCACATTTAAAACACGTGATTCGTTTCAAGGCTCCCAAGACTACCCTTTAAAAATTATAAACGCATACCTTTTAAGGTACTTACTTCGTGTTGACCATGTCTTCTTAGCAGAGTTATAATCTTACAATGACCATGGCACTGGGAATCACTTTCACCGGGAATCACACACGTGTGTGTGTGTGTGTGTGTGTGTGTGTGTGTGTGTGTGTGTGAGTGTGTATGTGCGCGCACGTGTGTGTGTGTGTGTGTGTGTGTGTGTGTGTGTGTGTGTGTGTGTGTGTGTGCTTGGCGTGTGCATGTGTTGACTATGTCTTCTTAACAGAGTTTTAATCTTACAAATGTTTATGGAAGGTTAAAAGCCTGAGCCATAAAATACAGTTGGAATGACACCCAATCCTGAACACAGTTCACACAGACTTGAACAAAGTTGGAACGACAGCGTCATCCTTCCTAGCCAATGGGAGGCCAGCGGGGCGGGATGTTGAGAGATAGCCAATGGGAGGGAGCTGCGTTATTCCTCCTAGCCAATGGGAGGCCAGCAGGGCGGGATGTTGGGAGACAGCCAATGAGAGAGCAACTCGCGCATTGTGTGAATTTTTGAATGGCATTTTTGAATGTTTGAATGGTGCGTTTGGCGCTTTTCGTAAGAAGAAGTTGTTTCGTATACAGAGGAAAAAAATTTAGGAAAATGTTTTTCGTACACTGGGGTTTTCGTAAGAAGGGGGCTGAGCCTCCAACTGACCAACTAGAGTAACAATGTAATGAATATTACATGCTGTGATCAAAGACAAAGACATGCCATGAAAATATTAGTGTGTGATTTTGTTTTTACTGAACAGTGTGCTTATGCTTGTTTCCAGGTAGACAACTACACATTTACTTCATGTACAACTTGTGACAATACTTCATGCAAATTAACAATAACATTTACATTTTTCTTCTTCGTCAGTAATCACTATACATTGGTCAACGTGACAGCATATCCACAGGCTATATGAGAAACACTGGGAACCAAGTAAAAATACCTGGATGGCATGCCAGTCTGTTGCAAGAAACCATGTACACACATCTTTCACACCTATCAGTGTAGTCAATCCATCTACCGGTTCTTAGGAAAACAGGAGCAAAAGAAGTTGGAGGATATGACTCAGCAATACTACCCTTTGCAACTGTGCCACACATTTTTAAAGATCATATAACAGATATTCCTTGCTGTTTACATATAAGTGTTTCATGACCGGACTCCCAAGTGGTGCATCGAAAAGGTTCATGACAATTAATCGGAGATAGAAAGTTTGAATCTGGTTTAATGCCACAGCCATCCATAACTGGGAGTCCTTGGGAGCGAAGTGGCCGAGCTCTTACGAAAGGGAGGGACAGCATAGGCTCACTTCCCTGTCACTCACAACGATTGCCAGCCACTCATGGTCGTCTGTGAGTCATTCGTACAAGGGGTCGGATAGTGCTTTTTCTCCGAGACACCCCCTCCAAAATGCATATGCGTGGCAGTTCGAAAAGAGATGTGTGGCTATAGCATTGCAGCATTGCAGGGGGTGTGTGCATGCTCTTTCCCCTCTCTGTTCGGTGGTAGTCATGTGATAGGGAAGACAATACCTAATGGGTGGGAATCGGACACGACTAAAATGAGATAGAAAATGGGAAAAATACAAAAGAAAATTTGTTTTTCTTTACCTGCTCCATTTATGCATTTAGAAAAGCCACTATTTATTAAATAAAAGGAGGCATTCCCAGCCATAAACAGATTTACAAAACAAATATTAATGCTAATAAAGCACAGAATCTCTCAGAAGAAACTGAGAGCACAATACACAAGATACCAATATGAAAACAAAACTGTTTGATTGCTTTACACTAGAAAAAGAATATGACTAAGCCGACTCAAAGAAGCACCGGTTGTATCAATCCCATGAGGCTTTGGTTTGGACTGAAACAAAACAGATTGATTGAAACATTAAACATATTTATGAAACCAGCCAACATGAATGGTTGAATTGTGTCCAACCAATACACTGCTCACCTCAAACAACTAACATCATCATCATCATCATCATCATCATCATCATCTTCTTCCACTTAATCCGGGGTCAGGTGGTGGGGGCAGCAGCCTAAGCAATGATGTCCAAACGTCCCTCTCCTTTGCCACTTCCTCCATCTCTTCTGGGTGACAGGTGTTCCCAGACCAGTAGAGAAACATAATCCCTCCAGCGTGTTCTAGGTCGACCCCACGGTCCCTTCCCAGTTGTACATGTCTGAAACATCACACCAGGTAGGTATTTGGGAGGCATTCCAACCAAATGCTCGAGTCACCTCAACTTGCTACTCTCAATGTGGAGGAGCAGTGGTTCTATTCCGAGTTCTCCCCAGATGGCTGAGTTTCTCACCTTATCTCTAAGGGAGATCCCCATCAACTGACAAAGGAAGCTCATTTCAGCCACTTGTATCCGCGATGTTGTTCTTTTGGTCACTACCCAAAGCTCGTGACCATAGGTGAGATCGGCTGGTAAATTGAGAGCTTTGCCTTCCGGCTCAGCTCTCTCTTCACCAAGATGCACTGGTACAGGCTCCGCTTTACAGCTAAGGCTGCAGCGATCCGCCTGTAGATCTCCCACTCCATTCTTCCCTCACTCATGAGCAGGACCCCGAGATACTTAAGACTCCTCCACTTGGGGTAAGGCCTCATTCCCGACCCAGAGGATGTATTCCACCCTTTTCTGCCTGGGAGCCATGACCTTAGATTTGGAGGTGCTGATTCTCATCCCGGCCGCCTCACACTTGAATGCAAATCACTCCAATGAGAGCTGGAGGTCCCAGCTTGATGAAGCCAAAAGTACAATCTCATCCACAAAAAGCAGAGACGAGATCCGATGTCCACCAAACCAGAACCCCTCAATGCCTCGGCTGCACCTAGAAATTCTATCCATAAAAATTATGAACAAAATTGGTGACAAAGCATAGCACTGGCAGATTCCTACCCTCACTGAAAACGAATTTGACCTGTTGTTCCCAATGCGAACCAGGCTCTGGCTCCAGTGATACAGCGGCCGAATGGCCCATAGCAGTGGGTCCAGAACACCGTGCTCCCGAAGCACACCCTGAAGCAAGATAACCCCAGGGACACGGTAGAAAGCCTTCGCCAAATCCACAAATCATATGTGGACAGACTGGGCAAATTCCCATGCCCCGTCCGGGATACTGTAGAGTGTATAGAGTTGGTCGAGAGTGCCACAGCCATGATGAAAACCACATTGTTCTTCCTGAATCTGAGGTTCAGCTATCGCTCGGATCCTCCTCTCCAGCATCCCTGCATAGATTTTCCCGTGTAGGCTGAGGAGTCTGATTCCACAATAATTGGAACACACCCTCCAGTCTGGCCTAACCATAGAGGAGCTTTTTGACTACCTCAGTGACCTCAGCTCCAGCGATAAGCGGACCCCAACCAAACCCCCAGGGTCTTTCTCCTCCACGGAGGGCATATTAGTGGGATTGAGGAGATCCTCGAGGTTTCCCTTCCACCTCCTGATGACAGCCCCAGTTGAGGTGAGCAGCTCCCCACTTCCACTGTAAACAGTATTTGTAGAGAACTGCTTCCCCCTCCTGAGGCGTCGGATGATGGTCCGGAACGTTTTTGAGGCCAACCAATAATCTCTTTCCAGTCCTTCACTGAACTCCTTCCACGCCCGAGATTTTGCATCGGCAACAGCTTGGGCTACAGCACTTTTGGCCTGCTTGTACCTGTCTGCTGCCTCAGGAGTCCCACAGCCCAATAAGACATGAGAGGCTTCCTTTTTCAGCTGGAGGGTCCCCTTCACCGCAGGTGTCCACCACCGGGTGTTGGGGGTTACTGTCACGACAGTCACCGATAACCTTCCGGCCACTGCTGCTGCTTCAGCAATGCAGGCACAAAACTTGGCCCATTCAGATTCCATGTCACCCACTTGCATTGGGGTGTGGTTGTAGTTCTGCCGGAGGTGGGAGTTAAAGGCCTCGCTTACAGAAGACCCTGCCAAACGTTCCCAGAAGATCCTAACTACATGCTTGGGACTGCCAGGTCTGGAGGGCGGCCTCCCCTGCCATCAGCGCCAGCTCACTAGTAGGTGGTGATCAGTTGATAGCTCAGCTCCCCTCTTCACCCGAGTGTCTAGAACATGCAGCGGCAACTCCAGTGACACGATTACAAAGTCAATCATCGAAATGTGACCTAGGGTATCCTGGTGCTAAGCGCACTTATGATACAGCTGTGACAAGCAAAGAAGTCCAACATTGAAACACCATTCGGGTTGAGACAGGAGAGGCCGTACCTACCAATCACACCGTTCTAGGTCACACTGTTGTTGCCCACATGGGCACTGAAGTCTCCCAGGACGAGTGGGTCTCCCAGGAGCATTCTCCAACATACCTTCTAAAGAATCCAAGAAGGTTGGGCACTCAACTGTCATTTGGTGCATAAGCACAAACAACAGTCAGGACCCATCCTCCACCCGAAGGTGGAGGGAAGCTACCCTTTTGTCGACTGTGGAGAACATCAATGTGTGGGCACTGAGATGGGGCAACAAGGATACTGACACCAGCTCACCACCTCTCCTCATGAGCAACTCCAGAATGGAATAAGGTGGTTCCAGAGCCCGAGCTATGTATTGAGGTGAGTCTGACTAGATCTAGTTGGTATCTCTTCAGCTCACGCACTAGTGCAGGTTCCTTCCTCGCCGGAGAGATGACATTCCATGTCGCAAGAGTCAGAGTCAGTAGGTAGGATTGGTCTGACAGAACCCATCCCTTCACCTCTCACCCAACTCACACTGCAACTGACCCCTATAGTCCCACCACCACCACAAGTGGTGGGTCCATGGAAGGGTGAACTCATGTCTCCTTTTCAGGCTGGGCCCTGCTGGGCTTCATGGGCAGAGGCCTGACATCCAGGCACTCACTTCAAGCCCCGCCCCATGCCTGGCTACAGGGGGGGACCCGGTGACTTGCGTCCAGGCAAGGGAAACTGTGTCCTTGTTTCTTGTTTCTTCATAGAGGTCTTTTGAAAGGTGCTTCATCTGGACCTTCATCTCAGACCTGTTTGCCTTGGGTGACCCTACCAGGGGCATAATGCCCGACAACATAACTCCTAGGACCATTAGGACACGCAAACCCCTCCACCACGATAAGGTGGCGATTCAAGCACATCACAGTTGTTGATGAAAACATTGATTATGAATCATAGAAGCATAAGTCATGTAGTAAGTTAAGTCATATAATTTGCATACAGTAGTAAGTTAATTCACATATTTGCATATGATTAGCATTTCTTCATTATACACAAGGGCTAAAAGAAGGGCAAAGTGTAGGTTTATATATGTTACAGCTTGGACAGCCCATCTATAGGACCTATGGAGTGTTTGCCCACAATGATCCACCGATTAACAACGATACAATCATATACCTAAATACAGTAGGCCCTTGACTGGTCGCGGTTTTGCACTCATGGTTTGAGTGTTCACGGACTGCCAGGCAACTGACACATCACTCAAATTCAGCCAATGGCTGTCCTCCTTCCTACTGATTGGTTGAGATGATGTAACACCCCTTTTTACTCATTCACTCACAAGTTGTCAATGAGCATCTTTTTTTGTGTGTGTTTTAATTACCAGTTAAGCTCTATGATACCACTCTGGCTAAGCCATAGAAAACGCTGGATATTCCTTCTGAAGAAATAAGACTTTCTCCTGAGAAACGATGGTTTCCTCTGAACTATTGTATTAAACTCTTTTTCAATTATTATTCCAGTACAGTACCTCAGTTAATGTTTATGCGTGAAATTTTATGTTCTGTAGCATGTTTAACAAACGATACCAAAAGGATAAACTTTATTATGCTTCATGTTCTTTTACATTGAAGTTCGAGTGACGCCTTGGCGTAACGGCTCCAAGATAGCGCTGCCTAGAGGGCGACGTCGCAGAGTTCTCAGAGTCAAATTGTTTCTTTGTTCCTTTTAATTTGTTTTATTTGTTTTGTTTGTTCATGTTTTACACTATACTCGTCTATGACCGGTCGACAGCTATGAGATTGGAGTGTCTTCGGGCATGTATAACTAAGCACACTCAACTCTTGAGCTCATATGCTATGCTCAATGCTAGCCGCACCCCGGCTAACAAAAAGCCCAGGCAGAGTTTTCGGAGTCATGTTTCTTTTTATTTGTTTTACTTGTTGTTTTGTTTGTTCATGTTTTGCACTATGCTCGTCTATGACTGGTCGATCCTACTACAGCTTTGAGATCGGAGTGTCTTCAGGCATATATAATTAAGCACGCTCAACTTTTGAGCCAATATGCTATGGTAGCTCAATGCTAGCTAGCCGCATCCTGGCTAACACTAAGCCCTGGCGGGGAGGGGCTGAACGAAGGTGAATAAGCTTCATGCTCAGTTTGCAACGCAGAAGGATCTACAGGACTGCTCCATGCTGTTTCTGTGAAAGCTGGCTCGAGAAGAGTACATCCGACGAGGCGATTGCACCAGCAGGCTAGACGCCCTTCATACTGTGCGATCCCAAGCGCCAGAGTTGTCGTTCAGCCCCTTCCCGCCTGGGCTAATTGTTAGCCGAGGTGTGGCTAGCATTACGCTACCATAGCATATTAGCTCACGATAAGAGTTGTTGCGTGCTTAGTTGCCCGAAGCTGAAGCTGCTCATAGCTGGAGGCGGGTCGACCGGTCATAGACGAGCATAGTGCAAAACATGAACGAACAAAACAACAAATAAAACAAATTAAAAGGAACAAAGAAACAATTTGACTCTGAGAACTCCACGACGTCGCCCTCTCGGCAGCGCCATCTTGGAGACGTCACTCCAAGACGGCACTCCAAGTTCAATGTAAAAGGACATGAAGCGTAATAAAGTTCATCCTTTTGGTATCGTTTGTTAAACATGCTACAGAACATAAAATCTAACGTACAAACATTCTAAAGATTAACTTAGGTACTCTACCGGAATAATAACTGAAAAAGACTTTAATACGAGTGCTTTACAACAGTATATGCTGTACAATGTTTATTTGTTATCATCAATAAAAATCTTCTTCTTTTCCTTTCGGCTTTTCCCTTCAGGGGTCGCCACAACAAACCATCCGCCTTCATCTCACCCTATCTTCTGCATCTTCTACTCTTACTCCAACTACCTTCATGTCCTCCTTCACCACATCCATAAATCTTGTCTTTGGTCTTCCTCTCGGCCTTCTGCCTGGTAGTTCCAACCTCAGCATCCTACTACCAATATACAGTAGGCCCTTGACTATTTGCGGTTTTGCACCCACGGTTTGAGTATTCGCTGACTGCCGAGCAACCGGCACGTGATTCAAATTCAGCCAATGGCTGTCCTCCTTTCTCCTGATTGGTTGAGCTCATGTCCCGCCCATTTTCCTCATTCGCGCACAAGTTGTCAATGAGCCTCTTTTTTGTGTGTGTTTTAATTACCAGTTAAGTTCTATGATATCACTCAAACGCTGTGCGTCTTCTCTGGCTAAGCGATAGAAAACGCTGGATGGCTCTTCTGAAGAAATAAGACGTTCTCCTGAGAAACGACGGTTTTCTCTGAACTGTTGTATTAAAATCTTTTTCAATTATTATTTCAATACAGTACCTAAGTTCATGTTTATGGGTGAGATTTTATGTTCTGTACCATGTTTAACAAACGATACCAAAAAGATAAACTTTATTACGCTTCATGTCCTTTTACATTGAAGTTGGAGTGACGTCTCCAAGATGGCGCTGCCCAGAGGGCGACGTCGCGGAGTTCTCAGAGTCAAATTGTTTCTTTGTTCGTTTTTATTTGTTGTTTTGTTTGTTCATGTTTTGCACTATGCTCATCTACGACCGGTCGACTCTACTACAGCTATAAGATCGAAGTATCTTCGGGCGTGTATAACTAAGCACGCTCAACTGGACTGGTTAGCCGGGCTGCGGCTAGCAGAGCTAATATGCTATGGAAGGCAGCTCAATGCGAGCCGCACCCCAGCTGACATGAAGCCCAGGCAGGAAGGGGCCGAACGATGACTCTGGCGCTTGGGATTTCAGAGATGAAAGCCGTGTAGCCGGCTGGTGCAACGCCTCGAGCCATGTTTCACAGAAACACAGTCCTGTAGATCCCTCTGCGCCGCAATCTGAGCATGAATCTCGTCCATCTTGTTTCGCAAGGACTGAACACTTTCAAGCAGTATGGCCGGAAGTGCTAATCAAGCCTCTGAGAACTCCGCCTGGGCTTATTGCTAGCCGAAGTGCAGTTAGCATTGAGCTCCCATAGCAGCAGTTGTTGCGTGCTTAGTTGTCGGAAGCTGAAGCTGCTCATAGCTGTTGTCGGGTCGACCGGTCATAGACGAGCATAGTGCAAAACATGAACAAACAAAACAACAAATAAAACAAATTAAAAAGAACAAAGAAACAATTTGGCTCTGAGATCTCTGCGATGTTGCCCTCTCGGCAGCGCCATCTTGGAGACATCACTCCAAGACGTCACTCCAAGTTCAATGTAAAAGGACATAATAAATAAAGTTTATCCTTTTGGTATTGTTTGTTAAACATGCTACAGAACATAAAATCTCACGCACAAACATTAACTTAAGTACTGTACTGTAATAATAATTGAAAAAGACTTTAAAACGAGTGCTTTACAAGAGTATATGCTGTATAATGTTTATATTTTATCATCAATAAAAATAAGAGTAAAAATTGAAAGTTTTTCTTAATTATTACTATATTTTACTACATGAACACTGTATTAATAAGTAAGACTGTCTATAGAATGTGTTTAATGTGTTTAAGAAGCATATTTTAATGCGTGTAATAGATACATATTTTTTTACACCCGGCTGCTCATTCGCGCATGTGACGTGATACATGGGGTTTTACTTCCGGATACAGAACTCGCGAATTATCTCGATTCGCGGGATGGCTTGGAACTGAACCCCCGCGAATGTCGAGGACCTACTGTATAGACACTCCCCAACTTATGTTCATCCGTTTTACGTTTTTTTGATTTTACGTTGTTTTTTTTTTTTTAAGTCAAATTTTGAGTTTAGACGTACCTACGTAGTATGCTGATATAATGACGCAATGACACTGCGTCCATTGTTTACAAATGACACACTGAACTTGCCCCTCCTTCCCAGTTCAGTTATATATATCTTCTTCTTTTACTTTCGGCTGCTCCCTTCAGGGGTCGCCACAGCAAATCATCCGCCTCCACCTCACCCTGTCCTCCGCATCTTCTTTTCTGACTCCAACGACCTTCATGTCTTCCTTCACCACATCCATAAATCTCTTCTTTGGTCTTCCTCGAGGCCTTCTGCCTGGTAGTTCCAACCTCAGCATCCTACTGCCAATATACTCACTATCCCTCCTCTGTACATGTCCAAACCATCTCAATCTAGCCTCTCTGACTTTGTCTCCAAAACATCTGACATGGGCTGTCCCTCTGATATACTCATATATATATATATATATATATGTCTGTCTTCCTTTCGGCTTTTTCCCTTTTTACTCAGGAGTCGCCACAGCGAATCATCTGATTCGCACGTTTGATTTGGCAGAGGTTTTTACGTCGGATGCCCTTCCTATCACAACCCTTTTTAGCAAGGGACAGAAACACGCTGACGACTTTGCAGCCTACTCACTCATATATATATATATATATATATATATATATATATATATATGTGGCACGGTGGCGTAGTAGTTAGCACGTCCGCCTCACAGCAAGAAGGCCTGGGTTCGATTCCCAGCCTGGGTGTTTCTGTGTGGAGTTTGCATGTTCTCCCCGTGCTTGTGCGGGTTTCCTCCTGCAATCCAAAGACGTGCACTGTAGGTAAATTGACCGTAGATTCTCTCCTGCAACGGCACCGGAACCCAGTCGTGTCGGCACTTGCCTTTCCATTGGATCCTTCCGGTGGTGCCGAGACGGGGGACTTGCTGCTTGGGTAACAGCCTGTCCCTCATTACTCCCTACCCGGGCTCTGCGCGCTGGGGAGTATCACCAGCCGGGATACCAGCCAGAGCGCAGCCATAGTCCTTCGGGACTGATGGAGGCCTACCATACCATATATATATGTGTGTGTCTATATAAAACAAGTGCCCGCCCTCACGCCAGGCCCAAGCCCGGGTAAAAATGCAGAGGGTTGCGACAGGAAGGGCATTCGACATAAAACTTTTTCCAGAATACAAAATGCAAACCGTAAAGATAAATTTCATACCGGATTGGTTGAGGCCCGGGTTAACAACGACCACCATCAGTGCTGTTAACCAACAGGGTGCTGGTGAAAATTGGACTACTGTTGTACGAAGAAGGAGAGGTCGAGAGGCGAGAGGCATGTCCGTAGGCAGAGAGAGAGAGAGAGAAGAGGAAAAGCTTGAGTTTTGGACTGAGAGTAGGGACTTTGAATGTTGGAACTATGACAGGACAAGGTAGAGACCTGGCTGACATGATGCAGAGGAGGAAGCAGGACAGACTGTGTGTTCAGGAGACCAGGTGGAAAGGTAGCAAGGCTAGAAGCTTAGGAGCAGGGTTGAAGCTGTTTTTTCATGGTGTGGATGGGAAGAGAAATGGAATAGGAGTCATCTTGAAGGAGGGGTTGGTCAGGAATGTTCTAGAAGTGAAAAGAGTGTCAGACAGAGTGATGAGTCTCAAGTTAGAAATTGAAGGTGTGATGGTCAATGTTGTTAGTGCTTATGCCCCACAGGCAGGATGTGAGCTAGAAGAGGAGAGATTCTGGAGTAAGTCAGATGAAGTGATGCAGAGTACCCCCAGAAGTGAAAGAGTGGTCATTGGTGCAGACTTCAACGGACATGTTGATGCAGGCAACAGAGGGGACAAGGAGGTGATGGACAGAAACACAGAAGGACAGATGTTGATCGATTTTGCAAAAAGGATGGACATGGCTGTGGTGAACACTTTCTTCCAGAAGAGAGAGGAACATAGGGTGACTTATAAAAGTGGAGGTAAAAGCACACAGGTAGACTACATCTTGTGTAGGCGATGTAATTTGAAGGAAGTCAGTGACTGCAAAGTATTAGTGGGTGAGAGTGTTGCCAAACAGCATAGGATGGTGGTGTGCAGGATGATGCTGATGGTAAGAAAGGTGAAAAAGGCAAAGGCAGAGCAGAAGACAAAGTGGTGGAAGCTGAAAAAGAAAGAGTGTCATGTTGTCTTCAAGGAGGAGTTGAAACAGGTTTTGGGTGGTCAGGAAGTGCTTCCAGATAACTGGACAACTACAGCTAATGTGATCAGGGAGACAGGTAGGAGACTACTTCGTGTGTCCTCTGGAAGGACAGTAGATAAGGAGACTTGGTGGTGGAATGAGGAAGTGCAGGAGTGTGTACAAAAGAAGAGGTTAGCTAAAAAGAAATGGGACATAGAGAGGACCGAAGAGAGTAAACAGGAGTACAGGGAGACAGCGTAAGGCGAAAGTAGCGGTGTCAAAGGCCAAACAGAGGGCGTATGATGACTTGTATGCTAGGTTGGACAGTAAGGAGGGTTGATGTACAGGCTGAGAGGAAGACCAAAGAGAAGATTTATGGATGTGGTGGAGGAGGACATGAAGGTATTCTCAATCTAGCCTCTCTGACTTTGTCTCCAAAACCTCTGTACTCCTTCCTGATCATATCCATCCTCGTTACTCCCAGAGAGAACCCATTTTCAGCTCTGCTACCTCCAGCTCTGCCTCCTGTCTATTCCCCAGGGCCACTGTTTCTAAACCATACAACATCACTGGCCTCAACACCATCTTGTACACTTTTCCTTTCATTCTTGCCGATACCTTCCTATCACACATCACACCAGATACTTTTCTCCAACCATTCCAACCTGCCTGCACACGCCTCTTCACCTCTTTTCCACAATCTCCATTGCTCTGGATTGTTGAGCCTTAGGTACTTAAAATCATCCACCTTCTTTATCTCTGCTCCCTGTAACCTCACCGTTCCTCTTGGGTCCTTGTCGTTGACACACATGTATTCTGACTTACTGAGGCTAACCTTCATTCCTCTCCTTTCCAGGGCATACCTCCACTTCTCTACATTTTCCTGCACTTGTTCTCTGCTCTCACTACAGATCACAATGTCATCTGCAAACATCATAGTCCATGGAGATTCTTGTCAAACCTCGTCTGTCAGCCTGTCCATCACCATAGCAAACAAGAAGGGCCCGAGAGCTGACCCTTGATGCAGTCCCACCTCCACCTTGAACTCTTGTGTCACACCGACAGCACACCTCACCACTGTCTTACATCTCTCATACATGTCCTGCACCACTCTAACATATTTCTCTGCTACTCCAGACTTCCTCATGCAATACGACAGATCCTTTCTCTGCACTCTGTCATATGCTTTCTCCAGATCCACAAAGGCACAATGCAGTTCCCGCTGACCTTCTCTGTACTTCTCTATTAACATCCTCAAGGCAAACACTGCATCTGTGGTGCTCTTTCTTGGCATGAAACCAAACTGTTGTTCACAAATGCTGACCTCTGCCCTTAGTCTAGCTTCCACTATTCTTTCCCATAACTTCATCGTATGGCTCATCAACTTTATCCCTCTGTAGTTGCCAAAACTCTGCACATCTCCCTTGTTCTTAATAATGGGCACAAGCACACTTTTCCTCCATTCCTCCAGCATCCTCTCACTCTCTAAGACCTTGCTGAATGTTCCTGTCAGAAAATCTACTGCTACTTCTCCTCGACACTTCCATACCTCCACCAGTATGTCATCAGGACCAACTGCCTTTCCACTCTTCATCCTCTTTAATGCCCTCCTCACTTCTCCCTTACTAATCTTTGCTACTTACTGGTCCTCAACAGTCACCTCTTCTACTCTTTTTTTCTCTGTCATTTTTCTCATTTATCAGCTCTTCAAAGTACTCTTTCCATCTTCCCAGCACACTTCTGTCATCAGTCAATACGTTTCCCATCCTGTCCTTTATCACTCTAACTTGCTGCACGTCCTTCCCATCTCTAGTTTTCTGCTGTGCCAACCTGTATAAATCATCAACGGGGATTTAGCTCAGTTGGTAGAGTGTCCACTTTATCCTCTGGAAGGTCGGAGTTCGAATCCGGCCGTGTCATACCATGAGACGTTAAAATTTGGGAGTTGTTGCTTCCTGCTTGGCACTCAGAATCAAAAGGCTAGAACAATGCAATAATCTAATGTGCATTGAACATACGCTTGTATAAATATTGTGCTACACAAGCATCCATAATAATTTTCTCCCTCCTTACACTGTCCAGCCGAGCATACAAGTCATCATCCGCCCTCTGTTTGGCCTTTGACACCGCTACTTTCGCCTTATGCTGTGTCTCCCTGTACTCCTGTTTACTCACTTCGGTCCTCTCTATGTCCCATTTCTTTTTAGCTGACCTCTTCTTTTGCACACACTCCTGCACTTCCTCATTCCATCATCAAGTCTCCTTATCTACTTTCCTTCCAGGGGACACACCAAGTACTCTCCTACCTGTCTCCCTGATCACATTAGCTGTAGTTGTCCAGTCATCTGGAAGCACTTCCTGACCACCCAAAACCTGTTTCAACTCCTCCTCACGACACTCTTCCTTTTTCATTATCATCAATAAAAATAAGAGTAAAAATTGAAGTTTTTCTTAATCATTACTATATTTTACTACATTAATACTGTATTAATGAGTAAGACTGTCTATAGGATGTGTTTCAGAAGCATATTTTAGCACATGTAATAGATACATAGTATTTTCCTTCCGGCTGCTCATTCGCGCATGTGACGTGATACATGGGTTTTACTTCCAGGTACAGAACTCGCGGATTATCTCGATTCACGGGAGGGCCCGGAACCGAACCCCCACGAATGTCGAGGGCCTACTGTATTCCTTTCTCTGACTGTAATCTGAGATCACTCCGAACCACAACACATCATCTAATGACCACCACTACTGACTGATATGCCAACCAATTTACTTTGGGTTACTTCAAGATTCGGGCGACAAAAATCTTGTTTATTACAACCAATATCATTCGAGCCAATTACATTCATCTCTGCCTACAGTGCTACCCCTATATAGAAGAATGTATTAAACAGCTAACTGGCAATTTTCTCCAGATAACTCAATTAACTGGAGTACCTTCTTGTGTAAGGTACACAAACAGTCCGTATATCACTCAGCACATCACTCTCTCTCATCAGTCACTCATTTTCCAGACCACTTAATCCTACTTGGCTGATGTGGAGGCTGGAGCCTATTTAAGCTGACTCTTGGCAGGGTGGAGGTACAGCCTGATCACCTCACCAAATCACCATTCACACTCATATTCACACATGGGGCAATTTTAAACAGCCAGTTTTTCTAATGTGCTTGTTTTTGGATAGTGCGAGGAAACCGGAGTACCCAAAGGAAACCCATTCAAGCATGGGGAGAACGTGTAAACGCCACGCAGAAACGCTCAAGCCCAGGACTTGAAATCTGGAACTTCTTGTTGTCAGATAGACAGTGCCATAGTACATCACACAGCTAAACATAATAGCATGGTTTCAGGGAACCTCAGTTAATAATGACGTAACAGCACAAACACAGCATCCATCTTGAATTGCAAGCTGGAAGCAAGATAACAGAAAGCAAATTTAACAGCTGGGACAAGACCTAACAGCTCACTGAGTTTGCAGAACATTCGAATATGATATTGTTCTTGGCAAGCCAGCACCTGGATTTGAACCAAAAAGATGTTTTGAACACTCACAAATCAAATATTCAATTACACAGGGATGTGATACAGATGCTGGTGTCATGTACACTCTATCTGACTGACTGTGAGAGAATTACAGGTGAGGGATCGTTTAGACGTCACTGTGTGGGCTGAGGAATTGCATCCAGTACATGGCTGTAAATCTGCAGGGCTTCAGTAGCAGGTGTATTAATGGCTGTAACGTAAGCCAGGAGACATAATAAAAGTCTGGTCGTTTAAATGAGGAAGACGAGGAGGACGAGTAGAAGAAGAAGCAGAAGGAGGAGAGGGAGGAAATACAGTACATTTCCTGTTCTGGGGTCTCATTTCAACAAAAGCCCTCTGGACTCCCACTGCTGCTGACAGATTGTTCGAGCAGGGGAGGACTTGCCCACAGCAGATGACACAACACTGATGGTAAAAGGTTACAGCACCTGCTGAGGATTTTGTTGAAGCATTAAAAAAGGCGAGAAAATATTTCTATGAATATTTCTATGAATGTTTCTATAAAATCTAAATGTCAGGTTCTAGATGAAATGATAATCACCTATGATGACAATGATTTTAGTATCTTTGAAAAATAGCTCAAGATAAATATTTCATATGCTGTGTTATGATTGTGGGCAGCAAGACAGTGTAACGTTTAGCATATCTGCCTCACAGCAAGAAGGTCCTAAGGTCAAGTCCCGCGCTTACGCATTTTTGTGTAGAATTTGCATGTTCTTCCCATGCTCATGTGGGATTAATCGAGTCAGCAAATGAGTGAGTGAGGAGACTGTTATAACTGTAGTGTTACCTGTCGTAGATCCAATGTGATGGTGACCCAGTGGAACTGACGGCCATTCTTGATGCTGGGACTCTGCCACCAATGATTAGTGCCATCGATTGCATTGGTGATCGGGTGTCTCTCTGTTGGGACAGGGAATTATACAAACTCATTAGGATTTATTATTTATGCTTATTTAATGTTTATCATAGAGCAGTGTTTCTCAATCATTTTCTGTGATGACCCCTCTAGGAAGAAAAAAAAAAACATTTCACACCCCGCCCCCCAGCGCCCCGCGCGTGACTATAAATAGTGTTTATCGTGCTTCATATAATTTTCTCTGTGTTTTTCCCCCTACGCCATAGCGCGACAATGAGAGCGCCACTGCCAACTACTGGAGTGGATGCGCAATTACACTTAATTCTCGTATGACCAAAAAAAGCATGTTCCCCAGGGTCATACGCCTCTCCCCTGGCATCACGGGGGCGTTCCCCACTATTTGAGAAGCACTGTCATAGAGTCATAAATGTATGCTCAATGCTACAATGAATACTTGGCCAGCACACAGGAATCTATCAGTTTGAAAGACATTTATTATTGTGAACTAAAGCTCAACAGGGTGATGGAGAACCATGATCCAAAGCTGTAAACAAAGCGATAATGACCAGGATACTGTATATTATGTGTACGTAATTTATTACAAGCCTATTTGCTACATTTACCAATAGTTTGACACTATATAAGAATTGTTAAATTATTTAATTGTTTTTAATTTCACTTAATTGCTTCTGTTCATAGTATGGCTCATAGTAACTGTTTCTTATACAGGAATAGCAGACTGTAGACTGTTGTATCAGACCAGTCGGAATCAAGCATTTAACAAAACTGTAATAAATTAGATAGACTGAATGGGGAAAAAACCAAACAGACAATCTCAGTAACCCTTGATAGTTAAGCATTTCTAAAGTATACGTCACAATGACTAACCTTTTGGATTCATGCTGTTAGAATCACATATCCTACACTGAGGGTTTCGAATGCGTCTGCCGGGAACATGCTCCACTAGCTTACAGTACATTTCAGGAGAAGGGTCCCCACATGTAGCGTTGGTGGTGATTTCAGCATTGCTGGCCAAGTTCAGAATCGCAGGAAATAGACCTAGGGGTGAAAAAGAAGAAGTCTATTGTACAGGAACATGTTCTACATTACCGTAATCATAGCATACATTTTTTAACAAAGCATTACACAGGTACCAAAAGTACACACAGAGAGCTGTGAGAAGCAGCACTGAAATGCTCAGGGAGTGGCTGAGGATTTGCTGAAGGGTACTTCAGCCGTGATGGTGTTGGAAGGGGAAGCAGAAGGTGCCCCCTCATTTCTCCTTCTGATCTGGGAATCAAACCATCAACCTTTCAGTCCCCGACCTGCTTCACCATCCATTAGGCCACCCCATGTCCATAAAGCAGTGCCACTGGCAGTAGTGGGAGTCTTCGGTCCAATTCTAGTTTATTCAAATCTGTTCATGTTCTTGCAGCTTTCTTCGAACAAACCATATTTTTTAAACACTGACAATGAGAACATTATGCAAAATGTTTGAGGAGCATTTAGTAACTTCTGTAGCATCAATGTTATGTGAAGACAATCTTCTCCCAACATCAGTCAGCACCCAGCTTCAATTTTAATTTTCTCTTCCACCCCTCCTCCCTATCTCTGCCTTTGAAGGACCCCCCCCCCCCCCCCCCCACAGCCACCATGGCCCAAATTACGATGTCTTGAACAATTAACACTGACAGCCATCTATTTGTGTGAGGTCGGGCTTTTTAATGTCTAGCGATAACCCCCAACCCCATTTAGTCCTGACCACTCATTAGTGTGAGCAGACCCAACAGGCTTAAATAAGAAGGAATTCACAAACTGTTCTTGCTTCTATCTAGTAAGTCCCATATGTTTCAGTGTAGATTTTAGTACATGCTGAACACATTGTTTAAAGCAACAGAAGAAATATAGTACAGCTTGTTGAATTTTGCATTTCTCAGATAAGTATATAAAATATTATTTAACAAAAAATATTATAACGTATTAATTCTGCAAGAACAATTTTGACTTTTGCATTTAACCCATCCAAAAAGTGAGCACACACACACACACACACACACACACACACACACACACACAGTAACACACTGACACACTTCATCCATGGTGCTGCTCATTCCCCCACTGCCATACATTTTTCTTGCTGCTTTGGGAATCAAAGCCGTGACCTTTCAGACCAATCACCACACTCATTGGTCATCTTTGTGTGCACACTGCACCGACCTTATACACACTGTGTTATTTATTGTTATTACATTTACATTTCACTCTGAAAAATTATCTGACACAGAATAGGTTTTAGATGACTGTGGATGTTTTTTCTAATTTATCACGTTTTCAATTTCTTCTACGCATTATAGTTTTTATTCTGCCTATTTTTTCCATGTATGTTTTTATTACCTATATTCCTATAACTGTTCTTTTTTTAAGTTCTTCTTTAAACATAGGACAGTGGTGACAAGCATTTCACCACATGTCTTACTGTGTATGATTTTGTATGTGACTAATAAAATCTGGTGCTTGATCATGCCCCCAGCTCGGGTGTGTCCTTGTGGAGTTTTGCATGTTTTTCCAGTGCTTGGCTGTTCTAAACTGCCCTTAGGGCTGTGAGTGTGAATAGCTGAATGTGTGTGTTGGCCCTGTGATGGTCTGGGAAGATATTTATTATGTACTCTGCCTTCGTTCAGTGTCAGCTGAGATGTCAGCACAATAAAATCATAAAGAAAGATTGATACTAAGGACCCTTCTTAACCCAACCACCAGAACTAGATTTATATTCCTCGCTCTTCTTACTGGATACATTTCCCATTTGTTTCAATCCAGGTATTAACTATGGATGGAAATCACCAGGGACCATCATGGAGGCAATATGATATTGTCACAATACTAAGGTGCCAATTCAATATGAATTGTGTTGTATTTATATCACATTATACCTGATTTATTGTTTTACGATTGTTAAAAATGAAATTTGCACAACATAAAAAAAAAGTCAAAATATCCCTTATCCTGTAAACTTTGAAAGCTTTATTGAATTGATGTACAAATGACATGAATACTTACCTGTAACCTATTTAATGAATACCTGAATCATCATACAAAATCATGGCAATACATAACTGAATCAATTTATCGTCATCTGTATTCATGCAATCAGCTTCCAATCTACTTTATCCTAACTAGTGTTGGGGCTTGGTTGGAGCCAACTCTGGTAAAGGTGAGACACCCTGAACAGCTTTCTCGTCCATTACAGGGCCAAACACACATGCGTGTGCACACACACACTCACACACACACACACACACACACACACACACACACACACACACACACAAAAAACAATTCATATTCACACCATGGGAAATTTAGAACAGCCAATTAGCCTCATGTCTTTTGACTGTGGGAGAAAACCAGAATCTTCTTCTTCTCTTTCAGCTTTTTCCCTTTCTCGGGAGTCGCCACAGCGAATCATCTGATTTGCACATTTGATTTGGCATCGGTTTTTAACGTCGGATGCCCTTCCTGTCACAACCCTTTAGCAAGGGACAAAAACACGCCAATGGCTTTGCAGCCTACTCTTTTCGAAAGTCAGCAATGGTTCGTTTACATGCCTCACACCATAGACAGTGAGAGACATGGCCCGCCTTTGATAACCCAGTAAGCTGCACTGGGGGTGGGAGAAGGAAAACATGTAGAGAAACACATGGAGTGTACATGCAAACTGCACAAAGAAGGGCCCTCACTGAGCCCAGTACTCAGACCTTTGGCCTTCTTGCAGTGAGGCAGATGTGCTAACCCCTATACCACTATTCCCCTCCCCCCATCTTAAGTAGTAGTAGTAGTAGTACTGTAGTAGTAATAGGCCTCCGTCAGTCTCGAAAGACTATGGAGCTACGCTCTGGCTGGTATCCCTACTGGCGCTACTCTCCAGTGGGCAGAATCTGAGCAGGAAGTGTGGAGACAGGCTGTTACCCAAGCAGCAAGTCCCTCCTCTCGGCACCACCGGAAAGATCCAGCGGAAGGGCAGAAGCCGATACGACTGGGTTCCAGGAGTGGCCAGAATGTTGCTGTGAATGAATTGCCTCAGGGGGCTCCAACTCCCCATTAGAAACACTCTGACGGCTATTCAGCCTTTTCTTGATGAAAGTCAGCAATGGTTCTTTTACAGGCCTCTCATCATAGACATGGCCAGCATTTAATAACCCAGCTAGCCGCACTAGGGGGACAGCGGCAACTTGAGCGTGGGGCTTGAACCCCCAACCCTAGGATCAGTGATCCAGTCGACATTACCACCAGGCTACCACTGCCCATCTTAGGTATTACATTTACATTTACAGCATTTGTCAGACTCCTATCCAGAGCGACTTACAATGATCTTTTTTTATACAAGTGAGCAATTAAGCACCTCGCTCAAGGGCCCAGCAGGGGTGATGATGGGGATTGAACCACTGACCTTCAGCAATCCATCCCCGTATGCTACCACTGCCCACTGAGTTATTACCTAACTCATAGTAGTTACTGAACACTTTGCTTTAATATACTCAATAATACGCAGGGACTTCAAGGGGTTGCATCAAAGGAAATGAAAAAGAGACTAAAATTCACCATATTTGAGTCATTTATTCAAACTCAGCAGCACCTCTAATTCTAACACATTTCAGCTGACCAGCAATTTACAGTTTATCTAACACCTGGTCTGGCAGAATTCCTTACACAAACACATTAACCTAGACCTCATGCTGAGTTGAGGGAGCAGGGCAAGCAAGGTTGTGTTTGCCTTTTTTATGAGAGAGGTTACAGAAGAGCGCACCATCATGGCTCTTTTATGAGAACTGAAAGCTGCTGGTCACTCAGTTCTGTGGAAACGGAAAACTCTTTTAGTCTATACAAGCAAGCAATTTGTTTTTTTTCCTCTCCTGTGAGAAAATAAGGGTCAGGCGTCAATGTTCTGCAATGTTTGGACAACAACATCCCCGTGATTGACTACACTGGACCAAAGCGGCTCCAAAAGTTTAACCCATTCCAGTGGCCTGGATTAAAGTGCCTGATTGTATTGTGTATTCACTCATCTTTGGAATGTCCATTGTCTGCAAACTTCTAGGTGCTTTCAACAGCACAATACGTGATAAGATCTGCGTTCTTTAGATAAAAAACGCAAGCTAGTCAAACGCCAGAGACCATGTGGCAAAACTAGTCAGTGAATCTTAAGCTAAATCAAACTATTAATATAATTAGAACAAGGACCTATTTTTATGAATGCAATATTATCAGTAAGCTGCCATGAAAACTGTAAAATGGTAGATTTAAAATGCAAACCGGTATTAAAACTTAATAAAGAATAAAAAATATATAATTATGAGTAATGTGATGGTCTGGCAAACTCTCCAGAGTGAACCCAACCCTCGCCCAGAGTCAGTTAAGCTCGGTTAAGATGGGTTAAGTTAAGTCGGTTAAGATGCCAGCCTCCCCACAACATTAATCAGGATTAATTGGTTCTGGGAATGACTGAAGATATTACATCTCTAAATCCTTACTGTGAAGAAACCTTCTTGTCACAGACTGGTAATAAAAACCTCTCAGGATTACAATGAGAGCTTTGAAGAGTTATACTCAGGTTACAATGCTGTTCATGCTATGGAAGTACGTACTGTACTAGCAGTTTTAAGGCTTTGGGATACAATCTGGAATAATTAGGTAGAATGTGAGGGTTTAGTAGCTCTGGATAAAAGCTGCACACGATAGCAAGATTCACTTCTGAACATTTAACAGACAGACTCAATTAGCACGGTTAATTCATTCATTTTCTAAATCGGATAATCTTAATTAGGGTCACGGGGAAGACGACTCTAGGCAAGGGCGGGGTACACTCTGGACGGCTCGCCAGGCCATCGCAGGTCTAACACTCACACAACAATTCACACACACTCACGCCTAAGGGAGGTCTGCAACAGCCCACTGCGCATGTTTTTGAACTGTGGGAGGAAACCGGAGTAACCGGAGGAAACCAACACAAGCATGAAGAGAACATGCAAACTCCACACAGAAAAGCCCAGGCCCAGGCTGTGAATCGAACCCAGGCCCTCTTGTTGTGAGGCGGACGTGCTAATCGCTACACCACTGTGCCGCCTAGCATGATTACATAACATTAAAAATATATATACTTACAGTATTACTTCTCAAACTTGCATTAACACGCAATATGATAATGGTCAATATGTTCAAGTGGGCCCGAACTGGCCTGATTGCTGCCAGCTATCTCAACCTATCCTTCTTTATTATCGGAAATAATTTTACTTAAAATCCTTCTTTACTGCTGCTGAGTTCAATAGTATGATAAATTCACTAACACTCGTTAAAATCAAAACTGAAGGATACAACAGGAGTATTTAAATATTCTTTATTTAAAGTCTCAAGAATCTTTGGGAGGTCTATACAATCATGCGGATATGTGGTCATTGGAATTCATACCACAGTTTAATGGTTACTGCATGGCCGACACAAATAAATAACTAAAAAAAGGCATTTAATCACTTTGGTTTTTGCCTTCAGGGGAAAACCTACGCAGGTGAGTGTGCACAGTTCATACGGTATTCATCATTCTTATGAAACTGTTTTCCAATAATAAAACCTACTGAGAATTTATCCATTGTATGAAATCAACATAACAAAAAGTGTTTCAGTGATCACATGGTGATTTGGCCTTGTGTTTTTTATGAGATGTGACCTCTGCAAGTAAGAATCTCAGTCATTGGAACTAATCTGGATTTTTCTCCTTTAATGAAGAGCTGCATTCAAAAGAAATGTTGAATGGATGAAAAAATACAGGATTCACAAGAACAGAATTGTGATTATATAAACTACTTTCTTTTGAAAACAGTTTTGTGCAAAGTTTTTTCTTCATATACATACATACAGTAGGCAACACAGAGCTTTTAATATATGGAGTGACTACCCATACAGCACCATATTCCGATGAGGTTTTGTTATTCGTACGGCATCACTAAAACGAGATTTCGCACATGCACGAGCTGACGTCAGTCACATGGTCAAAATGGCGACGAAAGAACATGTGTTCCATGTCAGGAATAAAATTTTCATCAGGGTTAGGGGTTAGGGGTTAGGGGTTAGAGTTGGGGGTTAGGGTTAGAGTTAGGGGTTGGGGTTAGGGGTTTAGGGGTTACGATTATGGGTTAAGGGTTAAGGTTAGGGTTTGGGGTTAAGGTTAGGGGTTAGGGTTTAGGGTTAGAGTTAGGGTTGAGGGTTAGGG
>CM045728.1:24017349-24029849 GCA_024760905.1 Plotosus lineatus | reverse complement strand
AGAATGTTTTCCAGTGTGAGGTAAACAGCATATAAATGGCTTTGTCTCTACTGTTCATTCTGCAGAAATATCCAACTTGGTGTGAGCAGCTTCCAGCCGTCTAAAGCGCACCTTAATCCTCGTATAGAGAAATATTTTATGAATAACTGCGACTAATAAAATGTTCAAGACAAAATTTATTGACCAGATTATTCAAGTAAGCAGAAGGCTGGAACTTAATTAATCAGATTAGGCTGAGTTTCGACATTGTCATTCATTCATTCATTCATTGTATTAATTCATCCACTTATCATAATAGGGTCACCTTGAGCCTCAACTCTGGGTGAACATGGGCAGCACCCTGAACATCTCACCAGTGCAGTGCAACACATACTGGCATTCTCACTCACATTCACACCTACGGGCATTTTGGAACATCTAGTTAGTCCAGTGCTTCTCAATTGGAGGGGGGGTGGGGTGATGATGCAGAGGGGATGGGTGGCAGTGTGAGGCCTGGGAAGTGCGTATGACCCTGGGGAACATGCTTTTATGGAATACAGGGACCCCTCACTTTCCCCGGTTAATTGGGACCGAGGTCCCCACGTGACCATGGAAATCCACAAAGTAGGATCACCCCCCCAACCGCCTTCTGGACTGACATATACGTAAATGTATATGTGTATATAATATCAATAAACACATATTCAATGCAACAAATCCTTATAATAACAATTAAACATTAAAAAATAACATAACATGTAAATAAAATATAAGTTGTTTTGATGGGAGCTTTTGGGTTGTTTTTTGTTTTGTGTTGGTCGGGGGGGCTCGCCATGTTTTTGTGGCATTTTCCTTAACTTTTTCACCTATTTTTCCTGTTATTTTTTAATTCGATGAATATTTATTTATTTATTTTGAAAAAATCCGCGATGCACTGAAGCCACATGAATTGAAGCGAGAAGTAGCAAGGAATCCCTGCACTGTACTCGCACCTCCACTCCACTAGTTGGCAGTGGCGCTCTCGGTGTCGCGGTTTTTCGCACGAGCAAACACTATGAAGTGCAGTACTGTAAACAAACCCTCAAACAACAGAAAAAATTTTCTAACAGGAGCGAAGAGAAAGGTGGAGAGAGATGGAGATATTAAGACATAAATAAGGATGTATTTTTTTAATTTGAGGCACATTGGTGCACTTTAAATCTTTTCTATTACCGATTAAAAAACAATGTTAATGAAGTTTTCCTTGATTGTAAGTTGAACTCTATTTCTTTCTTTGTTGTGTTTAATGTTAATAAAGATACAATGCTATGCAGAGGTGTACTAATAACAACTTTATAGACAAATAATACAGTATTTATAGTCGCTCGCGGGGCAGTGTGGGAGGCATGAAATGTTTTTTTTTTCTTCCTGGAGGGGGCGCCACAGAAAGTAAATGAGAAGCACTGAGTTTGTCCAACGCGCGTATGTTTGAGTTGTGTGGACTGCAGTACCGAGAGAAAACCTACAAAGCACAGGGAGAACATGCAGATTTCACACAGAAAAGCTCTTGATGAGCCTGGGACTTGAACCTAGGACCTTCTTGATGTGAGATGGATATGCTAACCATTACATCAGCATACCACCTAAATTTTGGAATCTTTGAAACCTAACTGCTTTGTTGCCTCTGACCATTGTAGACTCTCTCTCTCTCTCTCTCTCTCTCTCTCTCTCTCTCTCGCTCTCTCTTACACACACACACACACACACACACACACACACACACTGCTACTACTCCTATTGCTACTACCACTGATACTCATCTTTCTTCTCATAATAACGGTGTAAATAAGCTCTATTCTTGGTCCTGAATGGCGAGCTGGAGGTCAGTACTGTTGCAAGAGGAGGACGACTCATTATTCAGTCAATTGTCTGTGAGTTTAAATGATTTACAGTAACATTAACACAAGTCCTTAGTACAGGGCATGTGTCTGCTCATCTGCTTGTGAAGGAGCTTTTCTCTTTAATCATCATATGCATGTATAACTCCATCCTTTCATCCTTCCATTCATTATCAATACATATTATCGCAGAGGAAACAGCGGCCAATTCCAGCTGACTTCTGGTCACGAGCAGGAGACACCCCGAACAGATCACAGGTCTATTGCAGGCCTTACACAGAGAATTGTTTACAAATATGATCATTTAGAGTCAGCAGTTGGCCTAATGTGAATGTTTTTAGACTGTGGGGTGTAATTCAGAATACCCAGAGGAAATCCACAAAAGCACAGGGAGAACTCGCAAATTCCACCCAGAAATGCACTTAGCCAAATTTAACCCATGAATGTTCGGTGATAATGATCGTCTCATTGAGCAGCATTATGTATGTTATCATGAACTGAACTACACTGACATCATCAGCATCATCATCATCTCTTAATCATCATCATCATGACATGTTAAGTTTAAAAAAGTGTGACTTTTTCGAACCTACATTTTCACATTATGCTGGCAATACTTTTCTTTCTTTCTTTTTAAAGATGATCAGTGCCACAATTACAAAACTAAATTAAAAAGAGACATTAGGTTCTAATAACCAGCAGGCTGAGGGTTACATTTTGTGTGAATTGGATTTTCCTGCGTCCACTGCCACCTAGTGGCGTGATCTCTCTCTCTCTCTCTCTCTCTCTCTCTCTCTCTCTCTCTCTCTCTCCTTTTGTTTAGTTGTTGGGTATTTCTTCCCTTAGATGATACTTTTACAGGTATACATATAGCCATGGAATTGACAAGAATATATATATTTTTATAATCTTTAAACCATTTTAAGTTACATTCAGTCATTCATTTTCTGAATCACTTAATCCTAATTAGGGTTGCGGGGAGGTCTGTGCCTATCTCAGCTGAGGGCAGAATACACCCTGGACAGCTCACCAGGCCATCGCAGGGCAGGAACATGCTCACCGCAATACAATGGCCTCCTCCTTACGAACAACAGCAAGGGTCTTTTATGTATCTCTCGCCAAAGGCAGTGAGAAACATGGTCAGCTTTTGATAACCAAGGAGCTGCACTGGGGGACAGCAGTGACAATTTGGTGACAGTGAGACTTGTTCCAATACACCTTCGAATCAGGCAATCCAGCACCTTAACCAGTGGGCCACCACTGCCCCACATACTATATATAATTTTCAGTATAATGGTAATATGCATTATAGTGTTTTTATAATAAAGTGGTATGTTTTTTCTGTTAATTTTTTTGTCCATAGTTAAAAGCACAATATAAATTGGTAGTGTTCATTTGTGTAAACTAGTAAACAATCACAGGCTTTGTAAAATTTTTTTGTGGAAGGTGGACTTGTTTTTGATATTCAGATAAATTGCTAGTTGTCAGAACACACATAAACCAACAGGGGGCAAACCAGTCTCTCGAAACTCCAAACAGCATTTTTCTATACAGTACTGTATACCTTAGTCATAATTCCAGCTGTCAAAAGTAGAGGAGAAGACCCAGGTAAAGTGTAAGCTGACTCGCTGTGAAGACCAGTGAAAATATACCTGACAGCATTGCGAAAGTCTGCCTAAGAATGGACCCTGTCATATAACAAACTGAGCCTGTCTATTTCTTCTTGTCCTGTGAGACCTTTCTTGAAGCCTAATAACAGAATAATATTGTGTTGCCTGAGTTGTGATTTTATTTTGTGCCTTGGAAAAACCTTCCAGCTCACAAATCAGTGATTACAAAATGCCTCAAAAAAGAGATTAGTAATAAGTAATTAATAGTTATTCACCAGGGATGGCGAGCTGTCCAGGGTGAAACCCACCCATGCTCGGAGTTGGCTGAGATGGACGCCAGCCTCCCTGTGACCCTAATTAGGCTTAAGTGGTTCAGAAAATGAATGAATGAATTAGTTATTCACCAGTGGCCACATCAAGAAGATTGCAATTCAGAGACCTGAAGTGAATAATTATGTCCATTAAATAATCTTTTTATCTGAGTTGGTTTCTCACCAATACCAAAATTTTGTGGGTTATGTGTTTCTTTGTAGAGTTGTCTGATTGTTTTTTTAAATTTGTGTGCAATATACCTCAAAAAGCTATGCAGAGATTTTTCGTTAAATAAAACTTTCTAGAATAAATTGTAGCACAAACAACAAGCCATTAACTTTTGAAGGTGATCCATGCATGGGATGATGTTTTGAAAATGCCTACTGTTGAAATGGGGAGGAAATGTTCATCAGACACCCACTAGGTGAAGACATCTCATTATAACTGTGCCAAGTTATAACAATCCATTTATGGCTGGCAGAAGTATCATGCACACCAAGCTGTTTTATTAATATAATAGACCCGTTTTAGATGATAGTTCAGTTCCGGCCCTTAAAAATCCGTGAGTTATTGACGTGGTTTTAAAACCCTATGTATGATATTACATGCGCTAAAATATGCTTCTTAAACACATTCTATAGACAGTCTTACTCATTAATACAGTAATAATGCAGTACATTTTGTAGTATGACTAAGTAAAAACTTTTTAATTTTACGCTGTGATAATATTTATTAATGAATAAAGCGATTTGGCTCCTTACCAGAAGCTAGAGAAGATGCTGGGTGTTTGAGTGACATCAGAGGTATTAAATGATCATTAAAAACACACTAAAAAAAGTGAATTCACATTTCAAGCTGTCACATTGATGACGTGTGCGAAAGTGAAAAAAAGAGGTGTACACATCATCTGCAATCAATCAGCAGGAGGGAGAAACCAAAGCTCTCAGCCATTGCCTAAATTTGAATCACATGCTAGTTAATTCTGGGTTTGTCGCCAATCCACAAGTATGCGGGGCCGTGAGCGCTGAACCGCGAATGGTCAAGGGCCTACTATACTACACAGGAAGATAAAAACTAAACGAATGTAAGTACATACTACACTCTCTCTCTCTTGTCCGTCGAAGTCGACGAGGACCATCTAATCATCCTAGGAACTGGGAATGTCTACTTGTGGGTGCGAAGATGGCTTGTCAGTCCAATCTGCGCTTGGAAAGTTCTGGTGCAGTATGGGCAGGGTATCATGGCTGCCGCTGGGGGCTTGGAAGACCTGCTATTCCTGTCTTACCTGCGTTTCTCAGCTGTAGCAATTCTGTTGGTTTCGTATGACTCGGCACCCTTGCATATCCATTGCTCTCCATGAATTCCTATCCATAGCTGCTTTCTCCCAAGAGACATGCTTGATGTTAAAGGCTTTCAGGGTGTCTTTAAAGCGCTTCTTCTGTCCTCCTTGGGATCGTTTACCATGCTGTAGTTCCCCAAATAAAAGTTTCTTTGGGAGCCAATGGTCAGGCATTCGAACAACATGGCCTGCCCAGCGTAACTGGGTCTGCATCAGGATGGTATAGATGCTGGGAAGGTTTCCTCGGGTGAGCACCTCTGTGTCTGGGATCTTGTCTTGCCACTTTATGTCAAGCAATTTTCCTAGGCAGGTGGTGTGGAAATGATTTAGCTTCTTGGCATGACGTTGGTAGACCGTCCAAGTCTCACAACAGCCATAGAGCAGGGTAGTGATCACTACTGCTTTGTAGACCTTGATCTTTGTTTCTGTGGTGATGCCTCTTCTATCCCACACATTCTTATGGAGTCTGCCAAAGGCAGCGCTCACTTTAGCAAGTCTGATGTTGACCTCATCATCAATGACAACTGTGCAGGAGAATGTGCTGCCAAGATATTTAAACTTGTCCAGTGCTTTCAGTTTTTGTCCATTGACAAGGATGTTGATTCATCCTCATTCATCTTCAAGGATTCAATTGAAACCTTGGTTTTTGCTTGTAGCCTCTTGAGGTTAAAAAGTGAGCCATCAAACCTGTACCTGATGCCAATGCCTACGTCAGCGTCTCCAAAAGCATCCCTCAGCATTGCTGAAAACATGAGGCTGAAGAGAGTGGGGGCAAGTGCACAGCCCTCTTTCACTCCATTGGGAACTGGGAATGGTTTTGACACCTCTCCACTGTCTTGTACACGAGCCAGCATACCATCATGGAACTGTCGTATGATGGCGATTAATTTTCTTGGGCATCCATATTTCGCTGTGATTCTCCATAGACCCTCTCTACTTACAGTGTCAAAGGCCTTGGTCAGATCAACAAAGGAAGAATAAAGGTCGGTGTTCTGTTCCTGACACTTCTCTTGGAGCTGCCTGGCAGCAAACACCATGTCGATAGTCCCACGATCTTTTCTGAAACCCCACTGACTCTCTGGAAGGAGGCCTTGCTCAAGATGGGCTATGAGCCGATTCAGCAACACTCTGGCCAGGACCTTTCCTGCAATGGACAGCAGGGATATTCCTCAATGGTTGTCACAGGCCTGACGATTACCTTTGTTCTTGTAAAGGTGTATAATGGAGGCATCCTTAAAGTCTTGTGGACGTGTCTCATGGTGCCATATGACTAGGAATAGTTGATGGAGTTTTTCAATGAGTGCTCTGCCACCCTCCTTATAGACCTCAGCTGGAATTGAGCCTGGACCAGGTGCCTTACCGCTGGACAATGAACAGATTGCTTTATGGATCTCCTCAGAAGTTGGCGAGGCATCCATTGTCTCATTGACTGGAACTTGTGGGAGACGATTGATAGCCTCATCATTGCTGGTAGAAGGACGGTTTAGTACACTCTCAAAATGTTCAGCCCATCTCTCAAGGATCTTGTCTTTGTTATTTATGAGAGTAGATCCGTCTGCACTGAGAAGAGTTGGTGACCTAGAAGTGGTAGGACCATAGACTTCTTCGACGCTGCTATAGATGTTCTTCATGTCTCTCCTGTCTGCATATCATTGAAGCTCATTGGCTTTGTCGCTGAGCCAGGAGTCTCACATCCTCACGCAGCTTTAGCTGGATGGTGCTGCGAATGTTCTTCAATGCATCTTTCTTTGCTGTTGAGTGTAGGTCATCAAGGTGGGCTTTGTAGGCACGGCGCTTGTCTTCCAGCAACTGTGTGATCTCAGAATAGTTTTCATCAAACCAGTCTTTCTACCGTCTGGAGGTAGGCTCGAGGCACTCCATGGCTGTGTTGTAGACTCACGAAGTGTACCCCATGCTGATTCCACATCGTGGTTGTCCAGCGCTATGGGTTCTAGGCATTCTTCCAGCATTGTAGCAAATGACTGCTTGATGGTGTTATCTTCAGATTGTTGACATTCAGGTGTTTTGGTGCTTTCATGCCTTGTGGCCGTCTTTTTGGTTGGATTCGTAGCCGGAGTTTTGAGACGGTAAGGTGGTGATCTGTCCAACATTCTGCTCCGCACATGGCCTTTGTGACATGGACATCACGTCTATCCCTCTTCCTTATGATGACATAATCGATGAGATGCCAATGCTTAGAACGAGGATGCATCCATGATGTCTTGTTGCGGGTTGGGAGTTGGAAGATCGTGTTTGTAATTAGCAGGTCATGTTCGACGCAGGTCTGGAGAAGTAGTAGACCATTACTGTTGCAGTTTCCTACTCCATGCTTTCCGATGATGCCTTCCCAGGTGGTGCTGTCACAGCCTACTCTTGCGTTAAATTCACCAAGGATGATGAGCTTATCTGTGTTGAGAACTGTGATGAGGACTGCATTTTAGTCCTCGTAAAATTTGTCCTTGATCTCACCTGGGTTTGTCATGGTGGGAGCATAAGCGCTGACAAGAGTAGCGAACTTCTTCCCATGTGAAAGGAGCGGTCTCATTGTCATGAGCCGATTGTTCACTCCTTTAGGGGGTCCAGCCAGCTTGTTGACAAGTGAAGTTCTCACTGCAAAACCCACTCCAGCCTCTCGTCTCTCTTCAGGCTCTCGTCCACTCCAAAAGAAGGTATAGCCTGAGCCTATTTTGCAGAGTTGTCCCTCGCCTGCTAGCCTGATCTCACTAAGGGCAGCAATGTTGATGTATCGAGCGAGTTCACTTGCTATGAGTGCAGTCCGTCTCTGGGTCTTTCATTGTTGTTCCTGTCAAGAAGCGTACGCACATTCCAAGTGGCAATGATCAGACTGTGGATCTTAGTTTTTATTGCTTTTTTTCTTTTTTCTCGACCACATGCACAGGATCCCTGCCAGCTGCGGTAAGCTAGCCAGGGTAATGTGGAGCAGGCAATGTTTAGGGCACCTTTTCTAGCCCCTTCCTCAAGCTTGGAGATGAGCAGTGCATTCCTAAAAAGGGCTGCTCAGACGCTCAGACGGCTGCCTAAATCTACAGCTGCTCTTTTCTGTAGCTAGCGACCCTATGGCCTGAGCCACCTGCGTGCAGGTTTGCAACTATGACTGCCAGTGTACCCACACCTGTTGCTTTGCTGCTTGCTTGTTGCCGCAGGACTTAGGGGATGAGGGTGGTGGATGATGGATGAAATTGCGCGATGACTGTTGACAGTGAATGAAGAGTTACGCAGCATCGACCTCACTCTCTCATCCAAAAACCATCAGTATCCAGTGGCAAGACAAGGTCAAGACGACTGGGGACGGGTCAGGATGCAGGAGTTGCCGGAAGGTGACAACATATGTCAGTCTTGGAGCCTTAAGGACTCCACTCCAGATTTTCTTTCAGGGTTTACTCCCTTAGCCTTTGTCTACAACAATAGCCACACATAAGGCAGTGGAACTGAGACACGTTGCACTGGTTTACAGCTTTACCAGTGGCAAGTAGATTTATAATAAATATAATATCTAACTTGACCTGGCACAAACTACACAGACACATAATAAATGGGCCATTAAAGGTGTACTTACTGACTAATTCAAAATTTTTATGACGCACTACACGGAAACACACGCGCACACATACACACACACACACACACACACACACACACACACAGAAGAAAAAAAAAAAAAAACACAATTTTTTTTATGCTTTATTTTTCCATTATAAGGTGTGATAATGATTACATTGCCTGTGTGAGCTCACTGTTTTTTACTCCAGCGTTATTCACGCAGGAAAATGTTTTTTAATATCCAGATAATAGAGAAATTGGATAGAGTTTCCCTGTAGAAAATAGTAATTTTTTACAGTTTCTCAAATTTCAAGGTGTAAATATTATAGAAATCAAAATCAGAGCAATACTCACTTAATATGTTAGGGTCTTGCAGAAGGGCCAAAAAAAAAGGACGATCCAAGAGATAAATGGAAAGAAAGAGTGAGTGGTGAATGGGGTGGAGAATGTTAGGTCAAACGGGTACCTGCGGCAAAGCTGGTGCTTTGGGTCCGGAGGAGAATAAAGGAAAAAGATGCATTTGAACATGTGATGATGAATTACAGTTGTTAACCTCTGTGTTCTTCGAATACCAGAGAACCACTGGTATGCCATGCTTTAATATGATTAAAAGGAGAGACTGTGGTCAGCACATCCAGGTAGGTTCACAGAGGTGTACCTGACTTCATCCGTAGATGGCCAATTTAAAGATATGCCTGTGGATGATGGAGAATATATCCAGAAATTATTATATGGGACGAAATGTAATTATCCTTCCACTTGGAACAATTCACAGGACTTAATTTGCATGAAAGCATAGCAAGATATGAGCGAGATGAAGTAGTAGAGTTTACATCTGTTACAATTAATATTATGTACAATGTGGGCTGTCAGAAAACAAATTAAATCCAACCAAATTTCCATGAGTAGTTAGACATTAGATGAACATCAGGTTAAATTACATTTCATTTTTAAAAGTCTGGCTTACTGAAATAAAATCACTAATATGCCGAATTATAAACATTACAGTATCCTTCAACATGTAAGGTAGAATAGATGGTATTTTATCACTCTATTCAAAATCATGGAGAAGCTTCTTTTTTTTTTTACACCTAGTCCTTCAGGCTCACAGTTGCCAAACACTGGGTGAAAGGGGGACACTCTGAACAGATTGCCAGACCATTGCAGGGCCAACACATCCACACAACAGTTCACACTCATACCTATGAGCAAGGACCTTCTTACTGTGAGGCGGATGTGATAACCACTACGCCAGCGTGCATCTAAAATATCTTCAAACTGTGCTTGTACAGTGTATTTTTTTTATTTATACTTGAATCCCTTTCTTCAGTATCAGCACACAGCTCAAAACATTAACCATAAGTGTTAAAACGCAGGAGCTTAAAAAAAGTTCTTGCTTGAATTTATTCATGAGATCATCGAAGCATCATTTTCCATCATGCAGGAATATTTCGTAAACCAAGAAATAACAAGGCCTATCTGCCATTTGAATGAAAATTTCAGATAAACCTTGTTAATTCTCGGTTGACGATTTGGAGCCATGGGATATATTTGCAGTGGGTTATAGGCTCATCTAAACATGCTTTGTAATATTGATAATATCATCAATTCTCTCGAAGCTAATGCACACACAATCTCACATTTCACTAAAGAAAAATGAGTCTTATCATCTTTGACATGTCCACAGCCACCCATCCTCATTTCCTTTTACATCACACTGTGAATAAAAATCCCAAATTACTAGTGGAAGAGATGGAGTCAAACATCAAGCCTCCATTAGTGGTGGAAGCAGCTGAAGTCCATTAGTATATGCTCAGTGCTGGCAGTGCACATTCTCCACTAGGAGGATGCAGGTCCACCTGGCAGAACATACTGACCATTTGGATGCCAGGAGCAATAGCAGGCACGAGCTCCAGCTGCTTCTTCATTGCTAACAGCACCAAGCTTGAGAATGGCTGTGGAATGCATCAGGAGCCAATGAATAGAGAAACTGATGGGGAGCAGCCAATCAAATCCAAACAGACAAGATGTGAAAAATGATGAAAATAAAAAGCTGCAGGTGACACACAGGCACAGAATTGGTGAAAAAGAGCTGTTCAGATAGCAGAACTATAGAAGAGATGATGAATAGGACGCTAGCGACTTACGTTTTTGTTTGATTCCGGACGGCCAAACGTAAGTTGAAAAAAAAAAAAAAAAACGTAAGTTGTTACTGTATGTTCCAGTGACGTATGACATTCATACTGTACTATACATCCATAAATACCATTACCGTATCTCATAGAACACCCCTAAATCAATTATTATAAACAGGTCTTGTCTTGTCTTCCTTTCAGCTTTTTCCCTTTTTACTCGGGAGTCGCCACAGTGAATCATCTGATTCGCATGTTTGATTTGGCAGAGGTTTTTACCTCGGATGCCCTTCCTGTTACAAATCTTTTTAGCAAGGCACAGCAACACGCTGACAACTTTGCAGCCTACTCTTTACGAAAGTCAGCAATGGTTCTTTTACATGCCTCTCACCATAGACAGTGAGAGACATGGCCCGCCTTTGATAACCCAGTTAGCTGCACTAGGGGGGGACAGTGACAACCTTGTGGAGAGTGGGACTCGAAACCCCAACCTTTGGATCAGCGATCCAGCGCCCTATTCCACTAGACCACCACTGCCCCTAGATCAATCAATTATTATAAACATAACATTGTAAAATAATATCAAATATATCAAATAATATCAACATTAATTTCAAATAAATTAAATTCAAGCAAAATAATTTTAAATAGATAAATTTTAATCAAATTCACTCATCAAATATCAAATACAGTATCAAATATAACCTTTAACATTCGTTTTGATGCGATCTTTCTGCTTGTAAATGGTTCCGATGGTCGACAGATGGCCACTTTAAATGTAGCTTAGCCAGTCACTTTATATGAAGCTGAGCCCAGTCACTTTACATGAAGCTTAAAACAGCCAATCGATGCTTACAATATGTGAGGTGTTCCATCGAAAGTACTTTTGTTCACTTGCTTGTGCTTGCGGCAAAGCACGGGTTATACGGACTTCCGGTCTTTCACGTGAGCAAGGGCGCCATTGAATTCTCATTTAGTACTCAGCCTGCACTGATGTGAATCACTAGCAGAACAGAGAGTTCTCTTTCTTTTCTGGATTCAGTTTCTCATTCATTTTACAACTCTCTTTGCTTAACTGAGTATGCATGGTAGATTGTGCCCATCCGAGCAGATAGTTAATTCAGTCTTGGGAAATCCGGAAATTCCGGCATATGCCAGAAAACTTGCACCCATGCTAGTAGGCTTACACTTCTGACCAACCATATTTGCTTAGGGTCACAAAAGTCCACAAAACAATGTAAACACAAAGATCACAGAGACGACGTCTTAACACAAGGGTAACACGCAGTGAACTGGGAAGAAGGCGGGCACGTTCAGTCTGTCGTTTGTAAACAAAGGACTCAGCGTCATTACATCATTGCATCATTACTTCAGCGTACTACGTAGGTACGTCTCGTACTCAAAATATATATATATATATATATATATATATATATATATATATATATATATAGGTAGATCGATATATAGATAGATACACACACATTACAGTGAGAATGTCCTGAGTTCAAGTCACAGGCTTAGGTATTTCACTGCAAAGTTTGTATATTGTCCCAATGTCTGTGTTTTTCCAGAGTCCTCTGGTCTCCTCCCATAGTTAAAAGACATGCACATGAGGCTTACTACCGTTCCAAATTTACCCTAGGTATGGATATGAGGGGGAATGGTTGGGTGTGTTGCCCCGCCATTG